>JAAIXI010000222.1:9725113-10129018 GCA_013403645.1 Heliconius nattereri
TCTAAAAATAGTCATTTAAATATATTTTAATAAGTACTTGAAAAGATTAGTAGCACAGATTTAAAATTACGGTACCTACTAAAAAATCCTTGATGTGTAAAACAATTGGAAAATCCTTATTGAAACTACGCAAATGCGGGTTGCATTAGGGTTTAATTAATTTTCACATTATCTTAAGTGCTTTGCAAACATACATTATATGAATAATCCAGTAGTAAAAGCGGGCGAAGCCGCAATAGGGTCGCTAGTAATATTATATAATTATGATATTATTATATATTTATGACAGTACGTTGAAATAAATATTTGTAAAATATATCGTTTCTACAAAATACATAAAATGAGCTGTTATTCAGCAGCGAAACGTAAGTATTACAGTAAAAGAACACACACAGAATGATAGCTGTAGCGAAGAAGGAAAACACGCTAAAAGAGAATGAGTGACGGAAGAATGGCAAAAAGATTTATGAAGTGAGGTAACCTCCTCGACCTCGAGAGACCTCGGTTGACCTTCGAGAATATAGTTGCGATGATACTGAAGGAAGGTTACGTTGAAAGCAAGAGGACCCCCAGGAGGGCATTTATGAAGAACGGACCGTGGATGACAATGGTCGGGGTAGGCAGAGACCGTAGAATGAAGCTAAAAAGAAAAAAAATATAATATTTATAGGACTAGGTAGACTGTATACAGTGTCCAAATAGTCAACTGTACCTTACCTCTTAACATTAGCGTGTTTCTTGAAATCAATATCCGATGCTTCGAAGCTGGACACGCCAGCGACGATGCTCAGGTCGGCCACAGTGAGGTTAGGGCCGGCGACATACTTCTGACCTTCGAGGAAGGTATCCAGGAGTTTAAGGGCATCCTCCACTTTGGCTAGCTTGTCCTTGTCCGCGGGCGCGCCGCCGAAGATTTGTGGATACTGGAATTATTATTATTTTTGATTTAATAGTGGAATATATTTAAATTATAAATGCGTAGTGTTTTCTTATAAAGAGATAGTGGTTTATGTTATTTTAATTTCTTGTTACGTTTTTAGACTTGGAGAAAGAGAACCAGTTTATTGAGGAAAAGGTTTTGTCGATATAAAAACGTGTTTTGGCGATGGTATGTTTTGGGTAAAGGTTTGTATTAATATAAATTATAAACCAAGGTAGGTTTCATCCCACAAGTATTATGCTCACTCAGTCATATGTAAAGTTCGCATTGATGTTGATAAATTCTTATACATAGAAATACCTAATACATTTACCTTTTTAGCTTCAAACCGGGAACTTAATGTTAAGACTCTTCCTATTTTTCGCCAAATTCTGGAACCAAATTGTGTTGATTGCCGGCACTCAAAGCTGCACTTTACATCGTTACCAGAGCCAGGAAATAAAAATAATAAATATTTCATTTCCTAGAGTGGGAATCGAACCTACAATCTGCATGTACTTTAGCTTAAATATATTGTTTATGTGTAGAGATTTTCCCACGTTCATGTGCTAACAATAAATAATCAAATATGGCGTTACTGACATAAT
Organism: Heliconius nattereri; assembly: GCA_013403645.1. NCBI lineage: Eukaryota > Metazoa > Arthropoda > Insecta > Lepidoptera > Nymphalidae > Heliconius > Heliconius nattereri. The sequence goes on from JAAIXI010000222.1 coordinate 9,726,641, forward strand.
TAGTACCAATTTAGGTTTCAAAATTAGTTTTACAATTACGTCTTTGTTCTTGGTAACATTCTAACAATGAAAACTCCCATTACCGTTTAGATTACGCTAAAAATTACGCTTTTTTTCGTTCCCCTCTTTCGCGACTCGAACCCACCTCCTCGCACAAAGTAATTCTACATTAAAACTAAAAATATACTTACAAAGTAATCACCAAATCTCTGATACAAAGTGCCGATATCGAAGTACAGGCGTTGGTCGACGAGGGCCCTGGCTTTGGGTTCCTCTGGGTACAGCGCGCTGCCTTTGCCATACTTGTTCACTAGATAAGTTATTATAGCACGCGACTCGTAGATCGGGTGGCCGTCGTCCACGAGGGTAGGAACTGTGTGTTGTGGGTTTATCTGCAGATGATATATATTAGGATTAATTTAGCTTTAATTTGTTTTTCGCAGAGTAGGCAGACATCCTGGGAACCTAGTGTTAGAATACGGAAATGGAGGTTCCCGCTAAGACATCCGTTTCTCGATTTACGCCGAATTCTGAAGGCATTGAGTGTTGAGTGGAACTCAGAGCCGCACTTTGCCTCGTTACCAGCGAAGAAATACAAAATATTAAATATTTCTTTTTCTCGAGTGGGAATCGAGCCCACAACTTGTCCCGTTTGCAGTCGGACGCTTGTGCCCCTGCGACATGACTGGCCTCTATTCATTCTTTGAATATAAGCTTAAAAATAGTTTTAGGTATTATACGAGTACAAGTAACAGAAGCCAAATATATGCGCAAGAATTACAAATTTTGATAAAATTCCTAGTTTAGTTTAGGCTATTTTGTGCTGCGTCTATAAATTAATATGTATTTTGTTACTTAAAGTATCAAAGCATTAATATTAAATGAGTACGTTATGCAAAAATTGTGGTCCTTCGAACTAAAAATAGTTATTATTATTTGAATAAATTAAAACATGATTAGAAATAAATTATATTTTTTTCTGAAAGGTATAACACGATTCGTTAGTTCGATTATAATGTTAGTCAATGCTTGTGAAGTGGATTGGAATGTTTCGTGACCGTAACCGGTCCGTGTTGTGTATGTATGTAGATACCTTAGATACCGTGTGGGTAACAACGCGCCATTGCATTACAATACTTTATTAGAAACTAGCGACACCCTCGCGGCTTCGCCCGCTTTAACTTCTAAATTATTCATATAATGTTTGTATGTTTGCAAAGCACTTAAGATAATGTGAAAATTAATTAAACCCTAATGCAACCTGCATTTTCGTAGTTTCAATAAGGATTTTCCAATTGTTTTAAAATAAAAACATATAAATAACACAAACAACAGAAAACTTAAACGAAAGAAATTATAAACAACAGGCTACCTATTATTCTCTTACCCAAAAATAATTAAACGAAAGATGTAAACAACTATGTCGCGTGGAAATACATTATAATTATTGGATAACTCCAAAATACGTGCAATCACTTTTCAATTTACTTTGACAGGCGGAGAATTGAAGCATTCTCTCGGGCATCTCCGTAGTAGCTCCGAACGACATCAGGGCCTTGGTTTTCTGACGGTGCTCGCTCAATGCTCTTAGTCCTATTGGCTTTTATAGCGACACCGGTTGGGTAGGGAAGAGGGTACTCTGTCCCTGATGAAAAGCAAGCACTACGTGGCGGCCTGTAAGGAAAATTAAATAGAATGCATCGGCCGGGAATCGATCTCGGGCCGGCCGCGTGGCAGCCGAGCATTTTGCCACTGAAGCACCCATGCGTGTAAGGTAGGCGGGCGCGGCGGACGCAAAACGTCGCGGGGGGTGGAGGGACACATGGCGAGTGGCGAGCCGTTTCGCAGCAAGGATTGTTTGATATTGTAACAACTTCTAAAGTACTTATTAAAATGAAATACAGTAAAAGACAGTTTCAATTTACAATAAATGGCCAACGTAACTAATATACTTATTTATATACTGAGAGTAAGGGCTAAGTGAAACTTGACTCGATAGAGCTGATGTGTTAACGGCGTGATGTGTCACCAATTAAATGCATTTTTCTCTTAAACTATTCGCAATTTCGAAATAGTGTATAAAGCAAATCTTATCTTCGTTTAACGTATAAAATTAATGAAGTATTTTTAAAGATAAGGATTAATACCATTATGTAAAAATATCCCTCACAATAAAAAATATATTGAAATACTATTTTTAGACAGAAATATGATGACTATACGTTATTCTCAAAAGATACGAATATGCTGTCGCTGACATTTTTGTAGATCTTATTAAGAGGAACAATACTTCAGTACATTATTTCCAGTAGTACTTACCATTAAAGCAGCGCATGCGCGAAAGTGTCTCAACGGGTAGGACTTCATACACATTTATCTTATTTATGTCAATTTGCATAAGAATGTACAAATAATAAACTACATATAAACCTTTCCTGAGAAATACTCGACTTAATGGTGTAAACCGCATCAAAATCCGTTGGGTGGTTTAGAAGAAGAAGAGTTAGAAAGGACAGACAGACGCGAAATCCGACTTTGTTTTATAAGATACTAGTGGACCCGAATGCGGCTACGCCCGCTTGAACTATACGAATATTTATTAAATATATTTATGAAATTATTTTCAGTTTTCAATAGAGAGATACGTTAAGCAAGCTCATTTTGGGTGACATTTTCTAACAACAAACTTTGCAAATCGTTGCTTAGCAACGGCGTTTGTTATAAACATGGCGGAATAAATTGCATGTCAAATTAATAAGTATTTTAATATATTGGTATATGTTTATCGAAAATACAAATATGAGAATAAAAAGTATCCTATGTTCATCCCGAGACCCTCAAGTATCTAAAATATGAGTATTTTATCACAATTAAATTAGCGGTTTGGCCCTGATTGCGTAAAAGACAGACAGACAGACATACAGAGTTACTTTTGAATTTATAATATAGGTATGGATAATATAGAAATAATTAATAATAGATACTTAATGGAAATAATTGAATAAATATAAATTTAAAAGAAAAATATAGACATCTTGGCACAGGCTGGAAGGGTTTGGCTAAAATACTTAATAGTTGTGAGCTCGATTTACTCGAGGAAATATTGAGCCTACACCTATTTAAAAATATTTTGCTATGTTTAAAAATGTTTCAACAACAATTAAGTATTTTTCAAAGTAAATTTGTGATTTTTTAAAATTTTATGATTAATTAATTTTTATTTTGATCTCTTCTGTAAATACCTACAAAAAAATGATTCACACGAATTTATAAGATATTCTTATCATATATAATATAATTATACTAGGTTAAATTACTAGGAAATAGTCATAAGTACAAAAAATATAGAAAAATAAACTAATTATTAAAAAATAGCTAAATTCAAATTTAATATACATTCATTATTTGAAGGCAAATAAAAGCTGAATAACATATCGGAGTCTCTTTAGAGGACTGGTCTCTTTAGAGATCAACGACCTGCCGGGAAATTACATCATAACGTGTTTGACCTTCACCACACGGTTTATGGGAATATGATAGTTATAGTACAAAACTTAAGGAATGAAATTGCATTTAAGCTAAAGCAGGTGATACTGTAAAAAGAGGCAGGTTTTTATAATCACAATTATTTTGGTTCCATGAATTTTTGGGAGTATTAAATTCTTTTATTGTTGAATATTAATATTTTTTAACGAAATTTATATATGAATTAAAAATATAATAATAAGAAGAAGAACTATAGAAAATACACAAATATTTTAGGAAATAAATGTATGTCCGAAAATAAACGTCCTTCAACTGGGATTTAGACAAATAATGCTATAGCCAGAAATTAGGTAGAAGCACCACCTAACTCAATATATTATAGAAATATCCAACAATAATAAACTGTTGGTGGTTTATTTAAAAAAAACCTAAACATTTGCATTGTTTTGCGAAATTCAAATATGCAGCAATTATTGTTATCTCAAGGATGAATAAATAATGAGTGTTAAATGCACACTGTGGGTCTGTAGGTATGTTGTAAGCAATATAACATATTTATAATTAATAATTCTGTTGTTTATACTTATGTATTAAGTGGTTGATAATAAATATATATATATTGAACGCGAATACAATTTACTTTTTAATTATTTTAATTATTTTTTTATTATTTATAAGCCATTTATCTAGTTCTACAAGTGAACACACAATGTCTCCAGAATTACGCGGAAAATGCTGTTACTTGTGGGATACAGCATTAAGCTGAGACAGAGATATATTCACTCTAAAATCGTAACCCTTTTATCGTTAATTCTTACCTTAAGATATTCAGGCTTAAGATGTTCTCCATGATGAAGATCCACGAGTTTCAGATTGAGGTTCAAGTTGAGAGCACGCGCGGTGAGCAGCACCGCCCGGCAGGGCGCTGAGCCGGGAACGTAGTATAGGTCGACTGGCATTTTTCTATATAAAAATTATGATAAATAAATAATTAATTCTTAATGGGATGGAGGGTCTCAACAATAGGTTTCCAGGTTCCCACTGGCTACCCTGCTATGTGCGCTGTGCGAAGCGGAGAATTATAGTACTGAAGAATATTTTATCAAATTTTAAAATATCTATTACAAATATGTATACCAAAGCTTAGACGCATAGGACATGTGTTGCAACATGCAATACAAACATTAATCAATTAGTATGTATGACTAGGATGTATGAACGTTACCGAGTTTATTTATAGTCTGCGTTATAGGAAATTTACACTTGATTTACTTCTACTCACTTATATAGTTATTAATTGTAGAAGTATAGTTTTAATATGACAATATTAACTTTTAACTGAGATATATTTTATATTTTTATTCAATATTTTTTTTAATTTCATGATTTTTATTTTAAATTACAATTTTTTTAACCAATCTATTATTTAATTGTAATTATATTTTTTTAACTAATCTATTATTTAATTTTAATTATATTTTATAACGAAATTGTCATTTTATTTATCTTAGCATACTATTGTTATTAGTAGCGTATATTGTTCTATGAGCTATGTGCACTTAAAACCGAGTGGTGGCACTTAAAACCGAGCTTCGTCTAATAGAGTGGGAAAATTAAATATCATCATTAATCTGAACAGTAAACGGACCCATAACTATGGCGTTTACAATCAGACGCTGCCCAGCTAAGTCAATACCTCAAACAACGTTTCCCTAAAACTTTTCAAAATTACAAACGTGAAAGCATGAGAGTAAACGGAAAAAAGGGATTAAACCCACAAACGTCGCGTCATACTCGTATATATATATAAAGAAATAGAACTTGTCCTCACTGACTGAGGTAAGACGCGCGCACAGCCGTAACCGCTGTGCGCAGAAACGTGAAATTTGGACAGATGTTTATTTTCGTAATCTGGACATCCACTAAGAAGAGATTTTGAAAATTTAGCCCAGAAGGGTTCAAATAGATAGATAGATAGATAAAACTCTTTATTGCATACAAACACAATTGCATACACTAAATAGTAAAACAAAAGACATACAGTAGCATGCAAAGGCGACCTTATCACTATTAGTGATCTCTTACAGGTAACCTTAACTAACTAATAGAGTTGAAAGTTTGTATGGAAAAAAATTAAATCGGCACAGATTTTTATAAAATTAGAAATTTAGATTTTTAAAAGTATTTAATTGAATACGTGTTTCAAAGTTTTCTAGAATTCTTCCCCTAAGGGTGCAAATAAGGGGTTGAAAGCTTGTATGGAAAAATCTTTTAAACGCCACAGATCATTATAAAATTTGAAATTTAGACTCTTACAAATATTTAATTGAACATGTGTTTCATGGTTTTCTAGAATTCACNCACAGCCGTAACCGCTGTGCGCAGAAACGTGAAATTTGGACAGATGTTTATTTTCGTAATCTGGACATCCACTAAGAAGAGATTTTGAAAATTTAACCCTGAAGGGTTTAAATAGATAGATAGATAGATAAAACTCTTTATTGCATACAAACACAATTGCATACACTAAATAGTAAAACAAAAGACATAGAGTAGCATGCAAAGGCGACCTTATCACTATTAGTGATCTCTTACAGGTAACCTTAACTAACTAATGGAGTTGAAAGTTTGTATGGAAAAAAAAATTAATCGGCACAGATTTTTATAAAATTAGAAATTTAGATTTTTAAAAGTATTTAATTGAATACGTGTTTCAAAGTTTTATAGAATTCTTCCCCTAAGGGTGCAAATAAGGGGTTGAAAGTTTGTATGGAAAAATCTTTTAAACGCCACAGATCATTATAAAATTTGAAATTTAGACTCTTACTAATATTTAATTGAACATGTGTTTCATGGTTTTCTAGAATTCACTCCCTAAAGGTGCAAATAAGGGGTTGAAAGTTTGTATGGAAAAATCTTATAAATATTTAATTGAACACATATTTCATGGTTTATTAGAATTCATCCCTAAATAAGCAAGCGAAGCTGCGCGCGTCCGCTAGTTGTTAATAACAGCCTACAAATAATTATGTCACGTCGTGTTTCCTTGTAACGCGGAATGTAATCAATAGTAGTAGGTACGTACTACGTACGGTTCTATACAATATATGCAAGGCCGTAAGTTATTTTCTAGAACTAGGTATATAGCGAAATTTTTGAGTAGCAAAAAATATTTTTTTGTTTTAATAGATTTTATTACTATTACAATTTGTAAGCAATATGTTTTATTTCGATATCAAACGAAGGAGGACATGTACTTTCTGTACGGATAATTTATTGCAATAGAAAAGTTCTTAAAACAGTTCAAAAGTACTGAACGTACTGATTGCAGATAAAACTAAAAGAAAACAATACTATTTCTTTTGATAAGATAAAAGGATTCCCAGTAGGTCATTAATTAATTAGAATTCGACGTAACTTTTTTAACTAGATCAATATAATGGTCTTTCACAGAATTTGAAGTCAATACCTCTTAGTAAATCTTAGAATTAAGTTAGGAACGAAAATAATAATATAAACCGAGCAAAAAAATCTCTTACGGTTGAAGATTGCAAATAAAGACTGTAAATAAGGTTTTTCATATAAACTGAAAAGGATTAATTAATTTATACAAAAATTATAAATTAATAGAAAAGACTGAATCCTTTTTGTACTTTTTTGTTCCTAATTCTCATTTAATAAGCCAATTAATAGAACAATTTAGAACAGAACAATTTTCATTTAAAACCTAAACCATTCAGGAAGAGAACAGTGTTAGCGTTTTTTGGTATCAGTAGGTTTTTCAATACTTCGTTGCAAGGTCGATGGTTTTTTTTTCAAAGAATCATCAAAAAATATATAATATATAAAAATTTATATAGATAAATACTGATTACAAAAATGTTACTAAGCATGACTTGCATATTATATTATGAATAACATAGACGTTAGTTGAGGTAACAGATTTTAATTCTAAAAAATATTTGATGAATGAGTCAAGTTATGTTTTTTGGGAAAAAATAAAGTCATTGTGGCCAACATACCAAGTTTCTTACCATATAGTGTACCAACACTATAGTTATGGTTTCGATTTTTATTTAGAGTATTTAAATGTTTGCTTTCTCTTTTAAAGAGAAAGCGAAGAGAAAACCACGGAAAGTAATTGAATAAAGATCATCAGTATCAAAAAAAATGTAAATAGTTAGGAATTACATTATTAATATTAAATTAATGTAAGAAAACACTTGCCGTTGTATCACACACGTCGTGTTCCGTCTTGCGTACATATATATTTATTTTAGCTAAGAGATAAATTAAAGTCTTTACAAATAAATATTAAAAATATTATAGATAAGATTACAATAATTAGTAAGCATAAACACAAGCAATTAAAGGTATATAGAAATTTGAACGTTGGACGCGAATAGCCAGCTTTATTGTTTTGTAATGAATGGAATTTAAAATACCTACTATTTTTAGCCATAAATGTTAGTATTATTATGAAATCTAAAATAAAAAAAAATCCGAGGCATTGCGTGTTGGGTGGCGGAATTCAACGCCGCGCTGAGTTCCACCGCACTCAACATGGTCATGATCAAGCAGAGATTCAATCAGTATATACCATAAGGTTACCAGAAATTTGGCAAGAGACCAATAATAAAAGTAGCGCTATGTAAAATAGGGAAATTACTTTTTATGTAACTTCATTGAAAGCGTGGGGAACCGCGAAGGTCAGTGTATTGTTGAAAAGCTACAACTAAGTACGAAGGTTCTCCTTTCATTTTACTGCTATGTATTGGATAAAAAAATAAACGTTAAATTGATTATTATTGTTTATTTATTATACAGTAAACAATAAAAGTTGAGAATAAAATGGCTCTGGATATTTATTTCTTTTAAATAAACAAACTAAAAGTGCACTATATAAATGTTTAGTTATATTGGTTCTTTAGTTTTTTTTTCATACATATAATTATTTATATCACAATTTATTTTACTAAAATATTAATTACTAGCGAAATATAGTAATATAGAAGTATACTTATGGAGGTACTTAGAAATTGTAAAATCACTTTAACTTTTAAACAATTTATCATTCGTATGTACTTAACTGATATAATGATAGTAATTATTTCTACGTTGATAAATAATATATTTAGTATGAACCTATGAACAAATATTACAGTAATTATAATACCAAAGCTTTATAAATTTACAGCAAAAATCTTATAACTTGCTTAATAAATATTACATGAAAATTAATTTAAATTTGTTTATAAAAATATATAGCTGAATCGAAAAATTCCTCTGGTTTTTTCGTCGCTTAAAAAGCTCATCTTTTGCTTTACCTATAATCTAAAGTAAGTTGCCTTAAGTTACTATCAAATTCTGAATTAAAATTGATTTCTAGAAACATTTCCTATATATTTATTTCCTATATATACATGTAGTTTTTTTCCTATATTTCACGCTTCATAATTTTAAGTGCAACAGTAACCTACCACATTTTGTAAATATTGGAAATAAATATAACTTTCATTAGAGAATAGTATATCGAGAGGACGTACTAGCGCAGTTAGACATATTTCGTCTGCAAAATGAATGGAAATTGACCCCACAATCATATTGAATAAATAGACAGTTTCCGAATACATGACAATTATGACATATTAATATTTAAAAATATAATTTTATTGCATTTAATCGCACTTGTCAAGTTGTCACAACTAAGCTGTGATTACCAATATACTCCAGTGCTTTTTATTGCTCACTATATGCAAGTATATAATACCGCTATGTAATAAGGCTTAGAAAGAATTTTGAAATGATTTCTTTATTAATAATTTTTATAATTTTAAAACTGAAACAGAAAAACTTTAATGATACAAAAATTTAATTGACATTACCGTTAGAATATTTTTACGAAAACTTACATTGCAAACAAATTTATCAAATTAAATTAATTACACGTCACAAACATTAATAAAAAAAAAATTATATATATCTAAATTAAAGAAGATAGATAGATTTCAGTTCCAAAAGCACTATGTTTACCATTTTTTATGAATTTTAGAGACATTTCCATTCTGGAATTCTGGAATCCAAAGTCATATTTTGGTTAAAGTTTAACAATTAAGTAAACCTACTTAGACTGAATAAATCAAAATCAAAATAGTTTTTTATTAAATTAGGTCAATAACAGTTATTTTGAATTACATAAAAATGTCAGTCTTACAGGAAGCTATCACCGGCTTGAAAGGCGCACCTGTTGAGATCAACCGAAAAAAAACTCAACAGTAGCACGTATAACATATAATTAATGATAATGAATATATAAAACAATCATACCACGCATTATTATCACTCTATAAAAAGATTATTAACATTATCCAAGAAGATAGAGCCAGCTATTTTTAATTTTAACTTTTAATTGTTAAACTTGCAAATCTAATGTTAATTATAAATATATTTAACTAGTCACCGTTAAATTTAACTATACAAATAAGCACAAAAGCACTTTTCAACTTACGTCTGGATAGCGAGGCGTCAGCACGAGTAGCGGTTTAGCTGAGAGTAAGCGTTAGTGGGGGGCGGACGACGGCTTTATACTACACTGACTACTGACTAGTGGCCCTGGTTTTCCTTGTATATAATTGAGAAGTATATAATATTGGATATTTTGGAATTTCTTCATATTTTATTGGAAAGGTATGAATGATCATTTTCATTCGTATTGTGCTAGGCACACTAGATTAAAATATGCGTTCTTCAGTGAGTAATATAAAAAAACCGATCAAATGCGAGTCGGACTCGCGTGCTGAGAGTTCCGTACCAATATCAAGATTGTACGTCAACCTTGTTGATTGTATATCATATAAGTGTAACGGTTAGTTAATGGCTCTTCTTTTACTTTAACTATTTTGTGCTTCTAGAATTTATAAAAGTTTACAAGCTTAAGTTTGCGGACGTTTGCTTCTATTTTGTATGAAATGGTCTACAATTATAAGTGTGCAATAACTGTTTTTCAATGAAATGTCTATAAATTTTAATTTTTAAAATGTTTTTCCTTTATTTGTACTGTAAGTTCTTACTTCTTGGAACAAATTATGACTATATGTTCATGGGCATTATCCTATAGATTTTAATTACGTGGCAAATTTCATACAAAATGCAATGTGAAAACAATGCATAAACGTTCGTTTATTCTGATTGCGTTGACTACCTGAATATACGTTATTAATTTTCAATTGATATATCCACGCGATTTTGAGATAAATGCTCTTAATAAAGTGACATAGGGGTCCCACTTCTTTATTTTTGAGGTACAGAACCCTAATTTTATTATTTTTATTTACTGGCTATATTTTTTTAAAAGTAACTTAAAAATTACTTTGATAGCTTAAGAAAATTATTGCTTGTTGCTCTTAAAACTAAATAATTTTTACTAAGGCTTTATATATTATTACTTCGTAAAGTTCAACTGGGCTGTTACAAAGAAATATATTTTTTAACACAAATAAAGAAATATCTTTTTTACATGTGTTAATATTTTTGTGAAAATATAATAAAAGAAATCAATTTTATTAGAAGATGTACGAATAAGTTTCTTAGTACAGATAATAAAATGACACAAAAAGAAAACAAAAATGGCAAAAGAAATGCTCACCGCGAGTTGTTCTTGCGTCTGGACTATTGTCTTAAATTCATTGTTTTGACTTCTTCGTCATTTACGTTTAATTTTATTTAGTTTTATATTTGTGTAATTTAATGAACCTTAAAGATTATTTGTCTTTTCACACTTTGTAGTGCTACTACAGAACAGTGCCTTTCAGAGTATTTTCATTAGGTTAGCGCAACACCTGACTTATAACTTGATGCTGTAATCCACGGATTGCTTGGCTTTATATTGTAAAACTAGAATAAAAAATATTGGTTAGATTTGCTGGTAGTGGATCAAGGAAATGTCATCTGTCTTATAAAGGAATACCGAAATTACCGAAGGATTATTCTTCATTTCATGTGCAATTGGACTTTACACAATTGACTAATAGAAAATATCTTAATAGTGTGTTTCTGTCATAGTTGGTGTTCCGCCACTCAACACGCAATGTTTCCAGATATACAATATCCATTTAATCCATACAATACCGACAGCGACAGCGTCTGTAAACACGAAAGTTCCAGGCTCAATGCCATCTGAGGTAATGATTATATTAAAATTATTTATATTAAAATTATTTTTCCCGTACAAAATGAGGCGTTAAATTTGATCATTCAACATGACGTGTTTCGGATTCGTCGGAAAATAGAGATCGGAGTATCTTTACACTACTTAGTCTCTACTCGACCTGCTAAATTGCGACCTGCTGGAGAAATTTTGCGTTAGATTTGTTTAATAGTTTTAACAGGATTTTGTCTCGGAAATACGGGTTCGTTGACTACATCTCATATGTCAAAGGAACTCAGGCGCACAGCCTGGTTCTAAATCCTCGAGTCGTCTAGCGTGACAAGTTAGAACAATAGTTATGGCCAGCACAGCAGTCGTCCTTATTCCGTGTGTATAAAGTAGCTTTATATGATACGGAAGTTTTTAAAAAACATGGCTTAGCGTTAGATTGAAACATGTTTTTTAATTGTTTCAAATGTTCTTTGAGCAGTATATACATAGGTACGTGTTCCTATAGACATTTTTTATCAGCTTCACGTTTATTATCCCGCAAGTAGCGGGTTAGGCAGAGGCAGACGAGTGTTAACACACCGCTCCTTACTTTTCGCCCAATTCTGGAGGCTTTGTGTGTGACGTGTGACGGAACTTAACGCGGCGTTTTGCCTCGACACCAGAGCGAAAAAATGGAAATATAAATTTAAAGAAATATTTTATTCGAGTGGGAATCGAACCCATAACCAATCACGTTTACAGTCACACTTTGTGCTCCTGCGCCACAACTGGGACAGGGCACACAAATATAGAGACATTTGTGTATATTACTTAATTTAGGTACTTATATTGGTTTTAATAATGAATTTTAGCTATGAAGGTTATATGAAAAAAGCAGAGTCTTATTATATTTAAATACTATATTTGGATTGTTCAGTGGAATTCATAAAAAAAAACATTATGAATTAATAATTGCAAGAGGAATAATTTTATGTACACAGTGTTTAAAGTGGCAAGAAAAATATATTAAATGTCTCAAGCTTTTAATTTTTTATATTTAATTGTAAATAACTTTAAATTTAATTGTATTAAAGTTCAAGATTATTAATCTTTGTTATAGACATTAGCGTATCTAGAGATATTTTCTGCGTGGGGCCTGGACAATAGCTTCGATTTAAGTTCGGTAACGTACAGTATTAAGTTTAACAAAACAACAAACAAAAACACACACAGTTGAAACAATAAAATATTAAAGTATTTTTACTCCTACCAACTTGTTGCTGTCAAACAATATTTGACAGTATACTGTCACTGTCATGTGACAGTTGAAAATTGTCAAAAACTCGAAAATGGTTGTACGATTAATATCAACTTTCATTGCAAATAACTAGAAAATAAACGATGATTTAGATGATTCTAATACAAATATCTATTAAGAAGTCAATTATACTTATAACAAAATGGGTGATAGCAGCGATTCAGAGGAATTCTTCGACGCTGAAGAGTTCACGCCCGTGAAGGGATCAAAGTAAGTAATTACACTCCGATATAGTGAAAAATACTTATGAATTTATTTTTTACTACAAGAATACTATAAGAACTTTCCACCTGGCTTCCTATAATACCTAGTTTGAACTGTTTATATAATATTAGTAGTTCAATAACCAGTTTTGCGGGACTATCTAGTTTAACAGATGTTTTGGTACCTGTACGTCCTTGTACGTATCGCCAGGTGATTACTCGTTGTTAGTGGCGCGAGCTGAATAGTACTAATGACTACTGTGTTATATTAAATACATTAGAAGTAAGCTGGTTATTTTTTTGGCTCAGTTGTATTCATGTTGTTGAGCAATGTCTAAGTCTTCCATGTTATTGTGTTTGCCAATAAAGTAAGGAAATTTAGTTCTATTTGTGATATCATGCAAGTTTAAATTTCAAAATATATTTATTTTTTTTTGCATAGAAATAAGTAAAGTAAAAAAAGTAAAGTTACAAAAATACCAGTAGCAATAAATAATATAACTTCAATATATCAAAAACATAAAAACAATATTTCCAGAAGATCTTCATTATGTAAGAATATAAGTGTGACTGAAATCTCTAACAGTGTAGAGGCAGAGGATAAAACACAGAGTAAATCTGACAGTAATGTTACTGCTACAAGTACTCCCCTTGAACCTGTACTGCAAGATGATAGGAGTACTGTTAAAAGTGTAAGTATATTATATAATTTATTAAACAAAAAATAAATGAATTTCCTGATTTATGTCTAAATTTGAGACTTATGATTTTGAGAATTTCCTGATTTATGTCTCTGTTATACTAGAGAGGAGAAATAAAAATAATTTATTTTTCTGTGTAGGAGTTAATCTGTAACCACCAGGAGTTAATCTGTCTGTTGTCAGATGCTGCCAATGCCACTGTGTCATGATGGCTAATAAAAACTTTGTCTTTTATAATTGAGAAGTAATATAAAATAGATTTAATCAATGAATATTTGAGGCAATCTTAGCATAAGTGATAATGATTTATTGTAAACTTAATGATTTTCTAGTGCTAGACAGAATGATAGCCCAGAATCATTATATTTAAAAATGTAATTGTTCGTTACGGTGTTGAAATGACATATCTGTCTGAATTTGTATTGCACATACATACAGAGCAATATGCAGAGGGAATAATTTTGCGAGACATCATGTGTTGAATGACGGAACTCCATACTTTGTCTTGATACCAGACCCAGGAGGTAAAAGTAATTCATTTGCCCCAGTGGGAACCAAACCCACAACCTTTTTAAAATCTCAGTGATTCCACAACAGGGTTAAATACATGTAAAACCTGCTTTTGAATGATGATTTGCTAAGTTATTGAATACATTTTAAACCTACATTGTAACAAAATGTAAAATAATTATCTTTCATTATCTAGAATGAGTATGTGTGTATGTGTAATATAGGACAAAAAAGATTATGGCTTCTAATATAAATCATTGTCAGTCACAAATAACCCTTTAGTGAATATATATTTTTTGTGTTTAATCTTACAATAGTTTAAAGTTCTTTAAACATCTGTAACATCTTGTATAAAAAATTGATATTTGGTGGATTGGTTTTTGAATCTCTTAGATTTCATTGTGCGACAGCAGGTCAATGTTTGATTGTAGGAATTATTTATGCAGAGTGATGAATGATTCATTTCCTTTTCTCACTCTTCAAAGGCAAAGTATGATATTACGTTCCGCAATTCAATATGTCATGTCTTGAAATTGGACAGAAAGCTGAGGATACTCTTGTTAGTTTGTTACTAAATGGTTTTTGCTTAATGCTCTTGAATTCAGGATTTTTTAAATGCTCTTAAATGCCTTTACTGTTTTTACAGTTTTCTAAGCAACTTTAAAAAATAGACATAGTTCGTTTATTATAAGAAATATTTTAAATAATTGTACTGAAGTTATAATTAGCTAACTTATTTTCAAGGTTGTACAAGGACGTAGACGATTTCAAGAGCTACGACGATGTATGCAAACTGAAGAAGAAGATGAACCTGACCCTGGCGCTCCTCTGTCTGCACCAATGGAACATCCATTCAAGTTAGTTGCAATTGTATATATTTATTGTATTTGTATATATTTATTCTTTCCATAAATTTTGTTACCAAGAAAAACTTTTTTTGTTGTACCTACATGACACATATTACTATTACAGTATGTTAATACATTTATAAAAAACCATTGAAAATATAAAAAGCTATTTAAAAGTTGTTTGTCCACATTGGCTGCAATATGGTCCTTTAAACATTGAGTCCAGTTATCAATAGCAGCACACACTCTTACTATAGGAAAATTCCTCAATGCCTGGGCAAATATCACGTCTTATATCATTTTTCACACAACCTTCGATCAATACTAGTAGTGAAGTAGCATTTTTTTACCAGCAAAATTATTCAAAAGTACTTTTTGTTTTATCTATATAGCTTTCAATAGTATTTTTAACTGAAATAACTGCTAAAAGTTATGACTCCATAAAAAAATGCAACAATATTTTATGATTTTTGTGGCTTTTATATAGTAAAGTGATCTGTTATTATGGTACGTTCAAAGTAAGTCAGGATGGCCGAGCGGTCTAAGGCGCTGCGTTCAGGTCGCAGTCCACATCTGTGGGCGTGGGTTCGAATCCCACTTCTGACATTAAGAGTTTTTTGTTTTACTTACATTATAGAACTCGTTTTTTAATGTTTTTAAACAAGTTATTATTTTTAGAATCTTTTTAAATAAACTTGTTGCTTACTTGTGTGGCTAAACAAATTGCTTATTGCGCGATGATTGTCTGTTCGGTCTTACCTGTGAGAATAAATGAATTTCATTTTCCCGCTTTTGTAAATAGTTCTTAAAGACACTATCTATATATTTTTTGAAAAACATCGATAGTGTTAAAAATGATCTAAGGCTATGACATTTAAAATATCTATTTCAGGATCATATCTCACGATACGATGAGTTTGCAAAGTATGACGTCACTTGGCAGGATAGGCAGGATATTGAGCGGGGCCGCCGATTCACACCGTTAGTATACTGGTTCAAATACAGTTATAAGATTTCAAATGAAATCGTTTAATATGATGTTTTTTTAATTATATAAAGTGTTTTTTTTATTGTTTGCATTTTTTTTGTGAGTAATAGTACTGTTTTGAATACTTTTTTTTATTGTGCCCCATGAATGTTAATAGTATAGTAGATTGAAATCAAATTTATTAAGCATCAATCCGTCAAAAATATGTTCATGTGAACTTGAAAAATAATAAAGTTAGGAAAATGTTGTCATCAGAACTTCAAGAAAATCTTTTATTTACTTATATATATAGAAAGTTATAATTTTTTAGAAAATATACGGGAATCGATCCTAGCAGCTTCGGCCTCGTCGAGAGAACCTTCGACAATATCCGATGATCCAGCGGTAGAAAGAAATCAAACTATAGGTATGTGATTTTAAATTTTATAAATTAATATCCCAGTGGTAGAAGCGTGACTGTAAACGCGACGGTTGTGTGTTCGATTTGCATTCGGCGGAGTGAGTTATTTAATATTTTCATTGCCTCGCTCTCGTAACAAACCAAAGCGCTGTTGTGCCACTCAACTTGCTTCGATGCTTTGAAAATTAGGCGTAAAGTGGGTAACAGAGTGTCTCAACACTTTGCTGCCTCTCCGTATACTGCCTTATATATATTTGATTCATTTTTGCTCGTTAAAGCTACTACTGCTACAGCTGCTCAAAAGTACTTAATCGTAGGTAGGATTTTAATAAGTTTAAATAGTTAATAAATATAGTATTCCCCAATTGGCGGATCCAGTCAGTGAGAACAAAAGACAAACAATCTAAAACAAAGTTGTTATTCAAAAGTACGTTCTAATTATTTTGCTAATTAAAAATATATAAATAATAATTATCCTATTCCTCAGTCCTAGCAATGGCGGAACCGGACGTTATAGCGAGCACAAAAGCCAACAGCCTGAAGCAGAGCCGAGCTGCGCCCGCCGCCATCGTGGCCGTCTCGGGCGCCAGCGCCGAGCCGCGCCCCGTCGCGCCGCCCAGGAAGAAAAAACGGAGTTAGTCGATTGTGTTCTTATTTTGAATTTATTGGAATTATTTTGGTTTTGAATTCTGTCAAATCATAAATGCTATATCTCGAAAGTTGGGCGATGCATTGGGAACAGAATGTCTTCAAACCAGGATCCCTCTGCTTATTATGATGCAAGCGGGATACATCTTGAAACTAAAAAAATCTTTGATGTTATCTATATATTTTTTATAATAATCTTAAATATAAATATATATTTTTAGACAAACTACACGGTTCCCAATCACTATCAACCACCGACGGTGACAACCTAAGTATGTGCACAGACACTGATGACATGCAATATGTAAGAGATAAACCGCACGTTGAAACATTGTTAGTGGAGGTAAGTTTGTGTTTTTTATATATTGTTGGCGTCAGTGAAATATTAAGTTAAAAATTACATTTTTGTGTTAATGCACGGACGCCGCCGATATGTATGTATATGAACATCATTTTTAAAAGTCATAGTTCCGAGTTCAATCCCAGAAGAAGGATTGAGTTGTTTTTAATTTCTGGCGACGTTTCTCTACGTAAATATTAACTACTTTTTATATTTATTTCAGCCAGCCTTATCAAATACGACGGCAAGTCAATCAATGGCGTTACCGAGTCCCGCCAGTACTATAGAATCCTTAACGAGAGAGTTTCAGGACTCGTTAGAACTTTCTCAGTCTAAATATGGTGAACACTAAGTGGTTTTTATATTTTTTGTGTCTGCTTTTTTTATTTTATTTATTAGCGTTGGGAGGAAAGTAGGCGGTAAAGGTTTAATAATGTAAAGACTTACTGTTAGGGCTCAGAGTCTGGCCGCGGTCCGGAGTGACTTAACACTAGGTCCTCCGCCTACCTTGTTATAAGGGATATACAGAGTAAAGCTAACAAATATAACTATTTCTACTTTTTGCAATGAACATAAATAGCATTTAAATCCATGCATTATAATAATTACAATTAGAATACGTCCACCGTATTCCGTTTCCTTTGCAATCGTAACAAAGTTCCTTTGTCTGTCCTAAAATTGTATAATATAGCGTTTATATATGTTTTGTCTTTATTAAAGGTTAATTAGTATTATTTATTTTCAGCGGACTTGTCTTCTTTGAGTGCGAACGAATCGCGATCTGAAAGATCGCATCATTCTGCTTTAGATATTAAGGAGGCTGTTAAAGGTGAATAAGTTACAATATTTTTTTAATTTTATTTTTTATCTAAAATATATAGCCCTTTAGGAATAAGTTACATTATTGTTCAATGTGTAACTCTTACAATATATAAAAGATATAAATATAATATAATAATCTCATGTTAACTAATCAATTGTACGTTACATAGGAGAATACGTAGTAAAAGCACATGACGAAGAAAGATGGCGGTCAGGGGGCGGGGCTAGCGGAGTAGGTGGAACAATGGGAGGGACCAATAGCCAAGGGGGCGTGACGAGCGCAGCTAGCGGATCAATGGGAGGCAGAACGCATAGCGAGGGACGTCCGCCCCCCACTGGCGCTTCTAGTCTTGGTTCTACATCCAGGTATAGTGCAATAATGTAGTATCTCTTTCTTATTTGTTAGGTGGAAGCGGGGTGGAAGATATATGGAAATAAGTCCTGAGTATTAACTCAGATTTTATTTCCTTTTATCCTAATGGATAGCTATTAACAATTAAATATATCCTTATTTTACTTGAATTAAATGTAACATTTAACTTTCCAGACGCACAGACGGAACGCGCACCCGTCGTCGCTCCGCCGGGGACTCCCCGCAGGGTGCACCTCTGAATGCACAGCAACTATCTGACATGGAGATACTGGAACAAGTCACCGTACTCAACTTGGATACAGGTGATTTTATGGATTTATTATAAACATTTAAAAAATATAAATATAAAAATATAAGAAATATGAATTCTCGATACTGAAAGCTCTAAAGGTAAACCAACAATTAGAAAAATCTAATAGTATTCAAATGACTGAATATATTGTTTTGAATTGTGGTTAAGAACACTTGATTAAGTCACTTTGTAGACAAAAAAAACTAAATTTTAATTGGTTGATAATCAGTTGACTGATTCCACGGCTGGTTGGATTGAGTTCTGTTGCCATAGATAGACATCGATATGTCTGTCTATGGCACTTCACAGATAAATAGGTCAAGCGATGAAAATCAAGATGAATAGACATATTTAATATGTTTAATATTTTTATTTCCTCGTTTTCATAATGAGGCGAAGTAGGGTGTTGAGTTGCTACTCAGTACTCAACGCCTCCATAATTCGGCGGATTGTAGATTCCCCCTACCTACCCTGCTCGAACGGGATATAGCGTGAAGCTAACAAAACATGACAAAGTAAACCCCCCGCCCCACAAAGAGACATACAACCTAAACCCACATCAGCGCCGCCCGCAGGCGAGCGCGTGCCGCTTAGCGTGGCGGAGCATAAGCTGCCGCAGTGCATCAACCCGCTCAGCCTGCACATCATGCGCCTCACCTCCGAGTACATCGCGCGCCCGCCCGACGACGACCGCGCCAGGTACACCACCTCACGCCATCTCTCACGTGACAGCTGTCAACCGTCAGCTGGCACATGTCAGATATCAGCTGTCAGCTTTGTTCCGATCATGCCAGAGTCACCACCTAACTGTATTTTACTTGTATCATCGACTGTAACCTGTCACGTGACCGCTGTCAACTGTCATATGTCAACCCTTACCTTTAGTCGCGGTATCCCGAACATGCCAGAGTCACTACCTGAGTATTACCTGTATCAACCATTATATTACAAGCTGAAAATGACACTTGCAACATTTATTTGTAGATGCGTTTTACTATAATTGTGTATAGCTATGTCTTTTTTTACCGATTATTAACCTTCATGTTTTCTCTATACAAAATGATATTAGCAAAGTGATACAAGCAAAGTATGTTGGACTGGCATCTTTGAAACGCCATAACTGAAAAAAAATAACTATATGTTATTTGTACCAACTGTATCTGTATTATATTGTTTTTATGTTTTTAATTTTGCTACAAACTCGACATAAAAAGTTTATTTTAATTCTAAGATAGTTATCTTTCTCTCTCTCTTCTGTTTTATTCTGAATGAATAATATGACAGCTATCAGTTATGTATTATATTATGGGTGACATGTTGATACAGATTATATATTGTGAATAGTAGTTTGATTTTAATATTTATTGATTTTAGGCTGAATATAAATGAACTTTCTGTTTTTATTTATTTTGTAATTGTACTTGAAGGTTAAGTTACTTTGATAATCTTTTTTCCACTAGAACAAAGTTGTACTATTATTATTTTTTTATTTATTTATTTTTGTTTATTGTTTCATGCTAAATATATTTTTATGTTCTTTTGTATTAAGTCTATAAAAAATTGTAATAACTCTATTATTGCATGATTTTTCTCACTTAATGATTAAAACTGATTGCATCCATAGTAAATAACTATCTCTCTTTTAAATAATTTAAAAAAATGATTTAATTACATATGCAGTATTTTATTTATATTTAATGAGTCTTACACACTACACAATATATAAATGCATGATATTTATGATATTTCAAAAATATAATAAGACATTACCAGAATACAGAATATAGGTACAATACGTACATACAATTGTACATAGCTATTTAAAAACTTTTTCTTTGTATTTTTTTTATCTATGCATTCCTGTTAATATCAATTTTGTTATCTATGTCGTACACGTAAGACTGGGGTTAAAATACAATTAAAGTATGTCAACAAAATTAATAAACCAATATATAAAAATGTAATAAAGTGCGTCGCGGCGCTGGAGTATATAGTCAGGCGATGGTTGTGGGTTCGATCCCCACTAGGGAGAATGATTGTATTCAAATTATTTTCTTTTTCCCGCTCTAGTATATTAGGTGCCGCATTCATTTTCGTTATTTATGCAATCCCCTAAAATTGGAGAGTGCATGGAGATGGAGTATTTTAACACTATTTCCCTTCTGCCTAACATGCTATATGCGAGATACAGCGTGAATCTACCAAAAAAAAGTATAAAAAAACACAAATTTACAGTAATTCAGTCAAGATGAAAAAGAGTATGTGGAGGCAACGCGCCTCCATCAGTTACTACGCTAGTTCTTTCAACCTACTGAAGAAATCTCCGTCTACAATCAGCGTTGACACTAGGTTCAGTTCCCGACTGGGGCAAATATTTGTTTATGCCGTTATGTTGTCTATCGATGAGTCATATACATATATTAAATGTGCTTTTTGCGTCTCTTTATAAAAATAAATGAAGATATTTGGACGAAGGTGACGTGTTTTGTTTTTAAATTTTGCTTTAGTTGAAAAAAATAAATAAATAAATAAATGAAAACTTTGGTAAAATTACAATTTTGTAACATATCACCTTTATTAATTTGTATCTTTGTTTATATTTTTGGATTTTTTTGTTACTGGGAATTACAGATATTGTTTTGGCGTTTTTCTGTTAATTATGCAATACTTACTATGTAATATTAGTATTTTTTTTATTAAATCAGAATTTGCTAGGATTATTTACTAATATTTGTTTATCTGCGAGCGTTATAGTCGTTGTAAATGTTCAGATAGATAATAATAAAATACAAATAAATAAAAAAAATATAATAATATTCAATAATATTAATCAGTCTTTATACCGAAATTAATTGTGACATTAACTTACTCTAAAATTATACTCTACACACATACTACTTTTATAATTGTTATATATTTCTTTCCTATATAAACGTAACATATATTATAATATATTTATAACTAGAAATTAACAAAAATACGTAGATGCTTTTTGCTTACAGTGTGGCTTTATCAATATCGCCTAGCTTTTACTGTCTGTGTAATTGCTTTGAAAAATACAAATGTTATGTTATTCTAATCTTAGGAAAAAAGTTTTTTATTAGCTTCTCGTCGTATCCCGCACATAAAAGGGTAAGCAGAGGGTATCTGAGACCTAATGTTGAACTCAAGACACTCCGTCTCTATTACGACACTTCTGACCCCCAACACCACGCTTTGTCTTTTCACCAAGACAAGAAAATGTGGGCATTGAACCCATAACCGTTATGCTTATGTATATCGGCACGCTTGTGCCCGTGCTCTACGATGTATTTTTTATACTTATGTAAAAAATGTAGTTAAGCTAAATTTTAGCTATTTTATCGACATAGTAGGGTAGTTCGGTAAACCCCCTAGCTGGCCTTTTTTATTTATAAATTAATATAGGTAGTCATTTTTTAGTTTGAAATTAGATAATTATGAACATTTTTAATATCTTAGTCTTCTTCTTTTAGTGATATCGCGATACTAAATTAATTAGTGACATATAAAATAATTAAGCATCTAGATGAACCGATAACCATCGTGTGTTCAGTGCTTTATATGCATTTATTTAAGAAATGAGATAATTTAAATACTTGTTTTATTAGTGCAATTGTTGCGTATATTTTATATATATATTTTTGATACATTATTTCAAGGAAGTAGCTTAATAATCAAATAAATATGCTTATAAATGTTTAATGTTTTGTTTCTCTTATTATTGAGTGAAGTATATCTTCTTACAATTGTATAAAATAATTTTAGAGAAACCGACGAAGAAAGTGAAAGTGTATGTGCCGGAGGTACTGAAGACGAAGCTAAGGAAACTAAGAAAGAGGGTACCGACAGACAGACTACAGCTATTAAAAGGAAGACTGAAAAGTAAGTTTTTATATATTTATAGCTTTTGGTTATTACATGTGTAACTTTATTTTTGCGCCCAATGTTGGACCTAAGAACAGCTTGTGGATTTTTCGTTATATATATATATATATATACTCGATCAAATTTACTAAACAATCGTTTCAATGAAATGTATTATTTACGTGCAATTTATATAATTAATTATTAAATATGGCACACCGCACACGTAATCTTAACAATAAATAAGAACATATTCTTAAAACCAGTTTATCTACTGATATGTTACTTCGGTTTCTTCTTTTTTTTAATAGTTATCATTGAGTGGTGGTGTCAAATGTCGTACTTTGCCTAGCTGTTTGCCATAACGGAAATTACATTATTTTCTAATAGAAATTATTTGATTTGTTAGTTAACAAACTTGTACATTTGAACGATTTCAACATATAACAAATATCTTTCGTAATGTTGTAGGACAGTGGCTGTATTGTATATTATGATTGTATTTAAATTTCTTGGTGTGGTAAATTCATTTTTGTCATTTAACAGAAAATGTAGAGAAATTGGGCGGGAAATAGATAAACTGCTCTCTGCAGAATACGCGTGAAATTAAAAAGAAATAAATTCACCTTTGATTACTTTAGTAACTTGGACTAGTCATCATTTTTGTATTTGAAATAAGATTTAAATTTTAATTTAGAGTGATGCGAGCAGATCTAGTGAAGTGTCATTCCCAAGACAACATAAACATCAGGTGACAGTGGCGTTGCTTGCGTTTACTTTTGCAATGTTTGCAATATGCCTGTACTTCACGATTTTGTTACGAAATTACTCTAAAACTTACCATTTGAGACAGATTGAGTGGATTTTTTGAAGCTTACATTATCATTAATTATTGTGATCGTGTTATATTTTATGGATTTTGTTTTTTTTATCTATGAGTTAAATCGTCGTCAATTATGATATTGATTAGTTGTCAATTTTCTAAATACTTGGTATCTAAGTCAAAATTTTCTTATAAATAAAAAAATATCAGTAATATTTTTATTATATTTCTCTTGATGACGATTTAAAATTGAACAAACCACAAAGCTACAATACGTTGCTAAGTTGACGCTTACGAAATTGTTTTGTCACTGTTTTTGACTAACCACTTTCACTTCTCCATACCCATATAGAAAAAAAAAATATAATAATAAACATTATTTTTAGATTAAAAAGATTTTTCGGGAGTACAGTGAAGAAAACTGTAGATGCAGCTAAGTCGTTAGCCCAAGAAGTATCTCACGCTCGACACAAGGAGGATGTGGCGGATATTGTAGACGATGTCAGAGGAGAACATAATATTAAATTAAAAGCTTCGAATTCTCATAAAGGACCCTATGATTTTGATGGATGTGTTAGATATGTACAGGTGAGCTGTGGCGCCCTATGTAGGACTCAGTTCTAGTTGGTTTCTAAATATTTTTCGGTTTGATTGTATAGCAATTTGTATTTTACTTTTGGAATTCAATATCACGAAAAGTTTTATATAGATAAATATTTAAAAATCGTAAATAAGTAAAAAAAACATATCTTGCATTTGCAGTACATACAGAAAGTTTTATAAATAATAAAAAATATTTTGAATCGAACTCATTAATAGCCATCTAAAAGAATATGTTTTCTAAATGACTTTGCAATATTATATTTATATTTCAAGATTTTTTATGCAATAATCATACATTCTTTCTCAGGAAATGGGCTCAGGTCATTCAGGGGCAGTATGGTGTTGTAAATTCAGTGTTTGCGGACGATTACTAGCCACAGCTGGACAGGATAAGTTATTAAGAATTTGGGTCACCAGAGATGCTTACGATATGTTCCAGGTTAGTACAGATAGGTAGTAATATTTATGAAATAGAAATAAATATATGTATGATATAAAGTTAATGTGTAAAAGTGTTTTTAAAAGTTTAATAATATTCTTTTAAAAAGCAGCTTCAAGGTAAAAGCCCTGTATGGCAGAATAGGCAGCGGAACCTGGTGTACACTTTGCTTCCTAACACTGTCAATCTTCAAGACAGTGAACGGAACTCAACGAAATGTTTTATCTACCAGAGCTAGGAAATGCAAATATTTTTAATATTCTCCAAATGTTTCCCAAGTGAAGTATATTGTGTTTATACCTGGAGGGGTAGTCAAAGAGTTCGGCGCCAAACGCTACGCAAAAAAAATTTGACAATAGAAAAACTATATAATAATCTAACGTTCTAAATCATTTTTTCCAGGACATGCGCACAAAATATAATGCCAAACAGAAATCTTCTCCGACCCCTTCCCAAGAGTCACTATCCTCCCTTGCCCCACCACCATCCCCCGAGGACCCTCCACTGACCCCCTCAGCGCCCTTCTGTCCCAAACCCTTTTGCATATACTCCGGCCATACTTCAGACCTTCTAGATGTTTCTTGGTCCAAAAATAACTTCATTTTGTCCAGTTCAATGGATAAAACTGTTAGATTATGGCATATTTCAAGAGGGGAGTGCCTATGCTGTTTTCAGCATATCGATTTTGTGACGGCCATCGTATTTCATCCGAGAGATGATAGGTACTTCTTGTCGGGTAGTTTGGACGGGAAGCTCAGATTGTGGGATATACCTGATAAAAAGGTGATTTTTTTGTTATGTATTAACTTTTACATCTTATAATAAAATAATTATTAAAATTAAAAAAGTTATTTTCACAATTAATATACTTTTCAACTATATTGTAACTTATTGAATTAAAATTTGAGCTTAAAATTAATATTAAAATTTCACAAAACAGGTAGCCGTATGGAACGAAGTGGACGGCAAAACAAAACTAATAACCGCAGCTAATTTCTGTCAAAACGGTAAATTCGCCGTCGTCGGCACATATGACGGCCGATGCATTTTTTACACAACAGACCAACTAAAATATCACACCCAAATAGATGTTCGATCGACACGAGGAAAAAACTCAACCGGACGTAAAATAAGCGGAATCGAACCCATGCCTAACGATGACAAAATACTAGTAACTTCCAACGATAGTCGAATAAGACTATACGATTTGAGAGATCTAAATTTATCCTGTAAATACAAGGGTTATGTGAACGTGTCGAGTCAAATTAAAGCTTCATTTTCGCATGATGGGAAGTATATAGTTAGTGGGTCGGAGAACCAGTGTATTTATATATGGAAGACTTGCCACGACTACTCCAAGTTTACTTCTGTGAGGCGCGATAGGAACGACTTCTGGGAGGGCATCAAAGCCCACAATGCGGTGGTTACCTGTGCTGTTTTCGCGCCCAATCCGGATCATATGATAAGGATGATAAGCGAGAGGGAAGCGCAGGGGGTTAGGGAGGACGAGGTGGTGAGTTTTGTTTAGGTTTTATCTGTTAAGTTTTAAAATTTTATTTTTAGTTTCACGCGATATAGCAGAGTAGGTAAGAGGAAATCTGGTAATATAATGCTATGACACTCTGTTCCCATTGGGACACTATAAATACGAGCTTATGTGCTTTTTTTGTATTAATAAAAGAATATATTTTATTTTGAAATTTGTTTTAGAAGAATCGTTACTACGCTTTCTATCAAATATTTCCGCTAGGGGCACAACCGTGTCACGTTACGTCTCCCGATAGGATAAGTACGATTCCAGTTCGAGAAAACTAAATATTTAGTTTTTTTAATTTTAGTTTCCTCGCTCTGGTAACGAGGTAAAGCGCGATGTTGAGTATCGCCACTTAACACGCAATGCCTCTGGAGTTCGACGGAAAATGGGAAACGGAAGTGTTTCGAAATGTCTTAACGAGACGATCTCAGGTTACCTCTGCCCACCCTGCTGTGTGTGGGATAGCGTATGAAACAAATAAAAATATAAAATAATTAATATTCAATTTCAGCAAAAAGCACCAGACGCGGGCATGGTGTCCTCCTCTCAAACCGGACATGTGTTAGTTAGTGCGGACTTCAACGGTTGCATCAAAGTGTTTGTCCACAAGGCGAAACCGAAACACAGTTCTTTACCCGCATCTGCTTTAGCTTAGAAGGTAGCAAATACAGAGAAATGTGGGAGGGAGCGAGGTACAGTATTTGTGACATTTTTTTTTCTTGTTGGGATTGTCGATTCTAAACTTCTTTATATAATTGGTATGGCTTTAACATATTTCTATTATATGAGTAGAACTGCTAATATATCGAGGCTTATTTTTTATGGGAAAACTAAGAGAAATTATAAATTAATAAAGATTTATTATTATAGTATTGAATATGTACAGATTGAATATCTAAGTAATTAAGAATGTTGATTCTAACCCAATATTTTTTTGATGGGATTTTTATTTGTTATGTCATATAATGCTCTTGAAAAGGACTTCTTAGAAAGAGCTAGTAATGGCTTAAATAAATGAAGTATATGAAAAAAAGTAAAGCTGATTGGAACAAGATTAAATAAATATATTATTTGAAAAATATGGCAAAAAGATAAAAAAAACTAAAAGTTTTTTTTTACATTTTAATAATAAACAAATAAAAAAACATTTGTAGGTAAAAGATGGGACTGGTATATCAAGTATTAATATTAAAACCAAAATGGCTGAAGTAACTTATGACGTCATATGTTACTAATTAACATGTTGCTCTAATTTTTTGAGTCATTTTATATGATATTTTCTATGATACTATAATTATATATATATTCTTTAATTAATGTATTTAAATTGCTTTAGGTATATTTAAAATATAACTAAAATGGCAGTTTTCAAAAATCAAGAATATTTTAAAATATTACAAACAAATGTGCAATAGAAACTTT
Organism: Heliconius nattereri; assembly: GCA_013403645.1. Lineage (NCBI taxonomy): Eukaryota > Metazoa > Arthropoda > Insecta > Lepidoptera > Nymphalidae > Heliconius > Heliconius nattereri. Next base: position 9,754,413 of record JAAIXI010000222.1, read on the forward strand.
AATTTGTAGATTTTGTGATTTTGATTTAATATCGAATGTTGTTACAAATATAAATCTATGTCTGTATATATTTCTTATTTAAATAATTAAATATAAGATGGATATTATGATGGATAAAATATTTAAAAACCTGTTTACACTTTATTATACTAGTACTACTACCACTGCTAGGAAATAAAGTTTGTAATAGTGTGAACTAGGCTTTAGTTTCACAGATTATATAGATCAAATATAGATAATAAATAGATGCGTAGTATGCGAATGTAAACGTAGCCACTTGCCAAATTGTTTGAAAACATTTTTGTTTCGTTTGGTTCCAATTTTGTACGCAATCTCCCTCTCCCAATTTTGTTCAAAATGGAGAATAGTGTCTTAACACTAAATTGTATTTAACATCTTTACAAAATGAAGGTAAATGAAATTTAGTAAATGAATTAAAAAAAGCAAAGAAAAAATTATGAGCTATATACTATTATGTATTTTAAAGCCTAACTAACACACATAGTAGAATAGCGCAAATATAAGGAATATAACAAATTTTTAATATTTAATTTTAAACTAAAATAATAGAAAAATGTCATTTATAATATTTATTCCAAAATAAAGATATTATCAAATAATATTAAAAATGTATTTCGATGTGTATTTTTCTTACAAAAGCGATAGGAATTTTACGTTTTTTTTTAGGAAACATCAAAATTGTATAAAGCTTTACAAAATATTACTTGTCTTCTTATATATTTTTTAAGTAACTTTTTTTTATAAAATTGTATTAAATTCTATTTCTTATGATCTATTTTCTAAGTATAAATAAAAGCACTTAACTGATATTAGTGTAAAAAGGTGTTGAGTTTGTATGTTGGATATTGTATAAAAAATTGTGCAATATTTTTTTATTATTTTATAGAAAAAACTTAGAATAATCATCACAAATATACATTTTGTATATACGACTTTCAGTATTTGCCTTTTAAGAAAATTGTTTTTTAACAAAATGATTGGTTGCTTCAAATATTATTTTCTATTTATTAATTTGTGGTAAATTTAAAATTTCTTCTAAAAAAGTCATATAATAAGTTTTTCCTCTTAGATATGCAGAAATTCATATTATTTGTCCATTATCTCTAAAATGAGCGGAGTAAAAAAGTAGACAGAAAAAGAACATCCATGAGAAAATTTATTCCACCACTCGACGAGCAATGCTAAAATTCGGCGGAAAGCGGGGAACGGAAGTATCTTAATGGGAACCTAGTGTCTTTACATCAAGTTCCCCGGTTCCTGCTATGTGCGGGATACAGCGTGAAGCCTAAAAAAGTCTTGTGTTTTTTGCGCATAAAAACACCCAACATACAAACTGATATCAATTTTTTTATGTATATATTTTGTTACTTTCCACAATTCCAAGTAATTCTTGCCTTCGAATATAAATAAAATATGTGATTATAAAAATTATGTTTAAGCGTATAACTCATGCCATGTATCTTATAACTTTATTGTATATTATTAATTTGCATTTACACGTAAATAAATCGTTATATTGCTAATTCTGTTGTTTTTCTTTGTTTTAATTAATATTTCCTCCTTTTTATAATGCCTAAGCATTCAGCTTGTGATCCATGTATTCAGGAATGAATTGAATTAATTAGTTTTTGTATGAATTCTTGTAATTATACTGTATAATTTAATTAAAAAAGTATTCGGACTAGTGAGTACAAATAAATGTATCAATATAGAATATATTGAAAAAAAATATATATTTTAATCCTTCTTTGTATTATCCTCTCCTATCCTATATCTTATAAAACAAAGTCGCTTTTCGTGTCTGTCTAAACTTTCTAACTCTTCTTCTTCTAAACCACTCAACGGATTTTGACGCGGTTTTTACCATTAGGTCGAGTACTTCTCAGGGAAGGTTTATATATAGTTTATTATATTTATTTGTAAATTCTTATGTAAATTAACATAAATACGATAAATGTGTATAAAGTCCTACTCGTTGAGACACTTTCGCGCATGCGCTTCTTTAATGGTAACTACTACATAAAAATAATGTACTGGAGTATTGTTCCTCTTAATAAGATCTACAAAAAAGCCCGTGACAGCATATTCGTATCTTTTAAGGATAACGTGTAGTGATCATATTTCTGTCTGAAAAGAGTAATTTCAATATATTTTTTAATGTGAGGGATATTTTTCCATAATGGTATTAATCCTTATACTTTAAAATACGTTATTAATTTTCTACGTTAAACGAAGATAAAATTTGCTTTTTACACTATTTCGAAATTGCGAATAGTTTTAGAGAAAAACGCATTTAATTGTTGACACATCACGCCGTTGACACTTCAGCTGTATGTTACTCAAGTTTCACTTATCCCTTACTCTCAGCATATAAATAAGTATATTAGTTACGTTGGCCATTTAATGCATATCAAAACATTCTTTTATTGTTTTTCATTTTAATAAGTACTTTAGAAGTTGTTACAATAACAAAAAATCCTTGCTGCGAAACGGCTCGCCACTCGCCATGCGTCCCTCCGCGCCCCGCGACGTTTTGCTTATACAAGAGCGTCCGGCACGCCCGCCTGCCTNTTTCCACGTTTCTTTTCTACATATTACAAAAATAATTTTTAAAACCTACGGTACTAGTAGCACATGCAAATTTTGCAAATAGCACCGTCTTAGTTCGATTCCGTCAAATTGGAATCAAACCCACAATCGTCGCGTCTAAAGTCAAACGTCAATTAGATATGCCGCTGAGCTACGATAATCTCAATTAACGTATATATTTTAATAATTAACCACTTAATTATAACACAGTCTTACATAGAGAGCAGACCGCAGGAGCACAAGTATGTGACTGCAAACGCGACGGGTCTTGGGTTCGGTTCCCCGGAACTGAAATATTTAATATTCTCATTTTTATTTTCACTTTGGTTTAAATCTCCAGAATTCGTCCCAAAGTGGGGAACACAGGTGTGTTAACAAGAGGTGCCCAGGTTCCTTCTGCCTACCCCGCTACGTGCTTATTAAACTAAACAATATATAGAATAAAATTTTATTCAGCTTCAAAATGAGTGTTATCCTTAGGTTCACTAGAGAGTGTACTTACTGTATACACACTCAAGTGAAGAGCGGAGAGCGTTTTAAAATGAAACGTCCGAATCATGTGAGATCTTCGCAAATATGGAAGACCCTAGAAGTGAATATCTTTGTACAAACACTGGCCAATGTTTGAAGCAGAGTTTTGAAGAAATTTTTAATTGAAGAAAAATCGTTAATTCTGTCTTATATTTTTTATATAAGTACTTCAAAATTAAATAGCAGGGTTAGGCACAGAAAACCTATCGTTGAGACACTCCGTTCTCCACTTTCCGCCGAATTTTCGAAGCATTACGTGTTGAGTGGCGGAACTCTGGGCTTTCGCCTTGGCACCGGTGCGAAAAAATGAAAATATTATTATATAAATAACAATTCACAGCCCCGAGTGGAGATCGAACCCACAACCGTCGCGTTACGAGACATCTCCAACACGACACAAGGTTGCGCATTAATTAGCGACGGAGAAGGCAAGGCTGGATGCACTTCAACTTCACCTGAGCAGCAGCACTCCGCATACCCGGCCGCCCGAGGTCAGACGTCTTCTTCCGAGGGACTTTCTATCCTCCTCCAAATCCCACTCATGAGCAGTCACCTTGGTCGTTTAATCAACGCCTCCCTCAGGAAACCGAGGGCCCAATTCCGATCATCTCCCGCATCCCCTTCCATGTATCTGCTCTAAAGCAGGTTTTCGCCTGAGACCACGGTCCAGAACCAAGGCCCTGATTTCATTCAGAGCTACTACGGAGATGGCCGAAAGAATGTTTTAATTCTGCGCCTGGCAAAGTAAATTTAGAAGTGATTGCACGTATTTTGGAGTTATCCAATAATTATAATGTATTTCCACGCGACATAATTGGTTACACCTTTGGTTTAAGTATTTTTGAGTCAGAATAGTAGGTGGTCTGTTGTTTATAATTTCTTTCGTTTAAGTTTTCTGTTATTTGTGTTATTTATTTGTGTTTATATTAAAACAATTGTAAAATCCTTATTGGAATTACGTAAATGCGGGTTGCATTAGGTTTTAATTAATTTTCACATTATCTTAAGTGCTTTGCAAACATACATTATATGAATAATTCAGTAGTTAAGGCGGGCGAAGCCGCGAGCGGGTCGCTAGTACATAATAATGATAATTCAGTTATTCAATTCAATACCTAGTAAAAGTATGCAATTTTTCATATATGTTTCTAATTGAGTTCCGAAAAGTAATATTTTTTTTGGTAAAATCACTTATTTGCTCTTTGACACAAATTATTAAAGTATAATTTCGTATACAAGTGAAATGGAAATCAATCCTTGAAATAAATTAAGCTAAAATTAAAAAAAACTGCATAATCAATAGAAATATTTTTATTAACAGAATGGAATGTTCTTAAATAACAATTACATTACAATTAAAAGCTCGAAATAGAAAAAACTTGTTTAAATTCATTTATGAAACTATTTTATTCATTAAAAAAGAGAAAGGCACTGCAGTATACTATGTAATCATTATTATTACATAAGTGAGACAAATCAATAATATTTTCAGGTATATAATAAATAATTAGAAAGAAAAGGACTTACAAGTTTTTCTTCCTTTAAAATACGAGTATTCTGTAAAACAGCGTGTATTATAAAAAAAGTTAAAAAATATAATTTCCACGGTGGTTTCTCTTTGTACGATTTATTTTTCGATCTACAGTCGTTAGTTTCAAAAATCGTTCAAATTAAAAGTGGCCCAAATGAAAAACATATTTTGGACATAAACGTTTTTTTAATAAAATATTAACTATGAGAATATTTTTTAAATTGCTACTTTTCCACAAATTGAAATATTTATACATTAAGTTAATTCAATTACATTGTTTGTTAAATATAGTTTTATACTTTCCACGGTGGACTCCCCTATAAAGCTCTGCATACTTATCTCTCTGTTCGGGGCGGTCGGCGGGTTCTTCGTATAATTTTGTTCATTCCCTCTCCTAGTTCTACAATACACCGCAACCTCGAAATAAAAATGGCTTATAATCAAAATTACTTTTGGACAACAACTATGGAATTTTATAATAAACCTCTATTATCATCTTATTCGTCAGTATAAAAAAAAGTGAAATTTAAAGTTGGATCACTTTCATTCAAAAGTGGTATTAACAAAGTTATGTGTCTACCAAACCATCATAATACAAAATAATCTGTGAAAATTAAATTTAAAAAGCTGCTTATATAAAAAATATACATTAAAACTATGCTTTCCACGGCGGCTTCCCCTGTAAGGCTCTGCGCACTTTGTCCCTCCGCTCCGGGTGGTCGGTCGTGGGTTCTTCGTACATGTCTTTACTATCGATCTCTATGTTATCTCTTGGTTCTGGTGTTTCGTGTTCAAAATTCGCTTGTTTTGTTAGTAACTGGGGAAATATAATTAATATTTATTTATTTATTTATAGAAACTGTTGTATGTATATAGAATATATTTATATGTATAGAGGTAATGTGTATTATATATGTTGTATTTTTTATTAAATCTTACCAAACTATAAAATTATTTACTTTTAATTTTTTAACTTAGGATAGAATCGACGGTTTTATCCAATCATATATTTCTAAATTATAGCATAAAAGTTAAGTTAAGCATTGTAAATCTTCCTTTTTATATTTTCCATATAAAAAAGTTCGATCCTCAGTCAAAAGAAACAAAAGAGTAAAATAAACTGCGGCGTTCATTTCTGCCACTGCCACTGAACCAGGGGCTCTAATTGACGTGAAACAAATATTTTTTTTAATAATAAACTATATTTTACCATTTTGATATATTGTTGTATGTCATGGTCCTTTAATCGCGCTTCAGGCGGAGACAGTGTTGGTTTTGAATATTCTGCTACTGGAGACACTAAAACATATATATATTTGTTTATAATTATCATAATAATATTATAATATTATCAACGTCTAAACTGCGGATCTTGATTAATTGGTTTAGGTATGGATTTAAAATATTTTACCCTATATGCTGTTTCCGTAAAAGGAGCGCTGACGCTTCCATCTTATATAAAATAAAGAGGACACAAAGTCACATTCTTTTCATATAACGTCTTAATTACATTGTTGAATAATGGCAACAAGTAAAAATGTAAGAATAAAAGTCTATAACATACAAATAGCATAAATCGATATTATAAAAAAAATACAAAAAATCTCCCACTCACCACAATCCACACTAGTATGAAATCCGCCACTCCCCCCAACCCCACTATTGGCATTCGAAGCCGCTACCCCACTGGTGAGTATTCTTAGCGCTTGTCGCCACTGCGCCTCCATGACGCCGTGCAGCTGAGATGCTATTTCACCGCGACGACGACGGTACGAATCTAACTTATTCTGTAAATAATTAAATAAATATTAGATAACTTAATAAATATTAGAAAACGTATAAGAAATATAATAAGGCGGGATTTGAATACGCGCTTCTTGAAAATTGTGCAAGACATTGCGTGTTGAATTGTCGTGTTCTGCCGAACGGGAATCGAACCCACAATCGTCACATTTACACACAATCCGCCTTAATCTCTTTTTTTAATATACAATATTGATTGGTTTTGCATTAAAATAATCATTAAAGAAAAAACTATACTTTACTCTGTTGCCCACTGTCCGCCGAATGGGCATGTGCTCTGTGTATTCTGTTAAATTCAAAATTTTCATATTTGTTTTACCTCTAATAGACTTATCCTCTCGCTGGCCTGCGCTAGTTGTAGCCGGTACAGTTTAATTTCTTCCTTTTGTTTCTCTTCTAACACATTTACTTCTAATTTATGTCTGTAAGCAGCAAAACTATATTTTTAACATTTTTAACCCTTTGCACTCCAGCCTTTTACTGTTAGCTTTTAGATGTCGCAAATACGGCGACAACGGAGTGCAAAAGGTTAAAATGTTATTCCACATTTAGAAAAGAAGAAGAAGTAATGTCAACGCAGTAAATAAACAATTTTTAAATCGTGCTACATAAGATTTTATATATTTTGTAAAAAAAATATTTAGTAAAATTATATAGTAGCTCAGGCTGTATAGTGTTAAGACACTCCGTTCCCCATTTTGCGCCGAATTCTGGAGGCATTGCGTGTTGACTGGCGGAATACAACGCCTCGTTTTGCCTCGAAACCAGAGCGAAGCAAAAAGCAAAAATTTAAATAAATATTTAACTTCAGCCCCCGCGGCACGACTACCTCAAATTATATACTATTTTTTATAAATAAATATTTAAGCAACACTATAAGAATATGGTCGATATGTTTCTTAATCAATAACATGGTCAATGCAATGGTTCAAAATCAAAAATAAATATAACACACACTACCAAATGTTAGGCGATCCCCACATTTGTATAAAGTGACATACACTAGACTGAGATCCCACCGTTGAATCCTGCATATACCAGTTTACTTAATTAAACCTATATTAATGAATAATACACGATTAGTAGAACAGATTACACCTGGGTTGCCTGGAAGAATCCTGCCGCAATCACCTTTAATTACATTTTTTGGTAACTCGTTTTTGGAGAAAATTGCACTCATACGTTTTTATATGAATCACACATCATTTGAAAGATAATCGCATAAGGAATTGGAAAATTAAGGGTTGCCAGCTCTCAGTCTGCCGCAAGGGTTGCCTGGTTTAAACATGTCACTAAATGTTAATTATTTGCACTCATGTGTTTTTTTAATGAATTATATATCAAATTAAAGCTTATTTTTTTCTGAACACGGTAAAACAGGGTTGCCTGGAAAATTCCTGCCGCAAACAGGGGTTGCCAGCGTTTGAAATATTTTATTCCGGTTCCGTTTGACTATGAGAATAGACGATGAAATGCGCGGTCTGTCGTATGTTTTAAAGTAAAATATTATATAATAGAAGGTCAATCTTAAAATCAATGTTTATTCTAGTTGTTCACCTGTTGATCATGATTTTAATCATATTAAGTACACGCAGAAAACTATTTAAAGATGAAATCATCCTTGTTTTTCAAGTAAAATAATGAATCTATAATATTGAGTCTTTGCAAAATCTGGTTTTGTAGGAGTCAACGGTGGGATCTCAGTCTACACGTTGTTATAGCAACGCGTATTGTACGCTCCAATTCTTTCCCTAGTAATAATAAAAATAAGAACTCACTGCTCCTCAATCCTAACTATCTGCTTATTAAAAGTCTCCACAATATGCATTTCCTTATTCCTGGCGGCCATTTCCATGTCTCTTTCAGCTAATTCCAATTGTTTTTGGAACTCCTGCAGCTTTCCTAATACTGCATCTTCTAATTGTTGCTGGTAGTGGTTTTTGAGGTCTACTTTTTGTATTTCGAGTTGTTTCTTTAGTGTTTTCGTTTCATTGTCTTGTAAATCCTGTGTGATATTTTTTATTGGGTTTTATTTAATTAAATATAACATTCTATATAGAAAGATTTAAACATACAAATAATTCAAGAAAGTTAAACTTATAGAGGAACATATAATTAAAATGTAAAATTAAAAAAAACATCACATACATTAATTTACGTAATAGAAAATAAAATAAGATACATTAAAAAACAAACGTAGCTTATAAAAATAGCAAAAAACCATTTGTCAGAAGTGGGATTCGAACCCACGCCCACAGAAGTGGACTGCGACCTGAACGCAGCGCCTTAGACCGCTCGGCCATCCTGACTTACTCATTTAACAATCAATATTAGAACCAGAATCGAATGATAATTCTAATAAGGATTATTATACAAGAATATATTACATGGGACACGGCATGGGATACAAGAATATATTACATGGGACACGGCAGTGCGGCAGCCAAGTTAAGCAAAAAAGTAGCACGGTTGCACCACCCTTTTCTCGAAGCAGTTCAAGATATTTTCGAGCCGGCCTTCCACGGGGCTTGTTCTGCAGGTCGAAAATTCCTGAACGAAAACTATGTAACCAAAAAACGCACTGTGTATTCTTTTGCGACACAACCGCTATACACACCATTAGCCCAGGCACAGCACAGGTGCCACGGTGCAACTCATACTCTATATTTCTAGTTTTCCTTTTTATAAATTGAGTTACGCAAACAGAAAAAAAATCAAATGAATGACGGTTAACACACATTATACATGTGCAACCAAACCAAAGAGGAGAAATTTGTTATTAAAGTGGCTATTTGGCTTAACGGTTATGGCACTTGAACGGTAAACAAGAGGCGGGAGTTCAAATCCAGTTAAATTACATTTTTTTATATATTCTAAAAACATACATAAAAATACTTACATATTTCCTAGTTAACTCTGATACTTGATATTGCGATTCACTCAACTGTCGTTCCAATATATTGCATCTTGATCGTTCCTCACTCACTTTATCTTTTAATATATCTCTTTCTTGTTGTATTATTGACTTTCCTTCATTAAATGTTTGTAGTTTACTGGTAAGTTCGGTTACTTTAGTTTTTGTTTGTTCATGGTCTATACGTTCCTAGAAAATAAATGTATTACAATAAGTTAAAAAATATGCTATGAATAGGATTTGCAGTTCTTAGTACAATTATTATTTATAATTATGTAACTTAGCTTTGAGGTTGTCGCAGTGTACTGACACAAGTTGTGGTTTCTATTCCCATTCAACAGAATGAATGAATTTATTATTCAATTCTCATTAAAAAAATATGGAATAATTTACCTTTCCTAAAGCATCTTCTAAATTCTTAATGCAATCTGTAGACTGTTTGTTCAGTCTCATCACAGTTTCATAGTTTTCCTTCATAACTTCTATTTCTTTCTCTTTTACTCTTATACTCTCTTCTTTATTCACAATAATTTTGTCCATATTTTCTTGAAGTTCTTTCTTTTCTATTGATATTTGTTTACATTTATCTTGATAATCGTGAGCTAAGTCCAGAGCTTTGTATAATTCTGTTTCAAAGTGGCTAGTTTTCTATAATTTTAATGATTAACTCATATTAGTATAACATAAAGCAATTCATTTTTGAGTAATGTTTAGATTATTTCTATCAAATAATAGTTTTTTATAATCTTGTTTAATTTATTGTATTACAAGAACCAAATTACACATATTTTGTAATAAGAATACACCTATAGATAGCTGTTGGGGATTTCATTCCCACTCAGTCAAAACAATGGTACACCATTATGTTCTGCCACTGAATACATAATACCTTAAGAATTTGGTGGAAAGTAGAGAACGGAAGTGTCTTAACACTAGGTTTCCTCTGCTAAAAAAAATGTGGAACAACATACAGCTGAAAAAAATAAACATACCTTTTGAGCATCACCAGCAACCATTTTAAAATTGTCAACCTCTCTACACATCTTGTCTAGGGCAGTCCTATGTCTTTCTTCAGCTTTATCTAAACTACCAGTTAGTCTTAGCCAGGCTTCCTTTAACTTATTAATTGCAGCATCCTTAGCTCTATCAACTTTGACTGCAACAGCCAATTTCTCTTGTTGTTCTAGAATTTTCCTTTGTAATTGTTGAATTATGGCTTCACAATGCTGTAAATAAGCATTTATTTTAGTGTATTAGACATTAATATCTCTATATCTAAGATATTAATATCTTCTTTTCCAAGCAAAGGCAAAAAAATGCAAAAATAAATTTTTTACATATTTCTAATCTTAAATGGACCCATAACTATTGCATATACTAAAATAATACTCAAACGCTGTTCCACTGTGCAATATTGGCTTCAAAAACAGAACTTATTTACAGTCATAAACAATTTTACTGCACACCGCAGTGGCCTCAATAAGAAAAAAATAAAAGATAAATGACAAAATATTACCTCTCTTTTCAACCTTTCTTCTTCTAACTTGATATTATCAACCTTATCACCCCTATCAGGTTTCTCACCCCAAAGTTCACTTAAACTTAGTAAATCAGTATCTATAGTATCAATTTTATAAGCATCTCGTTCTAAACCAAAAGGTCTTAATTGTGGCATTTTGAACTCTTCATTCTTTAAGGACATTGTATCACTTTTATCTGCCATAGATCTATATGTATTTTGACTATAATTTTGTGATTTATAATGCTCCAGTACTTTGGAAGCTCGGTCTAAGATTTTATTTGATGATGGTTTAAAGGTATCTGAATAGTTAGATGACTGATTAGGTTTTTTTGGAGTAGATGTTGGCTGTACATCTTTGTTTTCTGAGAAATTCAATTTTCTTATGCTTGGGGACATTAAGTCTTGCTTTTGTTGAGCATTACGTGAGTTAGTTTCTCTGTTATTGTCAGCTTGTGAGTTTGTTGATGTACTGGCTTGCGGTGATTGATTTGCACTATTTCTAACTAAGTAAATATACTTATCGAGAATATTTGATGACACTGTCCGTCCACTTGGTAGTTGAATTGTATCAGCACTACTTTTAGGATCTAATTTTTGAGTTATATAATCACCTGCTGCTTTTATTACATTTTCAGGACTAAAACCAGATGGTTCTTTAAAATTTATTTCAGGGGTCTCATAAGATTCAACTTTAGTTAAAAAATCATCTATTTCGTGAAGTAAAAGTTTGTCATTCTTTTTACTTGGAGTAGACACAATGCTGCTAATGTCCCCATCCATGCTTTGCAAATCATTTAATGGAAGTTCAATTGATTTTGTACCTAACTTTTTAAAGCTGCTTTGGTTGTAACTTTTTTCTGCAGTAGTAATAGAGTCTAGACTTGTCAATGAAATATCTTTATGTCTTTCTTTCCTAACTTTACGTCGACGTCTACGCGGGAACGTAAAACATTTACGATCTAAACTACGTTTATCACTTTCTGAATCCCAAGATTTACGCTTATGTGAGCTAACAGTTGAGAAAGCGTTACTAGTATCTAGTTCCAAAGTTTCCAAACGAGATTCTAATGAATAAACCTGGTCAACCAGTTGTCCTAGAACTTGAGCAGTACAAGAAGCTGACTTCTGGACAACAGTCCTACTGGAGTCCAGGAAAGTGTCTTCAGAGCTGGAACTATCCACGAAGAAGAAGTTCGGAGGTATCAGCAAAAGAACATCAGTGTCGTCGGTCTCACTCATCACAAGAGCTGCACATTTTACTACACCATAACACAAAAGCCATTATATTTCTATATGTGTATTTTTAAGAAATATATTTATATGATATATATATTTAAGGATTATAAAACAATGTTATAAATTATAATCAAGTTTCATCAACAGTCAACAACGGTTTAATTTGTTTATAGAAGTTAGAATATAGTTTTTAGAATGTTGGTAGTTAGATACTTCTAGTTCTATGACATTTCGAATATGTCAACAAAAGTCAATGATCAAATGTCATTTATACCTACGTTTAGAAATAAGTAAAATTACTAAACGTTCAGGACGCGTTGCAATTAGCGCTCAAAGTATTTCAATTCAATAAAAAAAGTCTAAGCACACGTACAATAATATCGTTAATAAAATATTATATATTGTTTGTAATTGAAAGGAGGCGAACGCTTATGCTTTTTATTCAAGACGACGAAGACAATGTAAATACGAAAATAATGTTGATATTACTGCTCTACTCTACTAAAACAAACATTTAATAAAGTTTATATGATGTATATTTAATAAGGTTATTAAACCTAGGAAGCTTATTCAGGGCTATGGAATACATCAATTGAAGCATATTGCGTATATAAATAGTACGCTATAAAACCTTTTCGATATTTACAAAAAAAAATCTAACAAAATAGAGATAATATTTTTTGAAAGCGACTATCTCTCATCGTGATGTAATTTTTTAAATTCTTCTCTGTTAGTAAAATTAGCCTCACACTGTATGCAGGGTAGGCAGAGGTAACCTAATATTAAGACACACCGATCCACATTAGCCACCGAATTTTGGAGGCAGTGCGTGTTGAGTGGCGGAATTCAACGCTGCGCTTTGCATATAGAAAAAAAGAAAATATTAAATATATAATTTCCTCGAGTGGGAATCGAACCCACAACCTGTCGCGTTTACAGATTTAATACTTCTGCACGCAAATAAAGCTACTGAGCAACTGCGTCAAATTTTACGGCGAAATATCGTCAATAATATTATGTTGAACGTGGGGCCATTGTAAAAATGAGATTGAAGCCTAATATTAAGTATTGATTTGATACACGTGCTTGCCTAAGAGACGTCGGTTTTGTTAAAAAAAAACAAATTGTCTTTTTTTTACTTACTTGAATAATAATAAAGATAAATAAATAAATGATAATTTTTAATTATTGTAATATCAAAGAAGAGTAAATATGTAGATTTTTTAATATTACTCCTACCTTACAACAATAAGTAGCCATTTTATTTTATTGCCAATTTTTATAGCATTTTTGTTGCCTAGATCACATGATGCAGATATTAAGACACATTTTATTAATTTTATTACAATTTATTTTAAATGTAACTATTATAAATAATTAATATACAATAATCTTAATTTTAACTTAGTAATGGAATTATAAGTATTACTATAGACTACAAACTTCGCAATATATGTGTATTTTTCAAAGTACATTTTTTATGTAATAAATCAAATCAATTGATTCTATTCACACAATGTGAATTTGCTATAGATTATGTTAATATATGGAAAAGCCAATTAACCAAAATGTAGGAGTGAAAGTTTTGTTTTCTTTTAGCTTCACAGAATTTTTATATAGCAGTTACCACTTTAAATAATTTCACTTGAGTAGGGACCAAACCAACAACCACTGCATATACAGCCAAATGCTATCCAAAAATAGTTTAATGAGTTTTAATTTACAATTTATAGATGAAGTATATTTATTCTGAATATTAACAAAAATTATGATAAATGTACAAGTAAGCAATTGCAAATTCCAATATAATAAAACATTCTATCATCAAGAAGCTCTAACGGCGAATAATGGGGCCTGTTTTATAAAAGAATCTAATTTGTTTTTAAATAATTCACTAGCAATAGGCTCTCCAATACTACACAGTGGATTCCTTACAACATACTTAACATATATTTCTCCATAGATTTTCTTTAACAGTTCTCTTACACCTTGAGCTTGGTTATCAGTGTTCATAACAAATTTAAGCCCTGATGGAGTTTCCAAACAATGAAGAGTATATTTTGATGTTTTGTAATTTAAGAAACCATCTTTTGGATCTAGAGGTGAGATTTTTGCAACAAATGATTTTATGGAAAAAAGCATTCCATACATTAATTTTCCTTCCTGCAAAAGACAAATAGTGACTTATTACAAAGTTATCTGCTTTAAACACTGTTATATACTTTCATACATATTAAATAAGCAATTTAGATAAAATTCACTTAAGAATTTATTTATTAATTATTTTGGTAAATTTTCTACAACCTCCTCTCTAGACATTCCTGCCTGTTTCGTTCTGTTCCATTCTCCATAGTACAGTAAGGTCCCATAGCGATCAAAAATATATAAATTATGAATCGTCATTATGTGAAATTATTTTTTATTTTGAATTGGGCCAACCAAAAAATAAATAGAGCCCTTTTACATTTGAAGTTTATTATTACTTTTGCACTTTGCAGACTTGATAATGACATTTGCCGTAACGTTAAAGAATGTGTGTGTGTAATGGTTTAATAAATTTACATAAACTTGTATAAAAAAGGATTATTCATAAACTATTCTTATTCATTAAAAGTGGATATATTTTAAAAGTATTTTTTTTTGCTTAAATTATTCTACTGTTTTTATTATTTTTGTGATTGATTCCAAATTTATTATAAAAAAATAATTTCAGGTTAAGCTTTAGACGTTTATTTATAAATAAATTATTGATATAGTTATATCGTGAGTGTTTTTTTTCATATATATTTAGCTTTATTTACTAAATGATAATAATCCGTAGAATTTCTTTTGTGATATAAATTAATATATTCTCTATGGTCACTTTAAATTTTCAATAGTTTTCTGACCCTTATCCTCGGTCTCGACTAAAACGATGTTGTTAATATAATATATATTACATAAAAACAAAAACACCATAAATAAATTAAATTACGCTTATATTAAAAAAGTTATTATATAAAAGTTTATGTACTAGTAAGTGGATGAATTGGTTACAAAATCAATATTTAATTATTTGTAGGTTATATTCTTACCTAATACTTATTCGCAGTAATTATAAATCAATAAAAAATGGATGAATATTCGAGAGAACCTTGTCCATGGCGTATATTAGATGATGCTGGCGGTGCGTTTTTAATGGGAGCCATCGGTGGAGGTATTTTTCATTCAATCAAAGGTTTTCGGAATGCCCCAGTCGGATTCAACAGGAAAATGGTACGATCTTCAATCTGTATTGGTTATAAATATATATTAATTACTATAATTACTCAAAATAAACATTGAAAGTATATTTGATATTACTTAATTTTTTTATACTTTCAATACAATTATAAAAGTAAGTACCTATTTGAAAGCATAAAGACCTTT
The DNA here is from genome assembly GCA_013403645.1 of Heliconius nattereri. NCBI lineage: Eukaryota > Metazoa > Arthropoda > Insecta > Lepidoptera > Nymphalidae > Heliconius > Heliconius nattereri. Next base: position 9,769,968 of record JAAIXI010000222.1, read on the forward strand.
ATATAGCAGAAATTTATATTTTCATTTCTTCCCTCTATTGTCTAGCAAATGCAATACCTCCAGAATTCGGTAAAAAGTGGATAAAAGAGTGTCTTTACACTAGGTTCCCTTTGCATACCCTGTTGTGTGCGGGATACAGCATGAAGCTGATTTATTTACTTATAATTTTTATATAAATTATTATAGTTGGGCAGCTTAGCAGCAATAAAAGAAAGATCACCCATAGTGGGTGGTAATTTTGCTGTTTGGGGATGTATGTTTTCTACAATTGATTGCTCACTAGTTTATTTGAGACAAAAAGAAGATCCATGGAACTCCATTAGTAGTGGAGCAATTACAGCTGGGATTTTAGCAGCTAGAAATGGTAATTTTAATAAGATCATATTTATATATTTTATTATTGTACAGTGGTGTATAGTGTCTTATTGTATACATATTAATCATGGGGGAGAGATCAGTAGAATATCCTATCCTAAATATTTAGACAGAAAACTTAAGTGTAGCATTTGAGGCTGTTGTGGGGCATGTGCACAGGTGCATGACTGTAAACATGATGATTGTGCGTTCAATTCCCACTTGGGGAAATGACATTAAATATTTTCATTTTCTCACTATAGTAACAAGCATGGCATTGAGTTACACTACTCAACATTATTATTATTTTTAGAGAAATATTACAGCAATATTTAGAGTATTCGGCAAAATATAGGAGATGAGGCTTAATGTGAATAGTGTCTCCTCTGCCTACCTTGCTATGTGCTGGGAAAAGAAAATTCTTCCTGTTATTCAACATACAATGGTCTTCAGTAGATAAAAGTTTTATACTTTTTAACACTACAAGTTTTTTGCTAACAGGATTCATGAATATCTAATAAGTTTTAAAAAGACAGGAAACCTAGTGTTATTTCTAGAACATTGTGTTTCAGTAAAAATATTTTTTAATAATCTCTTTATATACATTAAATAATTTTAATATAAGTATATATAAGATTATTGAATCAATCCTTATTTTATATATATTTTTTGTAAAGTTACCTAACTAATTATAGATTAAATTAGCTTTTAATATGTAATTTACAGATTATAAATCTTGTTCCAGGTGCCAAAGCCATGGCAGGTAGTGCCTTAGTGGGTGGTATCCTCTTAGCTCTAATAGAAGGTGTAGGTATAATGTTCACTAGATTATCTTCCGAGCAGTTTAAGCCCCAACAACCTATATTTGAAGATCCTTCAGTTTTAGGACAAAGTCAAGGACAGGGACAGAATTTTCAGTAAATAGGATTGATATGTAGAATAAAACAAAATTGTGCAGTTATTTAAACATATGTGTGAGATCTGATGCAATAATTGCAATTAGTATGAAAATTCTATATTCATATATGTATTTTATAAATTTTGGTTTTGGTTTCATTTAATCAGTAATTTAAATTTTCTTGTTGAATTTATCTATTTGAGAATAGATGATTTCTAGTATTGATTTAGTAGTTGCTTTTCAAAGTTATAGTTGAATAGTCCATGACTAAGGTTATCATCGTAGGGTCATACTCATTATGAAACTACTAAGAATTGTAATTAAATTGTTAAATTAGAAATTAAGACCATTGTTGTACAGTGGAGCAGAAGCCAACTGTAAACACAATGGTCGTAAGTTGACTCCCACTTGGGGCAATGAATTCTTTTCATTTTCCCCTTTGGTAGATTGGGTGTGTTTCACTAGAACAGAGACCTTAGCTAGGTGTCAAAAAATGGGAAAACTGCTTACCAAGCCACATGCAAAAAAAATATGAAAGTAAAATAAGAAAAAAAATAAAGAAATTCATATGATTTTGATAGTATGTAAACAAATTCATATTATATAAATCAAAATTATCTTTTTTAATATTAAAACTATAATTTTTATAATGTGTAAAGTCCAAGCTGTATTTTATTTATATATACCAAGAGATTTTAACAACTGTTAACATTACAATAAGATTTTGGCAGCATTATTTTTTTTCCTCATTTTTAATATAGCTGTACAATTTTGTATTAACAAATCTTGCCAATTGGCAGAACCTATACAAAAAAAACAACCCCACCCATCATTTTTGAGTGAATTATTTGCATCTGTGATATTTTCAGTTACATACTGTTTGCTTATAATTGCACTTGACAATTTAAAAAATTAATTTCAATATGTGTATATTATAATTTATTTCAGCCATTTTTCACATACAACATATTTATTTGTTCCCCTTGATGTTGTTTTGTGATTTTTTTATGGAAAAGTATAGATAAATATCTTTTAGGAGATTTATTAATTCATTCTTCTATTAGATTGCTTATCAAATTTTCAAGTTGTTGATTATATTATTTTGGTTGAAAGAAATTCTAATATAAAGTTTTAAAATGGATATCAATAAATATTTATAAAAAGTGGTTTTAGTTTTTATTTTACAATTATCCCTAATTCCTATTATTTACATGTTTTTTGGTGAAAACAATGTGACTAAGTAAAATATCAATATTAAAAAGTTATTTATGACAGATTCATTTTTTTCAAAATATCTTCTATAAATGTTGTTGAGGGCATTGTGGTGCAGTGGGATAGAATCTATAAAGACAATGTAGTCTGATCCCTTTTCAGACCATTAATTATTTTTATTTCCTTGCTCTAAGAGGCAGTATAGCATTGGGTTCCAATATATAGCACACATGGTATAAAAGTGGAGAGTGAAGTATTTTGTCACTATATTGAAAAGAAATATGTGAAGCTAAAATAATTATCTCTTTATTTTAATTTAGGTCCAAAATAAATTTATGTTTAATTATTATTAAGTGGTAAAATAAATGTTGATTTCTTATGTGCTACAATTAAACTTGTAAATTAGGGGGCTTATTTTCTACAGCATTCTCTCCCATTTTTCTTATATCTTTTATTATAAGTGCTAATGCTTCAGGTTCAACTCCTAGTTCACAAAGCCTTATGCATATTGTTAATGATTCTGTATCTAGTCCTGTATTGAGTAGTTGAGATATTTGATATAATAATTGAAAAGTTTCACGAGCTTGTCCAATCTGTGCGTTTTTCTCTGAAGTCATTTTGAATCACTGTAAATAAGAAGGGTAACATCACTAAGAAAATAAAAATATTGCTTTGACCAAAGGTTGTATAAAATGCTTACCTTTTTTATATATATTTATCAATTACAAGGTTGAAGAAATAGGTACTATTAACTATAACTCTTTTGTTTTCCAATTAAATTTCATAGGAACTTACGAAGATTTTGTTAGCCGAAGCGAATGTCAAATAATAAATTCATATAATTTAACGTCAATTTATTCACAAGGCTGTTTTCACAGACTATCAAAAACTTCAAGAAGTATGTCAGTTGGTAAAAGTATAATACAGATTGAAGTATTTAAAAGTTTTCCGAATATATTATCAATAACGTAATTTATCGAATATTATTTTGATGACTTTAATTGTAATGAGTGGAAATTTAAGTAAGTTATAATATATGAAAACTTGGAACCATGAAATCGTTTAATCTCTTGATATTAATAATTGTCATTCGAAAACGACAATGAGCTATTCAATAAACAATATATTATTATAGGATTATATCATTATATCAGGATTGTCGCAGTTCTTAGCCAGCTTAAACTCATAAGTGTATGTCCGTATAAGTTATGTCGTAATTACATAATGTACCAAAAAAATATAACGTACATTAACTGGTTTTCTCTAAAGTCGGCATACAGACGATAATTTTACGTGATAAAATTGATAACAAATGGCATATTTTTATGAATTGATAATACCATTCAGGTATTATTATTAATGAATTATGATATAAATAGACACACTGAATTAAAAAAAAATTAACGAATGTTTAGGTTGATCGTGCCTCTATCGATTGTCGCATTCTCGCTTGCTCGCAGGCGACAGGCGGAACGTGACAATGAATCATACTTTTTCGGCGGCAGCCGGCGTTCATCGATTGATAAGACGCCATCACGTTAAAAATGTAAACTGACTGACTTACTAATTGATTTGGTTAAGTTAATTGTAGTTCAATATTTATTAAACATTATGATAACTACTTGCCTACATCTAAATCGTGTGATTACAGTATCACGACGAACGATGATGACGAATGTAAAATAATATTTTTTGTGAAGTAGGTACTTACTACAGACGCCTAGTAAATACCACACCTACCTTATCTTTGAATTGTAACTAACAAAAGCTATATATACCTAGTTACATTATCATCATCATCATCTGAACTAAAACCTCTAAAATGGCCCGTCACAAGTTTGATTTTCTGCTCTTCACTTTGTTGCCAACAACTTTGTGTATGTGGGATATCAAGTTTAACAAAACGTAACTTCTCAAATATTCAAACATTTACTATGATTCCTATCGATTGATTCTCATTCAAAAACTTTTCCGGCATCTAACAATTTATTCATGAGAGAAATTATCCACAAATTGAAAGTTACGCGGGAAAGTTGAGAATTTCTGAGCGCTTTCAACCATTTTCTATTTTTAAATCCCCACGTCTGCACTCCTGAAATAGATAGTTGAAGTTTCGGGTGTTACTTGTGCGTTGCTTGCAGTTTTAAAACTAAATCTAATATTGTGATAATTTATAAAAAATAATTACATATACAAGATAATTTAATATGGTAAGTGTTTATAAATAATTATACAACCTTAGCGGCATAAATTTATATTACAAATGCCATGAATGATATTAAAAATAAATCTGTCACGTCATGTCGGTAAATTTAATACACGTGCGTAAAATGTAAAAGTACAACGTATTTGATGAAGGATAATGAATATTCGATTAAAGCGTAACACTTACGATATTAGGGAATATTAAGAATATGAGATCTATATGGACGAGAGTTGTGGGTTCGGGCTATGTTAAGGTAACAAAGGAGTTAGAAAAGTATTTAGGTACCTACTAGTAAATAAAAAAAAAGTTTTTAATTGGTTACACATGCTAATAAAATTAATGCTTTTCAGTAGAATTTAATATCAAACAAATTATTAAAATAAATTAAAACAAAAAAGAAGTCTTTCAACGTACATGAGTGTCACATAAGAATGCTTGATTTTTTTCTTTGTTTGAATGGACCACGGACTTAAATATTTGATATTAATTTCAGCTTGGTACCTCCACGTGATCTCGAGATAAATAGTGTTGATAGACGGACAGAGGGAAAACAAAGTGGTCCTATTAAAGTTCCGTTTTTACCTTTTAAAATAGACTGAAAGTAGAGAATGGAGTAACTTATTCTAGTAATACGTTAACTACATAAATATATTTGGTTCGTCTTGCATGAAAAAATATTTTTCATTCAGTTCAGCTTAGATCTTAATTAAATTTTTTGATTACCTGGCGCGTAAACAAACAGATAAAATATTAAGAAATATTAATTTTTGACGTAAAGTATGACTATTGACTTTGAGTATTGATTAACACCCTGTATGATGGTATCGGTGCATGCGAGGTTTAATATTATACTTTATCAGTTATATATATATATTATGACTTTTACGAGTACATATTTGTAGCAAAAACAAAAGAAATCTATGGCGATATTTTTTACTGGACTATCATTCCTTAAACTTAAAACGTATACGAATCTTTTTAAGAGAAAAACTTAGGCGATTATCTTTTACCGAGTGACTTGGATATGATAGGTGATAGTTTTTACTTTGGAAAGGCTGTTCTCTTATATTTTATTTGTTTTGTCTCTCTTTTTTATTATGTAACAAAAAACGGAACCTAGCTTGATTTAGGGGCGTAGTGAAATAGTTGGCTGATAACTCGGTGGGATTATTAAGACTAAATTATTTAATACTATAATATAATTATACTTTTTCGGTTACCTCTGGTAATATAAAAAAAGGTGTTGATTGCGGTGGGGTGGTGAGGTTTATACATTACGCTTAATGCATGGAGAGATAAAGAACAATGAATATTCCATCTCTCGTTTAAATGTTGTTTCGCGGCAAAATTTAATATGCGTATCCCCTAAAGACAATTTATTATTGTATTGGTTCTACAAGTACAGTAATGTGGGTTAAGTGTGCGCAGCGAGTATTCAAACTGCACAGTGTCCCCCCCTCTTCAGTACCTCGCGCGGCGTCATGCCAAGTGCTCGTGTCAATTCGATGAACTGCGCGCTATTTTACATTCACAGGTAAGTGAAGATTTTTACTTAAATACTTACGAATTTTTGTCACGTTCATTATCTATTATAATCATGTAATTTTTTTGAAAACACGTCATTTGTTATCGAGTGCTTCTGAACATCTCCTAAACCAATTGTCAGTGTTGATATTTTATGATAATACTATGTTTCAGAGGCCTGCATTAAATGTGCGTCTAAGTGTACGCATGCGTACAGTTGCCCCTCCTTGCATATTTAGTTATTTTTTAAGTTATACTTCTCTTGGCGCGTTAGGGAAAAATGATGAGAGAAAATTTATACCATAGAGCATCGTTGCATTTGGAGGTTATAATGACAAACTTCACATTCTAAATCACACAAATATGAACTTTATAATAAAAAGGTAAAATTTTGGTCACAATAAATAATATTAATTGATTTTTTATTAATATGAACTTCGTATATTTTTTCAATATAATATGGGCTATTCCCACTAGCTCCAATTAATTTATTTAATATTTCAAAATTTATTGAATCATTTTATTAATAATAAAATTTATAATGTCATATAATAGTTATATACAAATACAAAACACATAACTCACAAATCACCGGCGTCGGTTAAAGTAATGAATAATCTGCAAGGCAAGTCCTGCCTGCGGCTTGTGACGTCATGTTGGGTCGTCCACAGCTGGCCGCGAGATACAAATCTCCAACTAGTAACTACTAACTAGTCTACTGTACTGTCTAGTAAGTCGTGAATACCCTCGGGGATCCCTTGTCACTTGCTCTACTATCGGTCATTACACGTACCTACCATTTTTTTCTTTTTCTTTTTTTTCTTTCATGAGGTTAATGCTGTTAGCCCTATTGGCTTAGCTCTCCTAGCTTTCTTTCTGATATATGTACACTACACTCTTATTCCTTCTGTATTATTTATAAACTGTGTGTGGACTATCTTTCTTTGTGTTTTGTTCGTGTATATGTGACTTTCGTAAAACATTTTGTAATGTTAAACTTTTGATTTTCATTATTACTAATCGTCTACAAACTTTAGTAATCCCCACACGCTACTAAAATAATATTTATGAAAATCAATTTTAATAAAGATAAATAACCGATATGTACGAAAAAAGACATTATAGTAAAATCTAGGTACATGGGTTTCAATAATAGAACTAACAGATTCATGTAACAATTAATCTGATTAAAAACAAATGAAATAATATTAAAAAAAGTATTATTTTGCGTTTGACTGGTATCAAAATAGTATCAAAATAAAGTATTTAAGACCATAATTAAAAAATTAAACGATCACGTTATTGTCTCAAAAAATCTAAATCGAAAACAAACCAGAAAAAGTGTTACAAATACATATTTTTTATTTCAGTAATAATTAAAAATACTTTATTTTGAATTCATCACTAAATTTCAATTAAATTTTTATTATTTTTATTATGAATAATTTAGTAAAAAATAATTTATAAATATTTATTAATTTAATCATGCCTACATCTGTAGCAAGTATAAAGAAACAACCGATAATTCTGTTGTATATAATGTACAATTTTGAAGATCTTTTGCCAAAGAAGTATAACTTTTTTACTTATAATTTTTCATTCTCTTTTTACATACATATATTATTTTTTGATTCAGAGGCCAAGCAAACATTGGAAATGCCTCGAAAATACCAAAGAAAAGCTCCGGACAGAACGATGGTCACAGAAGAACAGTTAGAAACCGCCAAATTATTAATCTCGAAGGGTGCCAGTAAACGTAAAGCTGCATCTCAAGTCGGGATCACGGAGAGTACTCTGCGCAAACGCTTGAAAATTGGTAAAGTAGCCAAAAGTTTGGGCAGATTTTCTACCACCTTCAACGCTGAGCAAGAAAATGATATATACAAATATATTAAAGGATGTGAAGATTTTAAAAACAATCTCACCATGCAGAACATCCAGAAGTTCCTATATCAATATGCTGAAATAAATAAGATTACGCATAGATTCAACACAACTACAAAAGTAGCTGGACGAGAATTTGTATATAGGTTTTTAAAACGGTTTCCTGGATTGAAATTACAAAAGCCAGACGAAACTACCACTGCCATTGACTTCAACTCGATATTACGAGAAGTTGGTTTTGTTTTAAGATTATTAATTATTATGTTGATTTATATGAAATATTATAAATGTATAATAGAGACGAGTAAAAAAACGTTAAGCCCACTCTTCTCTTGTTTACTATAGTTCGGTATACCGTATACCGAATTGGTGAGCTAATTGAACTTTGTCGTAAACTAAGTCACACGTTCTTACTGAGTTGTAGCTTGTATATTCTAAAATGTTTATTACTATTTCTTTTATTGTTATCGTCTCTGTAAGGATATATATATATATATATATATNATATATATATGTGTGTAGATTTCTGTACATACATACATATTGTAGAAGAAATTGTATAGTTTTTTAAATAATAAACCAAGATTTTGTACACCAAGCGCTCTTAGATAAGCCTAAATTCGAGCGGCTTACTAGTACTCTTTGAAGACGTTAAAAGTTTTACTACTCCCATTATTCAGGTTCTGGCTCCATTACCATTACCAGCTCGATGCTCGATGCTACTACATCGTAGTATAGTAATACCTAATCTACGTATAACCAAATTGAAGGTGAAGATGCCACGTTTACCTTTTAATTTCATCAACGTTCACTCTGGCTCTGGTAGACGAAGAACAGCCGAGAACAGCTGAGTTCCGCCACGCAACGCACAATGTCTCGAAAATTTGTCAGATGATTTGTTTGTCAATTGGGGAATGGAGTGTCTTAACACTAGGTTCGCTCTGTCTACCCTGCCATGTAGGAAAACGCGGGAAGTTGCTTTTTTTATCAAAATAGACAAAATTATTTTTATATCATACCTGTGATATAAGTCATGAGAAAACTTTCTAAAGTATGTTATTACTTTTTCAATATCTATTGGGTTGCAGGCCGACCCAGCGCTAGTTCCATCGGGCGGGGGCGAGGGCTCCCTCGAGACGAAACCGGCTCAAAATGTTTGCGAAGAAGTCAAATCTGTAATAATTTATATTGTATAATTTTATACTTAATGGTTATCTGTATTTGTGAAGAGATTTAATCTATTTTTTGTTTTTCGAAAAGTAAATTATAATACTTGAGAGTACCTTATAACTGCCATTTCCTTGCAAAAAGTACAAATGATTAATTTTAATATATATTTTTATAGACAATTTGTTAGTAAGATGAATATTTTATTATAAAATACTTTTGGTTGAAGCCAATTACTTAATTATAGAGTGAGGGTTTCCACATAGACTCGTCAAAAATATTTGTCATCTACAGTTATGAGGCTTAAAGCCGTCGTGGCGCAGCGGCTCCGATTGTAAACGCGACGGTCGTGTGTTCGATTCTCACTCGGGTGAAAGATTACAAGCCGAAAGCGCGGCGTTGCGTTCTGTCATTCAATACACGATGTTTCGAAAATTGCTCGGAATGTATGAAACGGAATGTCCTAATATTAGGTTCCTCCTGTCCTGTACACTGCTTCATATGCGGGATGCAGCGTGAAGCTAAAATAAATCACTAATATTTTTTACCTTTAATTACTTATCATTTACTAAGTACTTCGTTTATTTATAAATAATTTAATAGTATTTTTCTTTCAACATTAAGGAGGAAGTGAACCCTGAAGAGATTTTGCAACAAGAACAGATTAAGCAAGAAATAAAAGAAGAAACTCTTGAAAACAGTCTGCCTAATTCACCTGAATCATTTGGAGAAACTCCAACAGATCCATTACAAATAGAAAATTCAGAAATAGTACCTAAGGTAGAAGAGTTGAAAGAGGATCCGAAAGAATCAGAGATAGAAGAAGAAAGTAAACCAAAGGAATCTGCTAGTTCAGTAAGTATTTTTTTATTCTTATATACAAAATTGTTGAGGCTTTCGTGGCGTAGGGGCACAAGGGTGACCGTAACGTGACGTTCGATCCTCACTCGAGGGAATGAATTATTAATATTTTTATTATTTCGTAATATTTTCATTTTTTCGTTTTGGTACCAAGACAAAAGTCCAGCGGTGAGTTCCGTCATCCAACATGCATAGCTGCACAATTACAGCTTTATGGCCTAAAAATGATTTTTATTTAAAGCATTTCGGCTGAATGTTGAGAATCTTTGTCGAAGTTTTGGAGCTCACTTCAAGAGCCGTTTAGATAGTACTTAATATTTTTATCGGATCTAAAGTTTGTAAGCTTAAAGCCGTCTTTTAAAGTATTTTGAGTTTTGAACTACGCTGTACTTAGCGCATGATAAGTATTCAAATATTTAAAGGGATTCGAAGTTCACATGATATGCTGAGAACTAGAAAACAAATATTTAACTTAAAATTTAAAAAAACCAGTTAATTTAAAGTGACATAATACCTAAAGTATTACGTTAACGCTGCTTAATAAAGGTTTTTTTATAGATACTTAACGTGTGATAATAATTAAAGGGAAATTGGCAAGAAAGAGAACAAGAGCTACTAAAGAAAATCGAAGACTTGGAAAAAGTGAAAACCGAAAGGAGCGAAGATGGTCTCAAGTTGGAATTAAAAGTGAGTCATATTATAATTAATTACATTTAATTAGAATTGACGATACGTGGAATTAATATTGTGCAAAAAATAATTGCACTAAACTTACACAGCTTAAGAAAATTGTAATTATTATTTAAAGTTATTAATAAGGAGACCAGTCATGGCGCAGATGCACAAGCGTGCGATTGCTAATGTCGAGAAAATTAAATATTTTCTACTACAAAATAACTATAAGATACAAACTTATATATTTAGTTAATATAAAACAAAATACGTTCAAATGCTAGCAAATCAAGATTTGTCAACTTTTATAAGTTGTATTTCTCGTTTATCTGAATTCTGAAATAAGTAAGTACGGAGCCCTCAATAGGATGGTCCGACTCGCAATTGACGGTTTTCTTTTTATCAGATATTAAACTCAAAAAAATAGAAATTTCAACATTTTTTAAATTTATTAAACGATATAAAACATTTGTTTTTTTACTCGTAGGTACGTGAAGAAGAAATTGATTTACTCAAAGCTCGTGTGAAGAACTTAGAAACTGAACTGCAAGCGGCGCTCTCTAAGCCCGGCGCAAAAAACCAGGAAATGATTGAGAAGATCAAACAACAACATGAAGAGGTAATAACTGTTGAGTGACGGAACTCAACGCCGCGGTTCATCTAACGGAGCGAGGAAATTAAAATAAATGTAATCATTCCTCTGAGTGGGTGTCAAACCCAAAACCATCGCGTTAACAGTTCTATACTGTTCCACTGCATCGCCACGGCCTCTATTATAATAAAGGTCAATATAAAAAAAAATTAAGATTCGTGAAACTAATAAAAGATAAAAAATCATCTGAAAATCACAGAATTATTTCGTTTTTGAATTGTTACTCTAAAAGATAATTTAAGTTTTGAAATGAAAAAAATGTTTATTTTTGAAAAATGTTTATATATATACGTAAATAAATATGAGGCCAGTCGTGGCGCACAGTCACATATGTGTGACTGTAACTGCGACAGATGTGAGTTCGATTCCCACTCGGGGGAATTAATTATTTCCTCGCTTTTGTGAACAGAGAGGCACAGAGTGCCTTAATATTAAGTCCCTGCTATATGCAGGATATGCTCAACGGGAAGCTCAAAAAGAAAACTACATGTATGAAGATTATATATTTTTTATTGTGATTTAATATTTTAATATTTCAGTTGCTAAGCAAAGCTCGTGGCATGATATTTGATAAAACAAAAATGGTCAAGAACCAGGAGCTCCAAATAGAGGCGTTGACGACTCAAGTGCAGTCGTTGAAGGACATTAATCTTATTACAAAGGATTTACTTGAGATTAGAAACTCTGAAGTGAAAGCTATGGAAGTAAGTATATGGAGATAGTTCATTGGGTCAATGGTTGCGAGTTAGATTTTCAATAAAATGTTTTACTTTTGCTTCATGCTGTATGCACTAACGGTGTAAGCAGGGGGAACCTCTATTTAATTTTCTCGACTGGGCATAGAACCCACAGCCTGTCGCGCCACGTCTGGACTCAAATCAATAAATATTATTGAAATTTGTAATATCTTCGATGGTGTATTTTTTAATTTCTTAATTTATTTTTAATTTAAATATTTATTTCAGGATCGTTTCCAAGCCATGGAGTCGAGGTTCAAAGCGGAGAAAGAAAGATACGATCTTGTATTGAAACGCGCACAAACAAGCAACAATATAAATGATGACTTACGTAAGGAATATGAAACTCAACTCGCCATATTTAAGGTATTTTTTAAAAGCTTTTATTTAACTTGCAATGTTTATGTGTGTGTTCGGGTGAAATCTTTGAGCTCAATTTTGAAGTAGATATCTTCAACCGATTGGGCGTTGAATTTCGGCGCTTAACACACAATGCCTAGAAAATTAGTGTGAAAGTGGAGAATGTGGAGATATCTTAATCGGAACGTAGTGTCTTAACATTAGGCTCCCAGGCTCCCTCTATCTATCTTGCTTGAAGCTAAAAAATAAATCTTTTAAACAATAGTGTACGATAATATATTTTGTGCATTAGGCATTAAGCATAAATATTATTACGTGTCTTATATAATTTTAATTAACAACGGTTTATTTTGGACTCTAATTTTTTGTGTAATTAAAATTATGTATATAATTTTTATTATTTTATCATTTATTTTCCTAGAACTAAAAATATACGACGGAATTATTTTTGTAAAATAGTTTTGTTTTTAAATTATACCTATTTAAAATTTATTTATTTGATGCCATATCGCGTGGCAATTAAAGAATATGTACTTTTCGATATTTAAAAAAAATGTGCATACAACATTACAAACAGACAATAAAATAATGTCGTCATGGTGTATTGGCGCAGTGTGTCGGTTGTGAGTTCGATTCCCACTCAGAGTAATTAATTATTTTACATATTCATTTCCACACTTAATGCGACGTTGAGTCCAGCAATCCAATACGCAAAGACTAGAGAATTCGGCGAAAAGTGTGGAACAGAAGAGGCGCTTAATAGGAACAGTAGGTTCCCCCTTTACGCCATGTGTGCGATGTACCGCGAAAAAAGAAGCACTTAATTCGAGAAGTGCAAGTTAACATTTGCTATGTTAACATTTTTACGATATTTCTTATACTTTTAACTAATTTTTTTTTATTTTAGGAATTAAGAGAGAAATATGAATTAAGAGTTCAGGCGCTAGTGGCTGAAAATAACCGGCTCAAGGAGTCTTTGCAAGGAGGGACCTCAGGATAAATGTTTTTTATAAACATGATACATTATGTAAAATTTGTGCCTTTTTAATATAAATAAAATTATTCTTATTGAGTTATTTGTGTTTTTTTATTTAATATTAACAAGTTATGTTTTCAAATACTCGGGAGTAAATCCGTGGTCCAGAGGCTAGTCGTGGTGCAGGGGTACAAAATCCATGGTGCACCACTTCACCCGTCAATCGTTGTCTGACTGATATACTACTGAGATAGGTTTGAAGTCAGTCTTAAAAGTAAACAAAATAAAATGTAATATTATAACCAGCTTAAATTAATAATGGAAAACTATAGTAGTTTTCCATGAAATTTTTATATTATTATTTTAGTTTCAATCTCCATCTGAGAACAAAGATTAATAAGAGCACGTAAAACTACTTATTGTTTCTGTCTTTTGCCTATAATTTAAATTTGCACACACTTTGCACCGAATTCACACCTCTTATTATATAATAACGTTATTAGAAGTATTCTTAATTAAATGTTGATTTAGTAGTTTATTTATATAGAATCTTTTTAGTTGTTGAAGTTGATTCTTTTTAACATAATTTTCTTTAATCTATACTAATATAATAAAGCGGAAGAGTTTGTTTGTTTGTTTGTTTATTTATTTGAACGCTAAGATCTCTGGATCTACTGGTCCGATTTATTTTGTTTTTGTTTTGTATGAAAGCTGCATTCTTCAGAAATGCTATAGGCTATATAACATTACATTACACATATAAACTAATATATTTTAACGTACTTTCTAATTTGACAGTTGAATTTCAATTTATTCTGCCATGTTAATAACAACCGTCACGTCGCTACGTAACCGTTACCGCGACATTTTGATATTCGTCCTTATGAAAATAAATATAATAGTCACTTTTAGCATTTCATCTATATTGAAATTATAGTTTACTGTATAACATTCTAATAAATAGTTAAGGAGATGTCACTGATTCCATATCTCATAAACAAGAAAAGTAAAATGTCACTTAGAAATAAGCTGACATTATACAAAACTTGTATTAGACCTGTCCTTACTTACGCTTGTGTTGCGTTCGCGCACACCAAGCTTACTCCCCTACAAAAAATTCAAAACAAATTCCTGCGTATCGCATCAGGTTCCCCCTGGTACGTACGTAATGTCGACCTACATAGAGATTTTGAACTGGAATCGATTCACGAGCACTGCAAACGCTTAGCGAAGCGCTACTTTGAGCGCGCAGGCTCGCACGCGAATCCCCTCATCGTAGAGGCGTGTAACTACACGCCTCACGCGATTCGTAGACGCCCGCGTAGCGTCCTCTTAGACTCCGATGACGCCATTACCGTAGCAAACGGCCCGTACGTAGGTAGGAAACATAAAACACACACACNTTGCTGTTTATAATTAATTTAAACTACACTTTGGTTCTCTTCTTATTTTATTTGATATTGCCCGCTAAAATTATCCTATTTAACATAGAGAAATGTTTAGTTATTTCATAGAGTCGATATCTATGTACGCACGCACATAAACTTTACGTACATTTTCTAATATTAAGAATACCTATCCTTAAGTTACTTTTAATCCTTTTGTTGGTTCATTTCAATAACTCAGATATATTTTTCTAATTCTACTTAATATTCTACTTATTTTTATTTATTTTATTATTCTACTTAATTTTTTTCTACTTATTATTCTTTTTTATTATTTAAGTTTATATTTTCTTTCTAATTCTATTGAAAATTGAAAATAATTTCATGAATATATTTAATAAATATTATTATAGTTGAAGCAGGCGTAGCCGCGTCAGGGTCCGCTAGTTTTTTTATAAATCTTGTAAAATATACCTAAATGTTCCATATTAATTTATAACACATATAAAGAATTATAATGCAATCATGCCTTGTCAGATATAAATTGTATACAAACATGTAAAAACGTTACGTAAGGTTACTTATGTAATTTTTATTTAAATGATTTTAATAAAAATATGAATATATCATGTATATAATTATAAGAAGTAGTCTGTTTGTCTGGATTTTTTTCTTAAGAAACCGTAGAAGAAACGTACCAATTTGAAATTAGTGTTAAATACAAACTCAAGTGTTTCTCTATTTTAAAGCTACTATACGAGTATTATTATCTAAGAATATAATATACTAGCGCACGCGCCTAGCTTTGCATGCTGCTATTTGCACTTGAGTAGGAAGGCAGACTCTGGAAACAGCCGGGATTAATGCCAGGAAGAAGAACAATCTAAGAATATAAATAAACTGTGAAATATACAATTCTGTATAAACATAAACTAAATAAAATCCTTCTTTCAGGGAATAGACATAATCAAAATATATTTTAGTGTGGTTTTGGGATTTCAATAAGCTTTTTTATTATCTAGCTCTTAGGCCTCGACAACTCTCACTTACCTTTAGCAAAAGTTGCTTAAAATCTGCAAAAGTAAATTACTCAAGTAGTATAACGTGGAAGCAGCAAGCTTATTCATAAACTCTTCTAAACAAATATGCGGGCAGCTACTAGTTTCATATATACATATACGTAGTCATTGCAACAAGAACAATAAATAAAAATATAAATTCTTATATATAATAAGGATAATGTAAAAGTAATAAATACTTCATTATTTTCATCGCCATTGGGAGCATTGTTGTACAAAGCTGAGATTTAATATTAAATTCTACAAAAGATTAATAAAATTGTCTATCATACGGTAAGTAATAAAATCTTATAATCTAAGCTTGTACGAGTAAGCAAATCAGTCTGTTTGGTTAAACGTGAGAATGTTTTAATTTTCAGGTGCGTTAAAAATATAAGGATGACTTTGAGTTCTATAGTATTGTTTTCGCTCTGGTTGTTCTTGTCACCAGTGCCAACAGTTGGCTCAATTGCAACGCAAGTATACGACTCCTTTACCGGCAGCATCATGTCTCAACGGGTGTATGAAGAACATGTGAAGCTAAATAGATCTTTGTAAGTACAACTGTTTTACTTTAAATATAGAAAGCAAGTAAATGTATGTAAACAAGTCTCACAGCGTATATACAAGATGTACCTTTTATTTTGAGAACTAAAAATGTACGCACATGGGTGTTAAGAATAAGGAACCTATCGTTATTCTTAAGCTTAAAAGTTCTTAACTTAACCTAACTGGCAATTAAAAACCACTAAATCTGTAGCTCGAATATAGGAGAATAGAATAACAGATCAAGGTCTATTTACTTTACACATTGCCGGTGGAATAGCAGGTACTTTATATTATACTAATTCCTGGGAATTTTATCAATTGCCTAGGTAAAGTATATAATGGGAAATAATATTTATAATATTTCATACAATGCCTGGATGTTCCAGGTTTTGTATACATTGATTTTCCTTAATATTTTAGTTGGTGTGCCAATGAGATCGCACCGTGTGACCCGTTGGAAGGGAGACGAGTGGATGGTACTTGTAATAATTTGAGATTTCCAAGTCGCGGTGCAACGCATACACCCACTTATAACATATTGCCGCCGGTATATGACAAAGGTTTGACTTTTAATTTTTATATTATTCATCACATTTTGTTTTACTATATTAGAAGGAACATTTATATAAATACTAGCGACCCTCTTGCGGCTTCGCCCGCTTTAACTACTGGATTATTCATATAATGTATGTTTGCAAATCACTTAAGATAATGTGAAAATTAATAATGCTTAATTAATAATGATAATGCTACTAATTTTTTCAAGTACTTATTAAAATATATTTAAATTACTATTTTTAGATATTTAAATGACTAAGTGTTTTTAAACGGAAGAAATTATAAACAAAAACCTACCTACTAATAANGAATGTTATACAGTAAACTATAATTTCCACCAAGATGAAATGCTAAAAGTGACTATTATATTTATTTTCATAAGTATGAATATTAAATTATAGAAATCATCTAATTTTTGTTAATGTATACAAATCTATGTCGGCGCGCGCCATGTATGCGTTAAGCAAACTCACTTTGGGTGTCGTTTTCTTAAAACAATAAACTTTGCAAGCCGTTGCTTAGCAACGCGTAGCGTAGATTGTTATTAACATGGCGGAATAAATTGCATGTCAAATTAATTATTTTAATATATTGGTATTTACGAAAATATTACAAATATGAGAAAAAAAAGTATCCTATGTTCATCCCGAGACCCTCAAGTATCTCTATATGTGTATTTTATCACAATTAAATAAGCGGTTTGGCCCTGATTGCGTAAAAGACAGACAGACAGACAGAGTTACTTTCGAATTTATAATATAGGTATGGATGAGTTCCTTCAAGTTGAATATGAATATGCACAATAAAATTCCAATATAACGCAAGTATTAATTTTTTCCAGATTTCCAACTAAGGAAGGCTAAAAACGGTGAAGAGCTGCCCTTAAGTAGGAAGGTCCGCACCACGCTGCTGTCAGAGGGACGCATGCCGGATACCGAGTTCACGCACCTCGTCACCTACTTCTCCGTCTTCGTGGCTGGTGATGTACATTCCTTTCACGACACTAGTAAGTTTACGTGGAAAGGAGGATAATATAGAATACAATTGTCATTAATTTGGTTTGCTCATTCTGGTAACAAGGCAAAGCGCGGCGTTGAGTCCCACCTTCAATACACAATGTCTCGAAAATTGTGCGAGCAATTATCATTTCATTTACTGTGTCGTACAGTATCGATATAAATAAATATTTATTTTTAAATTTGGGTCCATAGTTAACTATATATACTGGACCAAACACTGCTGTGAAGATAAAGGGAAGACAGATCCTCAATGCGCTAGCATCGTAATACCGGAGGACGATCCAGTACATCGCTTTACTGGGGAACGTTGTCTTAACTTAACCACGCCTTGGACTTTTCAGTCTCTAGGATGTGCGATGAAAAATACTAGGCCGGAAAGAGTAAGTTGTTTTGTAAATTCTTTTTTGCATCTTGGTCGATAAAATAAAATGAATCCTCTACTTTTACTTTTACTTCTTGCTTTTCAACAGTATAAAATTTTAAATAGTATTGATACTAAACGTGAAAAAAAGGTTACTCATTTTGCTTCAAAAAATTTTTTTTATACTTTTTGGGAATAAAAAAATATTAATTGTATTAGGCTTTTATAGAGTAGTTAAAAGTGTGGTTTCATTACGAGTGGTGCTGACAAAAATACTCTGTATCTCAATTGTTAAATTTCAAAACAGATTATATCAGCAACACCATTTTTCGATTTGTCGCAATTGTATGGTAGCGACAATAACAAGTTAAAAACAAAAGTGAGATTGTTCAAAGATGGTTTACTGAAGTATGAGGAGGTAGAAGGGAGTATATGGCCGCCGACGCATGGTTTGGATGCTAGTAATGCAGTTTGTCATGAAAACGTGGCACCAAAGGAAACTAGATGCCACGATACGGGTAAATATAAATGTTTTTTCTCTACATGAACAAACTCCAAGAGGACAGTCGTGATCCCGTAACGTCGATCCCCACTTGAGGAAATTAAATATTTCATTTCTTCGCTGTGGTATCGAGTCAATGGAATATGTTAACACTAGGTTCCTCTACTAATTATCGTATGTTTCTTAATATTAATTAAATAGAAATTTAAAAAAATGTAAAACTTAAAATTAAAAAAGCTACATCTAGCTGTCAGGAACTTACCCCAAGTTATTTATACAAGGTTTCAACAGTAACAACAGCATATTGGGTATCAATTTGTTCACAATCTGGATGTGGCGTCACCACAACCGCGTGGCGACTCAGCTCGCGCGCCTCAACCCGTGCTGGGGGGACGAGCGGCTGTTCCACACGGCCAGGGATATCAACATCGCTGTTGTTACACAGATATTCTATTATGAACTTACCGCTTTGTTACTGGGTAAGTTATTATTACATGTATTTTTTAAAAATATATACTTTGGGGATGTTACTCTTATTGTCCCATGTCTCGGAAAATATATGTGTTTTTTAAAACCAAGCTTTAAATTAAAAAAAATCTAGGGGAAGAAAATCTACATCAAGACGGCGTTTTGTCTTCTTCATTTGGTCACAGGGATTTGTATGATGAAAATCTGATGCCTGCAATTGCGTTGGAATACAGTGCAGTGTTACGTTGGATGCACACTGTGCAGGAGGGTATGGCTAAGTAAGCATATATGAGTTCTTTTTATGGTATAATTTAAGTAGTGTAAACTTGAAAACTTTATTGAACCTAGATGTTCAAGTTATAAACAAATATATGAACATAATGTAAAGTGCTATGTATAAAACTTTTATATATTTGGAAAAATATATTATATATTAAAACACGAACGTAATTCAGTGTATTAAGTAAATAATCCAAGCGAGCGAAGCCGCGACCGGGTCGCTAGTATTTTATATATTATATATTAATATATAATTTATATATAATCTTTAAAAATCGGCTTAACAGTTTTTAGTATTGGATTTTGGCAAGCTTCTGGTAACATTTAATGTTGGTTTTTTTACAATCGGTTCATAAATATTAATTTGTATATTTGTGTGTTTATGTACAAATCTTAGAGATGGCTTAACCGATTCAAATGCAGTTTTCAATATTATATTTCGGAGAATTCACTAAGAAGCTTTCACAGTTTACAAGAGGTTTGGTTCGAATTCCGCTACGTTAAATTTGTTGTACATTTTCAAAAAAGATTTTTTCTGTCCTGAATCATAGTTTAAAAATTAAAATTTTTGCAAAATATATATTATATAGAATTGATTGGAACTATTATTTTATGAATATAAGAGTATTTTAAATGATAATGCTATTGGAACATGACAGAAATTCAGATTAGAAGATAAATATTTATCAAATTCTCATTGAACAGGATGTACGACAACCAAGGAAATTACATAAAAAGTAAGAAAATAGTTGACTTAACGTTGAGGACGGGATACTTAGCAGTGGATAAGAATCTACATTATTTGACGCAAGGCGCTTTTAGACAACGCATGGGGAAAATTGATAGCACCATTGATCCTGACGTAAGTTTTTTTTTTGCTTCATGCTGTATCCTGCAGAAAGGAGTAAAGGCAAAAGGCAGTAGGAGAAAAGGCATAAGGAACCTGGGAACCTAGTGTTAAGAAACTCTGTCTAAAAAAAGTCTGTGTAAAATGTTGTAAGCCTTTTTTTTCCACAAATCTTTATTTGACGTTTCCCGAAACTTGATATTTTTAAAACGTCACTATAATTCTAAAGGTGCGATGTAATGGATGAGTATGTACTTAAACAATTAGGTATTTGTAATTAATATAAAATATTATAATTGTTTTTGTGGTATTAAATAATGAGTTTAAATTGCTTTAGAACTAATTCAATTAATCATTAAATATCGATCGGGTTGGAACACTTTTTGCACTAGATTGTCTGTGCCTACTATACTTTGTGTAAAGTTAAAAAACTATTTATTCATATCAAATAATTTATTATGATAATATTTTTTATATAATTTTATTACTCAATTAGATAGCAGGAAAGGGTTTCCCGCTACAATATGTATTAGACCTGGCCACAAACGATCTTTCTAAAAACCGTCTTCTCGGTGTCGCGCCATACATCGCGTACAGGAAGGCGTGTTTCGGAGAGGATATAAGAACGTTTGAAGATTTGGAAATTGCTATCGACCAGGAGGTGAGTGCGCGAAAGCTTAAAGATAAATCGACACTAGGAATTTACACTAGAAACATTTTCATTTACACTAGAAACTTTATTGAAAACTAGGCTTTGTAAATTCTTTAAGAGAGTAAGTATTTAACAATTCTCGATAAATATCTTGGACAAGTCTGATTTCGAGTAATTGTTTCTAAAGCACTATCTTAGAGCTTAGAGAATTTGCAATTTACTAGACAAAGGAAAACAGATGATTTTAATAAAGGTTATCATAACGTCGGTTTAGAAAGGCAGTCCTCAAACAGGCTATTACTTGTTTAAAATAAATTCTTAAATGCTTGTTACAACTTCGACGTAGCCCGATAAGAACGTATGGCTTAGTTGATCAGAGCGCTTGGTCAGTTTCTAAGGGGCGCGGGTTCAAATCCCGCTTCGTTAATTTTTTTTTGTTTTCTAAAAAGTCATGATATACTGTTTTTTTTTAAATTTATCTTTAATTTTGGTGTTATCTTGTCGTTTACCAGAAAATAGACCTTCTCAAGGAGTTGTACAGCTCTGTGGAGGACATCGAGCTCATCGCGGGCGTGTGGACAAAGCGGCCGGTGCGCGGCGCGCGCGTGCCCGCCACCTTCTACTGCATCGTGGCAGAGCAGCTGCGCCATTTTGCTGCCAGCGACCGCCACTGGTACGAGGCCGCAGACCGCCCCGCTGCCTTCACATTGCGTACGTACCGCCATTCAAAGTCAAAGTCAAAATATCTTTATTCCATAAAAATGCTTAACATTTACTTGGACATGTCATAAAAGTAGAAAAAAATGTAAAACAAAATAACCAAAAAAAAAATGTACAATTTTGACTTGAAAAAAGCCCGTTCAAATGGTTGAGCTCATGAGAAGATACAGGCAAAGAAACTCATGGCCACTCTTTTTAACTGCCAACATTTGTTACAAATTACAATTAACAATTTTAACTTAGAAATAGAGCAACTCATTTCCAAACATCTTTATCGCGAACATAATCTTTAACAGAGTAATATGCTTTTTGGCAGAGCCTGTGCTTTACCACTTTTTTAAATTTGTTCAGTGATAAATTAACCACGTCGTTTGGAAGTTTGTTATAAAAGTGTATACTTTGACCTACGAATGAGTGAGACACTTTATGGAGCCTAGAGAAGGGCACAGCAAGCTTATTTTTATTTCTTAAATTATGTTGATGGAGGTCACTGTTTTTATTAAATTTATTAATATTTTTATGCACATATACTAAGTTGTCGTAAATATATTGGGAGTGTAGTGTGAGGATGTTAAAGTCTTTGAATTTATTCCTTAGTGACTCCCGTGGACCCATTTTATAGACTGCTCGGACAGCCCGTTTTTGGAGCACAAAAATGGTATCTATGTCAGCGGCACTGCCCCAAAGTAATAGGCCGTAAGACATAATGCTATGAAAATAGCTGAAGTATACTAAACGCGCGGTGTCAACATCGGTCAGTTGACGAATCTTACGGACAGCATACGCTGCCGAACTAAGTCTACCAGATAAAGTTTCTATATGCGGACCCCATTGTAACTTAGCATCTAATGTTATACCTAAGAAAACAGTTTCATTAACTACTTTTAGTTCCTCATTGTTCATCAAAACCCTGGTTTCTACTTGTTGCACATTCTTAGTAAAGAACCTGATACATTTAGTTTTACTACTATTTAAAAGCAAGTTATTGGCACTAAACCAGTGTAATATCCTAGAAAGAGCATTGTTTACATCGTCAATTTCCAATTGCCGTCTATTAACCTTAAAAACTAAAGATGTATCATCTGCAAACAACACTATTTCACAGATATCTCTCATAAGGTGAGGTAAGTCATTAATGTACAAAAGGAACAAAAACGGACCCAGAATAGATCCTTGTGGCACCCCCAATGCTACAGGTGACCCGTGTGATAGTTTCCCGTTGACATTTACTTTTTGAATCCTATCACTTAAATAAGAAGTGAGAAGATCCAAAGCAATGCCTCTTATACCGTAGTGGTGTAGCTTCCTGATAAGAGTCTTATGCTGCACACAATCAAATGCTTTGGACAAGTCACAAAACACCCCAAAGGCATCACGTGACTCCTCCCAAGCCGCGAATACACTCTCTAATAATTTGACCCCAGCATCAGATGTTGACCTTCCACGAGTGAAACCAAATTGACCTGTGTGCAGTAATTTATTTTTATTAAAATAGGTAAGAAGCTGACTGAGTATCAGCTTTTCAAAAATTTTACTAAACGTAGGTAGTACTGAAATCGGTCTGAAATTTGTGGGGTCTTGCGTACTACCTGATTTAAACAATGGAGTTATTTTACTATATTTCATCAAATCAGGAAACACTCCACAATCAATACATCTATTAAAAATTGTAACTAAATCAGGAATCAAAATGTCAATTAAAGAATTTATGATATTAACTGAGACACCCCACAAGTCGGCTGTCTTCTTCATACTAATTGATTTGAAAGCTACACTAATGTCTGAATGATTTACATGACGGAAAACGAAACCATTATAAAATTCGGGAACATTGTCTTTAATTAACGATTCTGCAATAGTGGTGGAAGAACCTAAATCGTTTGTTAGACTGACTGGGAAAGTAGAGAAAAACTTTTCAAATGCAATGGCCACTTCCAAATCGGAATCAACAATGTGACCGTCAATACTAAGTTTAAAATTAGAATCTTTCACTCTTGTTCTCCCAGTCTCGGCATTAACAACCTTCCAAGTGGCTTCAATTTTATTATTACTATTTCTGATTTTTGTTTTAATAAATAAAGATTTTGCAATTTTGCAAACACTTTTGAAAATTTTTGAGTAAGATTTTAAGTACTCTTTAAACTCTTCACCACTATTAAACTGTTTTTCATAATATAACATATACAGCGTCTCCCTACTCTTATAAATACCTGCTGTGGCCCAGTCTCCAAAGATAGGACTATCAGTAATTGTAATCTCTTTGGGAGTAAATATTGAATGAAATTTATTAATAAAAGAGTAAAAAAAAGAATTGTACAAAGAATTGGGAGGTAAAGTTATATCTAAAACTAGTAAATTAGTTAGTAAACTAACTCTCATACGTTCCAAACGACTAGCTGTGACAGGTACAAAAGCAATTTTTTTCTTAGCCACCTGTTTTTTCTTACTATAGAATTCTACTAGCTGACCAGAGTGGTCAGAATCCAATTTATTAATAATGCTTTTGTAGCATGGAATAATGTCAGTAAATATGTTATCTATACAAGTACTAGTCGTAGGAGTTATTCTGGTTGGCTCCATAAATAAATTAAGTAAATTGTGTGACTTAAAAAGACTTAATAAATTAATGGTGGGACTTAAACTTTCCAAAATATTAACATTAAAGTCCCCACACACTAACAAAGGCTTACCCGACTTGGTAAGTTTGCTTAAGGCCTCATCCATTACTTCTAGAAATAATTTTAAATTAGCGGAGGGAGGTCTGTATACACATATAACAATGAATTGCTCTAGTTGAACACACGCTAATTCGATAGAACATTCTACAGAAAGGGACACAATATCTTTCCGTTCCTTGAACTTAAGGTTCTTGTTTAATATAATAAGCGACCCCCCGTGTATTGTGTTGATTCTGCAGAATGAGCTTCCTACCCGGTGGTTTCTGAAATTAAACATGAGCTGGTTCACCTTTAACCAATGTTCAGTAATACACAAAATACTAATTTCTTCCGAGTTCATGAATAATTCCAGCTCTAGCTGCTTGCCCCCCGTCAAGCAACGGATGTTCTGATGAACTAATCTAATAGACTTAACATTTTTATTATTATTTTTGCATGGATATTGTGATGATGTGCAGTGTGCGTTATTATTGTTATTTAATTGTAAAGCTAGCTGGATTAATGGGATATTTAATAATACATTAGAGCTAGAGGTTGCTACCTCTGTTGTCTGAGAAATTAATTTAATGAAAAATGAGAAATTAATAAATTTAAATGTTGAGAAATGTCAACAGAATGTAAATTATTAGACATAATGTCAGAATTAATCGCAATGTCAGTCTGCTCAATACGTCAGTCTGCTCATTACTACAGCGGCCTTCCTATTCCACTGCGGCGATCTGCTCCCCATTGTACCTTATTGTATATGTGACTACTGCACTTGCAGGTCAGCTACTGGAGATCAGGAAGGCGACGGTGGCGCGACTGTTATGTGACGTCGGCGATGGTGTTACGAGCATACAGCCTAGAGCGTTCCTAGTGCCCGGGCCGGGGTAAATGTGAAAGATGATACTATCTTCATGTCTTTATTCTTTGTGTATCTTTCTTTATTCTGTCCGATTTTATTCTTTGCCGTTTAAAATTCTTGTAGTGTTTTTCATGGAGGATTAATTTGTTAATTTAATTTTAAAATAATCTTGAATTTACTATTATATTTTTGTTTCAGAAATGAATTTCGCAGTTGCGACGAAATTGAAAGTATTGATCTGAGTGCTTGGGAAGATCCAAAGTGTGAGGTGTGGCAAAACAAACTGTACAATGTGTTATAATTTCTTAATAAATTATTCAAATGAAAATAAATTACAATTAAAATAAGACATATATCTACAATTATTTATATTTATATTTTACAAAAAAATATTACGTAAAATATTAACAAGTAAAGCTTTTTATGTGTAATAAGCTTTTTTGGAGAATGAATATTAATTTATATCTGCAGCGCTGTCCCATAGCAGCGTTCCATAAGACAAAATACTATGAATATAGCTATAGTATCTACTACTAATCAACCATTCTTAGGTTACTATACCTCAAAAGGAAAAGCATTTTGTGCGTTTCACATTTCAGGAAAAGCATTTTCCTTTTGAGGTATATATAAGGTAATATAGATATCCTTATAAGATAACTTTATCTGTCAACTAACCATTTTATTGTAGATCTAGTTGAGATATCAATCTGAAATTAATATCAGATATTTAGGTTGAAATTAAGCTAATACACCGCAATAATACTTAGGCTAATACAGTCAAAAGATATCGTTTTTGCTTCGTTTCGTGTGAATTTCACTGCGTAATCCAAACATACCGTATATACCGTACTTCCTGTAGACCTACACTTATAAATTTAGGACGAATAAAGGAAAAATCCAAAAGTAAAAAATATACATAATTTATAGAAAATACATACAATACATTATATAAAATTTTAAAAAGTTTAACTTTAGCAGTCGAATCAGGCATATCGAATGTGATATCCGAAGGTGAAAGCCTCAGAGAAGAAGTATAACTTCCAGCCTCAGAGAAGAAGTCCAGAATAAGGTCCGAGCATATTGCAATGGGTGAGAAGCGTCAGAGCTATCCGTTTGGAACTCATCAGTTTTGGGCGCTACATTTGACAAATGAAACCAGCTTTCGTTTGCGCTGATGCACAGGACATCTTGGCCCATACGGCGAAAAAGAAAGCCAATCTATTATGCGCTCTCTTTGGTTCGAACTCTACTTAAGATGACAACGCTGCCAATCATTCCGCGGTGCCAGAACTGAATGCCTGTGGTTAAGTTCAACCTAAAAGCTATAAGGCGAGCTCTATCCTCTTTGGACATCCACAAGCCGAGCGGGCCAGATGGCATCTATCTTTTAGTGCTCTGTTCATGTGCTCTTGAGCTGACACCGACATTTTTATTATGCTCACCCTGAATAATTTGGTTTGATGTACATATATTTAAGTTAGGTTTAAATTTAATTAATATTTAATAAACGATATAAACATATATTCCTTAAACTTCTTCGAATGTAAAAAAGCAGTTACTGCCTGGCTGCGAAGCCAGATTATGACTTTATAGAAGTCCTGATGCGACGTTGAATTTGCACTACACATACACAGCCACACACACACACACACACACACACACCCAACCACATATCACCCACGAACAGACAAACACATGCACACATGCACATACACATGTAAAGTAGCTATAATTATATCCCATTTATTTTTGTTTTTGCTTCCATAACGAATGTATGAAGTGTTATGAAAGAGCGGGGCCTCCTGTTACAAGTACTAGTATTTTAATAGTTACTTACTAGGTTGGTCTCATTACTTTCTATGTAGCTATATAATATGTGAAACTGAAAATAAATATTTTTATTATTATTATTTTTTTTTTATTTAAATGTACTTAAATATACTTTTTATCAATTAAGTTACGTTTAAATATAATTTGGTTACTTGTTCTATTATTTTATTTTTATTTTGAAATATTTGAAATATTATTTTGTGCTTTTTGTTTCATTTTGTGCATATGATAAAATTTTGAAGTCACGTTTTGTTTTTTTATTATTATTTTGTAGATTATATATCTCAACTACGTCATAAATGTGCAGAAGTATGTAAATATGTTAATGTATAAACTACATTTTATCATTTTAATATGTAGCTATTGCAAGAAAAATAACAAAAAAATTTAGAACAAAAAAATGGTTGATTCTTATATATATGTATAAGGATGATACTAATTATTTCATTTTTCATTAGATCATCACGGCAGGGATTAGTGTACAGATTTAATTTCCAGCATTTTATAGTAAGTTAGTGTTATCATAAAAATTAAAAGGTTTTTATCTTTTTATTTTTTTTTAGTTTAAATGAAATAATAAAAATGTATTTAAATTGAGTCCCTATAGTTTTCTTTCCAATTGTAAATTATTTGTATAGTCGACGTGTTGGTGCTAAGATATCATTGATACCTAAGTGAGGTAAGCTCTGACAATTATGACATAAAAATATACAGAGATTATAGTTTTGTTATTATTAAAAATGTATTGATTTTCAGGTAAATTTAGCACTTATTAATACAAGTTTGAATAAAAATGAAGTTTTGGTCTATGCTGTTGCTATCGCAATGGTTGATTTTGTCGCCCGTGCCCATTTTGGGCGCTGTTGCAACGCAAGTATACGACTCCTTTACGGGTAATATAGTAACGCAAAAGATATACGAGGAACATGTGAAGTTAAATAGATCTTTGTAAGTAACTGTTTTACGTTAATTTTATGAATATAATAATTGACGTTTTTATAATATTACTGTCGTCACAAAAAAATTGACCGAAAGAAAAAAACTGAGACTAAGTTTGTATGAAATTAAATGAATATTAAAGAGCGGAATAAATTAGTTTTTTTTAAATGATTATAATATTTATTTTGTTTTAATAAATAATTTAAAAATAATTTTAGTTGGTGCGTCAATGAGATTGAACCATGTGACCCGTTGGAAGGCAGACGAGTGGACGGCACTTGTAATAATTTAAAACATCCCAGTCGAGGAGCACCCCACACGCCCACCTACAAAGTTTTGCCGCCGGTATATGATTCAGGTATTGTTTTATTTTTATGTCTATTCAATATTTTATAGATGAAATTATAGTGATAAGTCACTTTATCCTTCTATTTATTTTTAGAGTTTCGAGTTAGAGTTCGGAGCACAGAAAAGATTAAAGTATTTATTATTCTATGTCAATAAAACAACGTTGGTTTAATTTTTGTTGTACATTGTGTGTAATCCGCCGCGTAATCAAAGCTTCCAGTCAAATAAATTTATAAGTAGATTGATCCATTAAGGTACTTTGTCCACTCTTATAAGTCACGTGTCAGTGTTGAGTAGCAGATCTCAACGCTGCATGTCGTTTTAGCAAAATGTAGGAAAATGAAAATAATTCTTTCCCACGAGTGGAGATCGAATGTTGTTTCAACTGTCATGACGACCTACATTCTTTTTAACTGACTTCTGTACGAAAAGGAGGTTATCAATTCGACTGTTTTTTTTTTATGTTTTGTTACCTCATAACTTTTGACTGGGTGAACCGATTTCGATATTTTTTTTTTATTCGAAAGGTGAAGCTTTTGGTCCGTGTCTGACAATAGTATCTATGAGAAAATCACATAAGTCTTCAATTTGCATTAGGTACGTGCGCGACAAATAGACGAATAACTCAACATCGCGTCAACCGATTTTGATGATTCTGTTTTTATTTGAAAGAATACACTTCAAGGAAAATTTGGTGAAAGTTTGGTTAGGTTCCGATTATGGGATCCGGTCAAAATTGAGAAAGTTTGTTGTTTTTTGGTAAAAAAATGATTATACTGTAATAGTTACAAACAAAAACTTTTTAAATTGATCAGATTGGTCAGAAGTGAGATTCCTGATCGTTGCATTTCTTTTCAACCAACCTCAAATAGAGGATGTTCTCATTTTCAACCAACTTCAAAAAAGGGAGAATCCCAATTCGCCCGAATACTTTTTATGTATGTTCTTGTGAATATACCAAAATGTAACTTTGCACAAAAGTAATACCTAATTAAATGAAGTTTTACATAGGACAACCACAACCACTCGTTGACAACCACTACCACCACCATCACCACTCGTTTAAGAAGCATAATTTTAAGAACTTCAAAATTATAAATTCTTTGTAAAATTATTTTTCACTTTTTAGTTGGTTGCTACAAGTCGGTTTTTCTTTTTGTTAAAAATTAATTTATTCCTAGTTTTTAAGATTTTATCTGACCTCTACGGATGCGCAACTTGTACTTTTTATCAGCTTTATTTTAAATATATTTCTCATGTTCCACACATGTTGTGGCCAGTCAGGTATGTACCAATGACGTCATGATGCCCGTGCATTTGTACAATTAACATACGTTGCAACAGCGGTTACGGCGTAGGGGCACAAGCGTGCGACTGTAAATGCGACAGTAGTGAATTCGATTCACACTCGGGGGACAAAATATTTAATACTTTCATTTCCTCGCTCTGGTAAAGAAACACTGGTTTCGTTACTCAACACGAAATGTCTCGATGTCCTGAACTCTGTTACTTTATAATTTTAAGTATATTTAATAAATATACATATTTAAAGAATTTAATTTTGTGTTTTTGTGAATAAGTGTAAAATTGTTTATTGTGTTGTTGTCTGTGAAATAAAAAAAATATGTTGATTTATGAAGGCCCTGAGGCCGTCGTTGCGTATCCGTTCGATGACCACTCGAGAATATTTATTATTAATATTTTTGTATAAAGTTTTCTATTATTAGTATTGCGAGCAATGCCTTTAAAATTGGGCAGAAAGCGGGGAATTATGTAAGATATAGTTGTGTTAAAATAAGTAAAAACAAGTAAATTATTAACAAAAAACCTGATCGAAATCAGTACCAATAACGCTCACGCACTCAATGCTACTCCAACGTTGTTTATTTCATTAAAATCAAATCACAAGTTTAATAGTTACAAGGGAATAAAGGAACGGACATTAATTTTTCTTCGTCACAGTCGAGTAAAAAATAAATAATGTGTTTTTGTTGCATTAACTACTGTGTATCCTTTACAATTTCTTATAAAAATAATTTTTGTACAAAAAATGACCTCCGTTTAATTAAAACACTAAGCATATTTCACCGATAAACCAAGTGCGTTAGTTAAATAAATAACATTTATAAAATCACTGCTTTTTCCGCCGGATGTCTGTACTGATTCACTTATGTAGAGTATATTTTTATTATATTATACATACAATTTGTTTAATATGTATAATTAAATATACATATTTGTGATTGTGTACGTATTCTTCTTCCTATTAAAATATTTATTCATATGTGTATCTTTTAAATCCTTTAATAGACTAGCTATGAAGAATTTAAAAATAGTATGCTTTAATCATCTTTGCTTTTCAATCTAAGCTTTTACCGCTTAGTTAGCGCCTCCAAAAAGTAAATATATTATTCACGTGTCTGAGTTTACGTCTCTACAATAGCATTCCGCAATTTGTTCTTAAATTGTCGCTGCTGAAATTTAAAATAACTGTAAAACAAAGTTAATTAGGAAAGTTATACTGTCCAAGAAAATTTTAAGAATAAAAATATTTTTAAATAAGATCATTTAAAACAAGCAAGATAGATCTATCTCTATAATTATTGTACGAAGCAATGCAATAAAATTGTAACATGAAATTTGAAAAAAGCAACTGTTGAGTTTCTTGCTCTTCTCAGCAGAACTGACTTACTAGGCGGTGGTAGCTTTATGTATGGTAGTTAAAAGATAATCCTCATAGAATTTCAACCAACTACAGATGTCAAGCTCATCACGATGGTATGACAATGAAATTGTTATAAATAATAAATATTTCTTCTCAGATTTCCAACTAAGGAAGGGTAAAAGTGGTGATGAGTTGCCTCTCAGTAGGAAGGTCCGTACTACGCTGCTCGCAGAGGGGCGCGTGCCGGACTCCGTCTTCACACACCTCGTTACTTACTTCTCCGTGTTCGTATCTGCGGATGTGCTCTCCTTTCATGATACTAGTAAGTTTATGCAAAATAATGAACTCATCTATATTAAACCTATGCATGTGTCCATGTCCATTTATATTTATATCTCTTGGTATACATAGATTGCATTGTTTATTTATTAATTATATGATTATTATACATATCCTATTCGTTTTGTTTTCAATTTCTCACGGCCTAAGGGTGCTTGCGGAATAAGCAGATGCAGTCCGTACATCGAAATGATTGACGAAAATCAATCTGCCCCGAAAAATGGCCTATACGACAATAAAAGTACTTTTTGAGATTAACCAAAGAAACTATTCTTATTCTAAACTTTATAATATTAGTATAGATTTCTGTCAATAGAGGTCGAGCTTCATCGCGTACACTAAACATATCTCACTAGTCTAATTGTTATGCTGTAATAATCATACAATTTCTTTAAATTGGTGTCTTTACTCTGCAGTTAACTACCTATACTGGATTACACACTGTTGCGAAGAAAAAGGGAAGACGGACCCTCGATGCGCTAGAATTGTAATACCAGAGGACGATCCAGTACATCGCTTCACTGGCGAACGTTGTCTGAACCTGACAACGCCCTGGACTTTTCAGGTTAAAGGATGTATGAAGAATAATACTATGCCGGAGAGAGTAAGTTTTTTTTACTTTATCCTGTATCCTAGCTAGTGTTACACTCTTTCTGTCCGTCCGTTACACTCCGTTACACTCCGTTCCCCCCCTACCACCAAATTTTCGGGATATTGCATGTTGAGTGGCCTCCTTTGTCTATGTAGGTCCTAAAGCGAGGAAACGGCCGAATGTCGTTAAGCTAAATTATACATTTAATTATTCCTTAGAGTTTAGACCATAGCATAATAAGTGTCTAAACTGTGTCAAGATTTTTGTTCTTATTTCAGATTGTATCAGCTACACCATTTCTCGATTTATCGCAATTATACGGCAGCGATAATAATAAGTTGAAAACAAAAGTAAGATTATTTAGAGATGGTTTATTGAGATATGAAGAGGAAGAAGGGAGGATATGGCCACCGAGTTATGATTTGAATATAAGTAAAATTGTTTGTCAAGTAAACGTTGGTCCAAAGGAAACTAGATGCCATGATATGGGTAAGTAAAGATTGTTTTATTTTGTATGCCGGGCACTGCAGGGTAGGCGGTGAGAACCTGGTGTGAAGACACTTCGTTCTCCATTTTCACCGAATTGTAGAGGCATTGAGGCAATTTTAGAGGCATTGAATGGTGGAACGCACTTTGCTTTGACTTCTAGAGTAATGTACTTTACTTCACTTGTACCCACCAAAAAACAATAAAAATCCTCAATTTCAAGTCGATTGTTTTTCTTAACTCTTCTTAAGCTCTTATTAACTCACGCTAACTTACCCAAACAAGGTGACAACAGTAACAACGGCATATTGGGTACCAACCTGTTCACAATCTGGATGTGGCGTCACCACAACCGCGTGGCGACTCAGCTCGCGCGCCTCAACCCGTGCTGGGGGGACGAGCGGCTGTTCCACACGGCCAGGGATATCAACATCGCTGTTGTTACACAGATATTCTATTATGAACTCAACGCTTTGTTATTGGGTAAGTTATGTATTTGTCTCGTTGTATATGACATTTTGAACGTATTTTGGTTTATTTATATAAATATTGTGCTAATATCACATTTTGGAGTAGGTACATGTTTGATATGTTTTTAGTAGGACTTGCATTTTTAGAATATCTAATTTAGCGTAGTAAGTAAAACAGAAGGCGGAAACAGGTTAAAGGCACTCCATATTTTAGCACAGATTTCTTTTGATTAAATATTTAGTATAAATTTTAATTTTTAGGCGAAGAAAATCTGTATCTAGAAGGTGTTTTGTCCCCGTCACTTGGTTACAGGAGTTTGTATGATAAAAATTTGATGCCTGCAGTGTCTATGGAATATGCTATGGTGTTACGTTGGATGCACACTATACAGGAGGGGATTGCCAAGTGAGTTGAAATTGCTCATAGATTTGATGTCGAGCACAAAATATATTGGATTTTGAAAACTTTATTGGGGCTAGTTGACGAAATTACAGATTTTTTAAAATTAATTAAGGACAGTTAAGCTATACTTTTAAAAAATGAATGCTAATGCGATGCCAATTTCTTTGTGGTTTACAAGAAAATTAGAAATCTTTTCATGTTTGGCTATCTCAGTAGAAATTATCTAATTAAAGTTAATGTCTCCAATTCCTATACAGGTTAGCTGTATAAATAGCTGTAAGTACATATATGTATAAAGTTTAAACATATATATCATTTATTTGTAGCTTCAGCTAGGGTTAAGATTCTCAGTTACCCGTTTCCCGTTGAATTTCCAAGACATTGCTTGTTGAGTGGTATATCTCAATGCCTCCCTTTTCTATTACAGCGAGGAAATGAAATTATTAAATAATTCATTGTTCTGAGCAGGAATCAAACCCACAATCAGTCGCGTAGCCAAACTGTGCCACAGCCTCATATTGATTTCAAATGCACTCTTATATTTATTTATTTTACAGTATGTACGACGGCGACGGAAATTATATAAAAAGCATGAAAATAGTAAACATGACGCTAAGGACGGGGTACTTAGCAGTGGACAACAACTTAGATTATATGACGCAAGGCGCCTTCAGACAACGCATGGGGAAGATTGATAGTACCATTGATCCTGATGTAAGTTGTAACTAATGTTTTGTTTTGTTTAAATTTGTTAAACATTTTTTATTTTATTTTGCTTGTGTTTCCATAAAAAGTTAAGCAATTAATTATTTTGGTATGAAATTCAAAAAGTTACTCAAAACGCCAAAACGTGTCTTGAGGTTAGGGGGTATATGGGGAACGAAGTGTTTTAATATTAAGGTTTTCTTTGCGTATCCTACTAAAAGATACTGCTTGAAGCTTAAAAAAATAAAATATGTTATATTTTTCTATTAAACAATTAGATAGCAGAAACAGGATTCGGTCCGATTCTTCGGTTAACAGACCTGGCTTCGAGTGATCTTGCCAAAAACCGTCTGTTTGGTTTAGCGCCTTACATCGCGTACAGGAAGGCGTGTTTCGGAGAGGATATAAGAACGTTTGATGATTTGGAAATTGCTATAGATCGTGAGGTGAGTACTGTTTTTTTAGATTTAATTTCAAATTTTATATTTTAGATCGACAAAGGCCTTCGACTGTGTGTCTCATCAGCGTCTTATAGAATAGAGGGCACTACAATCCAAAGGGAATCGTGAGGCCTATATTGAATTATCAGAAACATCTACCACATCTCCGCTTCTATCGCAAGGACATCTGCTGGCGAGACGAGAAGTATGGTTAGGGAGAAGGTCCATACGCTGGGATTAATGACAAGAAGAAGAAGAACATAACAAGAAAATTCTTATTAATGGCATATGCGGCAGACGCCAGTATCATCAACTGTTTTAAATTTAATAGATAACGTAAAATAATTTTGGTGGCCTTAGTTCTTTGTTACCGATTCTATCTAATAGTAATATTTCCGATGAGGAACTTGATGAATTTAAAAATAAATTGCTTGTAATCTCATTGAATACCAAATAATTGAAATTACCAACTAAAAATATGCGGTACTTTTATATTAACTTTGGTGCAATTTTATCATTACCCAGAAAATCGAGCTCTTCAAGGAGTTATACAGCTCCGTGGAGGACATCGAGCTCCTGGCGGGCGTGTGGACGGAGCGACCAGTGCGCGGCGCGCGCGTGCCCGCCACCTTCTACTGCCTCGTGGTGGAGCAGCTGCGCCGCTCCGCCTCCAGCGACCGCCACTGGTACGAGGCCGCGGACCGTCCCAATGCCTTCACCATGCGTACGTACACCACTGTACCCTAGTGTACCCTACTGTATCCTGTTGTACCTTACTAAGAACTTCTGTATCACGTATGACTTATGTGCTTGCAGATCAGCTACTACAGATCAGGAAGGCGACGGTGGCGCGGCTTCTATGCGATGTCGGCGATGGCGTTACAAGTATACAGCCTAAAGCGTTCCTTGTGTCCGGTCCAGGGTAAATATTACTCGTATACTTTTTCATACTTTTCGTTTTTGGTGAGATTTTTTTTATTATAGTTTTTTTGTAAACAATATCATATAATGCAAAAATTAGTTTTTTCTAAATAAAAAAAATATTTTTTATCACATGGGAAATTAGTTAATGTAATTAAGAAATTGTTATCTATATTATTCTTATTTCAGGAATGAAATTGGCAGTTGTGAAGATATTGAAAGTATAGACCTTATTGCTTGGAAGGATCAACAGTGCGACGTACCTCAAAACGTACTGTATGAAGTACTATAAGATATTATTAAATTAAGATTAAATTATTATATTAGTTAAGAAGTTGAATTTATTGAAATAAAAAAAATAGAAAATTAATAAATTCTATTATTTTCTGTTGCATATAAGTTATTATAAAAATTATGAGTTCCACAGATGTAAATAAATAAATAGTAGTAAACAAAATCGATAAAAATAATCAATTAAATCAATATCGAGACATTCACTAAGAAGTTGAATACATATAAGAGTTCGACACAAAGGAAAAAATACGCAAAGTTTTACTTTAGGTAAAGAAAGATCCTAATCGTGTATATCTAAAGGCGCTTTAGAGACTCAATTTAATGGAATGGCTTTCTACTTGACTTGAAATGTGGGTTATTTTGTTTTATATATTTAATTTTTACGTATTAAAATAACATATAAAATAATACTAAAGTCGCAGCGCGTGGCGTGGCGCAGACAGTCCCCTGACTGTAAGCATATGTGATAGATGTGGGTTCGATCCCCCATCATCATCGGGAAAATTGTTATATTAATCTTCATTTTCTCGCTCTTACAGACGTAGCGCGACGTTGAGTTCCAATACTCAACACGATAATTGATTTGATGCAGAGGAGGGTAATTAATGTCTTAATACTGTATCGCCTCTGTCTACTCTGCTATATGGGAAAAGGCTTGAAGCTGTAAAAATATACAAGGTGTTGTTACGAGCACGACGTAAAAGTCACGAGCGCAGACAGAATTCACAGTAGTTTCTTTCTGGAAAGATTTTACCAGAATCAAGTAATTCAAAGATGGTTTTTATTTAGCTTTACTCTGCATCCCGCAGCAAAGTCAAATAAAATTGAGCTTCACTCTGTATCCCGCACAAAGCAGGGTAGGCAGAGGGATGCGCGAGAATTGCGCGTTGATTCGCGAAACTTAACGCTGCATTTTGTCTTCTTACCAAAATGAAATGTATAAATGAAAAAAAATAGTTCCCCAGAATGGCAATCGAACCCACAGCCGTCTTTAGAATCAGGCTGAGACATTGGTCACGTTGATGATATAAAAAATCTTGTTTAATATCTTTGATAGAACTCTTTAAATATATAGAGAAAGAATCTTTTTAGTTTTTAATTACCACTGATATTAGTGGTCACGTTAACCTTGTGATCTTGAAGGCGACCTCAAGGTCAAGTGCTGTCCCCAAGCCCTGGAGGGACCGAACTAATAAAGTGGACTCCTCACTAATCGCACTATGAATTAGTTACGGCTATTCATAGTCTAGGCGGTGGACGGAAATGTCTAATAAAATATCCCTCATTTGTCCTCTTATGCTTTTCTATAATATTTTTGATGTCTAGGTAGAATGGATCTATTAAATATATATGTCGCCGCAACCCTTACTGTGGGTACATAATTATATTGTCGATATACTTATTTCAATTCCTTTTACGAACAATGATTTCATTGTAAGGTAGTTACTTTGAATTCTACTATTTTATGCCATTATTATAAGTTTAATTATGTTTTTAAATATTACATTGAATTGAGAAATAAAATAAGAGTGAATAAATACTGTGAATATTAAATAATAAATTCATAGTTTTGTATTTGTCACCTACCGATCACGCCACTTTAGATGCGTCATCGCTTGTCGTAGAATGACCCATAGTCAACGTTTATAAAAGGGCCGCACGGGCATTGTACGCTCGGTCGAGGCTCTACCACGGCTCGGAGCACTATTTGTGCTCCACCGCTGGCTAACCTCGACTATCTTAATTATAAATGTGGTTAAGACCTATTTATAATTATCTACTTAAAGTTGAGGCTCTGGTGTGGACAGATGCACTACTCGTGCTCTGCCACATAACCTCGACCTATTTGTAGCTATACTGGGCCGGAGCAGTGAAAGGCGAGCGTTAGTTACTGTAAAGGGGCCTGAACCCTGAAGCCTACAATTGTGGTCACAAGTCCACGGCACTGCTCCGAGCTTCACACATCATTTAAAGAGTAAGATAACAACATTATTTATTTACCCACCTACATTGTTATTTATTACACCTACAATTATAATCCTTCATAATTGGTTTACTTTGAAATCGTTCAGTTAAGCTTTCAGTTATTATTTGGTTTAGTTATTTACTGAAGATTTATATATTTGTTCACTTTACTATTTATGTTAAAATTACCTTGCTAAAAGTATTTGTACATGTGCTATGTGTTCACATACTGTTAGTTTATAAGTGCATTTATATTTACTTGGCGACTCCTATGTTAGTGTCTATAGTGGCAACATTTAAAAGCTGTCAGTGTGTGTTTTCCAAAATGGCTGAACCAAGTATAATGTGATTGTAATGTGTTGTTCTAAATAAAATATATAAAAGACAATCTTTATTCATCATTTCATCCAGTATCCTAACATGGTAGAAGANCATAGTCAACGTTTATAAAAGGGCTGCACGGGCATTGTACGCTCGGTCGAGGCTCTACCACGGCTCGGAGCACTACTTCTGCTCCACCGCTGGCTAACTTCGACTGTCTTAATTATAAATGTGGTTAAGACTTATTTATAATTATCTACTTAGAGTTCAGGCTCTGGTGTGGACAGATGCACTACTCGTGCTCTGCCACATAACCTCGACCATTCGGATAATTGATTATGTGTTTAATCAATTATTATTATTACAAATGTAGTTAAGACTTATTTATAATTATCTACTTGGAGTCGGGGCTCTGGCACTCGTGCTCTGCCACATAACTTCGACCTATTTGTAGCTATACTGGGCTGGAGCAGTGAACGGCGAGCGTTAGTTACTGTAAAGGGGCCCCTGAAGCCTACAATTGTGGTCACAAGTCCACGGCACTGCTCCGAGCTTCACACATCATTTAAAGAGTAAGATAACATCACTATTTATTTACCCACCTACATTGTTATTTATTACACTTACAATTATAATCCTTCATAATTGGTTTACTTTGAAATCGTTCAGTTAAGCTTTCAGTTATTATTTGGTTTATTTATTTACTGAAGATTTATTTATTTGTTTTACTATTACTATTTATGTTAAAATTACCTTGCTAAAAGTATTTGTACATGTGCTATGTGTTCACATACGAGTAGAACCGAAGGCCATGGACATGATCGGAGGTTCTACTCGTTGATTTTTTATGTCTATTTGCCCCCTGCTCCGACATATACGAGTATATAATATAATTTTAGAGCAATCCTTAATACTAATAAAGAAAGAAAGATATAATATAATAATAATAATAATAATAATAATAATTTTAAGAAATAATAATTTTGGATATATAAAAAAAATATGTTTAAAGTAGCGGGATGTAGCGGGTGGACTTATTTTATTAAAAAGCATTTAATTTTTTTCACGTGTACAGGAAAAATAATGGCAGGTAGTGAATAAACAAACAAGATGTTATAAATATATTATTTTCCAACCGCCCCTTAGTCTATATCTAGTTTCCTATTAGAAGATAGGGCAGTTCCGAGTTAGTAATTAGTTTACTCAACAACCCCAAGCGATTTCAAGTTAATTCGGTAGGCTTCGACAGATCACCTTAGAGGACGTCTATTGATATATCCACTATCTTTTTCAATACTGTTATATGTAAGTGTGTAATATCTGCCTATTCTGCAATGTGCTGGATACAGCGTGAGCTATTGAAAAAAAATATAATAGTTTTTTTAATAAATA
Source organism: Heliconius nattereri (assembly GCA_013403645.1). Taxonomy (NCBI): domain Eukaryota; kingdom Metazoa; phylum Arthropoda; class Insecta; order Lepidoptera; family Nymphalidae; genus Heliconius; species Heliconius nattereri. Next base: position 9,809,504 of record JAAIXI010000222.1, read on the forward strand.
TGCTGTTGAAATATATTTTAGTTTTTATTTAAAGAAAAACGAATTAGAAGTAAAAAATTGTGAACTTGGTTCGTAAAAGCACGAATTAGCAGTAAAAACCTATATATTTATGATATCAAAAGTGGCCATATTGTAATGTTATCCAAAGTTATAAGGAGGACGTTTAATTAAAATTTCATTTAACTGAACCTTTAAGTGTTATAGTTTAAGGGTTGGTACTTACGATATACATCTAAAATTTTTATTTTACATATATTTTTTGGATTTTTTTTCTAATACTAACTTGATACTCAATTGAATTTTAAAGCTATTTACACTAATATACAATTTTTAGTAGTTTGTATTTGTAGTTTGCTTATATTTTAGTTTAGCTTTACGCTGTATCCAGCACATAGCAGACTAGGTAAAAGGAACCTAGTGTTAAGACACTCCACTCTCCATTTTCCGCCGAATTCTGGGGGGCATTAAGTGTTGAGTGGTGGAACTCAACGTAGCGCTTTACGTCAATACCAGAACGAAGAAATTCCTCCATTTCCTCGAATGGGGATGGAATTTAATTAAATTTATGCCTTATATCTCGAATATGTTAAAACTATAGACCGTGCAATATAGGGTAAAAATAGTTCGTAAAGACCTCTAGCGACTGTTTCATTTGTCTTTAATTAAAAAGTTTCAGTTTCGGTTTTGGCTGAAAACTTTGTTTCGGTCGGACACTAGGATCAAATTCTGTTGCATATTTTTCATAGCTTCACGTTGTATTGCGCACATAAAAGGCTAGGGGCAGGGGGAACCTGGGAACCTAGTGTTATTTATTTTATAACGTTTGTAAAAAGTATATTTCTTTGTGAAGAATAGACTAACAATTTAAAAACATAGAAATAATATTTTGAAATCTCAATTATTATCAGAATTCGTCAAGAGTCAACCCTACACGGAATCTCTTTACTGAGGTAATTCAGCGAAATTGGCTGTCTCTAACACAGACGTGTCTCCCGTTGATAGGAACTTTGTTCTTTTCGTACGTCACGTTGTGTTTTAATCGTTTTTCTCATAAAAAATGGGCAATGAAAATGTAAAAATCTTAGCTTATAAGGTTTTTCCTCAATTGAGTTTGGACATTTTATGAAGGAATTTGATTTCTTTTATAACTTCAATTTGATTTCTTTTGTAACGTATGAATGTTATTACACAAATTATTATATATTTAAATTAAAATGGTTTGCCCGTGTGAACGAGAAAGATACATATTTACAGAAAATACGCATTTATTATTATTCTAGGCATCTAGAGGGAACCTAGGAACATAGTGTTAAGACACGAGACTCTTCCATTCCCCACTTTGCGCTGAACTCTGGTGGCATTGCGGAACTCAACACCACGTTTTGTCACGTTACCAGAGCTAGGAAATGAAAATATCGAAAGTTTCATTTCCTCCAGCAGAACCCTGTCGTAGATAACCTGTCGCAGATACGGACGCATGCTTTTGTCAATTGCACAATTTTTTTTTTAAAGTTGCAATATTCAATTCAACACACAATCTAACAAGCCAAACCAAAATAAAAGCCAATGAAAATAAAAAATATATATAAAAAAAAAACACTACCTAAGTCTATTCTCCAAACGTAAACAAGCAAAAGCTAACAATAACGATAGGTAGCATATGTACGAGTATATAGAGTTGCAATACACAACGGCCCATTGGATGTTCTAGACATTGACTCTATAGGCGGTGGTCATGAAACTGTAAAAGAACTACTTTTTAATTTACTTATTAAATAAACTAAAAAGTAGTTCTTTTACAGTTTCACGCATGTAGCAGAGTACTCAAAGGAAACGTAGAATAGAAATAGAAAAAACTTTATTGCACACAAATATAACATATAACAGAAAAAGAAACAATATATTTTTATAAAATAGTATGCAAAGGCGGCCTTATTGCTTCAAGCAATCTCTTCCAGGCAACCCTTGTAAAATTAAGGACTAAAAATAAAGAAATGGGAATAACGTTATAGTGCAAAATAAAATACAGTAATAAAATATTAATGAATATACACACATACATATATATATACATATCTACATAAAATCCTTTAAGTATAATACATAAATCTACATAATATATATATAAACGACAAAAGAAAAACTACAGTTATATTTTGAAAAGATACTCTTTTAAACGATTTTTAAAAACATTATGTGACTTAGAATGACGTATTTCGGAAGGAAGTTCATTCCAGAGGATAGCAGATTTTACAGTGAAGGAATTGGAATAGAAATGGGTACGACAAGTTGGAAATTTAAGAAGATTATCGCTCCTGGACCTAAGTTCAAGGCGTAGGCTAGAATCGGAGCCGCGGAAGCAGAAACGATCTTTTAAATAAGCAGGATAGAGAGGATTATAAAGGATTGAATAGTAGTAATAAGACACTCTATTTTCTACAAGTCTTCTATTATATATCCTTGACAAACTGAGTTCTACGTGGAGAGGGTCGATATTATCTACGTACATTAATTGTGGCTACCCTAAACAACAAAAAGTAAGGTTGAGAAATAAAAAATTCTTAATAATTTATTGATATAATCTCAAATTGTAAATATATTCTTAATCTATTTATTAATTAATTTGTAACGTTTTCTTAAATATATTAAAACAAAAAAAGTCGCTATTATCAGGAACCATGTTTAGAGATAGTGACAGCGGGGGTCTTTCCAGGCGTTTAAGTCAATCTTCTTAATGCTGCTGCAGCTTCCGATTTTGTTTCTAAAAAGGCAAATAATAATAAAAGATATCGTAAAAATATCTTATAACTATATAGCTATTTCTTTAATTAAAATATTTATTCATTGCATATTATATAAACATATTAAGATATATATTTTTATTAACAAAAGACAATAGTTTTCTCTATTTTGATCCGATTCTGAATGCCTTTAAATTGAAACCTAACTGTTACAGAGACAGGTGACAAGGTATTATCATCACTTTTCTATTTTGTGTCTTTGTAGAATATAACGCCCACTTTGACTATCTAAGGTAGAGAAATGTTTATATTATAAACGTAGGGATATCCGTACTTTTTTCATTTATGGATCACGGATGTATGTGCATGAAAAAAAGGCAACAACCCAATAATTAAAGAAAAGAATAGACTTGAAAAGTTTTTTATAGCTTTACGCTGTATTGTGCATATAGCAGTATTTGGTAAGAAAGTGGGGACCGAACGATCTTGACACTAGGTTACATTGAATTGAACTTACCCCGGGCCTGGTATAAGGAACGCTCTAGGTTGTATGCTCGTCACACTATCGCCGATGTCACACATCAACCGCGCTATCGTCGCCTTCCTGATTTCCAGCAGCTGACCTGCAGTAATCATGTACGAGTATGTGTATATAGTAGGGTACAGCAAGGTACAGTAACAATAACAGGATACAATAGGGCACACTAGGGTACAGTGGTGTACGTACGCATTGTGAAGGCATTGGGGCGGTCCACGGCCTCGTACCAGTGGCGGTCACTGGCGGCGGAGCGGCGCAGCTGTTCCACCACGAGGCAGTAGAAGGTGGCGGGCACGCGCGCGCCGCGCACTGGTCGCTCCGTCCACACGCCCGCCAGGAGCTCGATGTCCTCCACGGAGCTGTATAATTCTTTGAAGAGCTCTATTTTCTTTGTAACGAGAATATTATTCCACAGCTTATCAAATGTTAGGGAAAATCAATTTTTTACAACACTTATTCTTTCAAATTAGCTATTTCTATTATATAAATATGAAAAAATAATAAATAATAACCTGAATTGCTTAGTACGTTGCCTTGGGGTAAAGCGTCCATACAAAAAATACAACATTATTTTAATGTTTTATTTGTCGTTTCAAAAATCTTTTTTTTATTATAATAAAGATCTTTAAGATGAATACCGTAATCGGTGTATATTAAAAAATGTATTCTATTCATCATAAAGATCTTTATTATAATAAAAAAAAGATTTTTGTATTGTATATGTATTGTTTTGTTGTATTGTATTTTAAACCTACCTCAGGGTTTATAGCAACTATAAGATCGTCAAACGTTCGTATAGTTTCTCCGAAGCAAGCTTTTCTGTACCAGGTATAAGGTGCGAGACTGAAGAGGCGATTCTTTGCTAAGTCACTTGTTGGTAAGTCCGAAACTCGTTGTAAAGGTCCGAGCCCTATTTCTGCTATCTAGTAATAGTAAAAGTCTTATAAAATTAAAAATGAATGTAATTTTTTTGATTTTTTGAAAGGATTTTTGAAATCACGATGGGTTATAAATATGTCACCCAAGTGGGATTTGAAAATGAAAACTCAAAATTGTTTTCAAAATGGGAGGCTGACTGTCGATAAAGTATCTTAATTGCCATATTATTGCCAACTTAAAGTAAAAACATAATTGTTATACATATGTACATATGTACATATGTATGCGTTTTTCTAATTACATAGAGTTAAGTTTTGCCACTCAGCGTAAAAGGTATCATTTACTTTCCAGTTTCACACCTAGTATAAGACAGTGTTTCCAAATTCGAGACATTGCTGTTCGAGACATATTGACACCGCGCTATAACAGAACCCACAACCATTGGTTTGTGTAGAGGCTATCTCACTGTTCCACGATGTCTTGGATTTTATAACTATACTAGCGGACGCGCGCAGCTTCGCTCGCGTATTTAGGGATGAATTCTAATAACCCATGAAACATGTGTTCGATTAAATATTTTTAAGAGTCTAAATTTCAAATTTTATAAAAATCGGTTGCGATTTAAAGATTTTTCCATACAAACTTTCAACCCCTTATTTGTACCCTTAGGGGGTGAATTCTAGAAAACCATGAAACACATGTTCAATTAAATATTTTTAAGAGTCTAAATATTAAATTTTATAAAAATCGGTGGCGATTTAAGAATTTTTCCATACAAACTTTCAACCCTTTATTTGCACCCTTAGAGGGAGAATTCTAGAAAACGATGAAACACGTGTTCAATTAAATACTTTTAAAAATCTAAATTTCAAATTTTATAAAAATCGGTGCCGATTTAAATTTTTTTCCATACAAACTTTGAACCCCTATTTTACCCCTTTAGGGTTAAAATTTTTCAAAATCCCTTCTTAGTGGATGTCCAGATTATGAAAATAAACATTTGTCCACGTTTCTACGCACAGCGGTTACGGCTGTGCGTGCGTCTTACCTCAGTCAGTGAGGACAAGTCCTTTTATATATATAGATTACATAAACAGGTAAAACATTTACATCAGGATCCACAATATCATCTATGTTGGCAGCTGGCTGTCTAAAGGCTCCTTGCGTTATGTGGTCTATGTGGTTTTGATCCGCCAGGTAGCCAGTTCTTAATGTTAAGTTGACGATTGGGATGCTCTTAAGATAGTTGCCTTCTGTGTCATACATTCTGTAACGAGTGTTTATTTAGTTTTAATTATATTAAATTTGATAAAAATCTCCAAATATTCACCTTACATTAATAGATAATTGAATTTGTTGAAGAGGAGCCGAAAATGGCCGGATCTTTGTATTGAAACAGAAGTAAAGAAGGTAAATAAAAACACACCGATGAAACGGTGAAAACAACACTTCTTATATTTCGTTATAAGCCTTGACAGAGATTCGGCTTACAAGCGTATACGATACAAAAATTCCCTCGAAATGCGTTACACAGCTAATTTATACACCTCTTCCCACCCTCCGGATAGTGAAACGTCAACTGTCAATGTCAGCATAGGCTGGCTCGGCTCTATGGCGGGCATGACTGGCTGGCTATGGCGGGCATGACTGGCTGGCTGGCATGGGTTTGGCTGACATACGCGGCTTAACGTTACAGTATATATTATAGAATGTGAAAACTCTTGTGTACCCAACATCGGTAAGTACCTACTATTAGGAATAAGATGTTTGGGTGGTGGTTACTTAGTAGTTATTAGGTAATTAAGGTGCAAAATACTACCTTACTTTCCTTAAATTATAAAGCGTATTTTTAAATATTTTTTTGTGAATAATATTTGAAATAACATCAGACAGATAACGAAGATTCATTTTAATTTTATTAATAGATATCTATACAAAAATCAAACTATGTATGTAAACATACACAATATTATTTTTATATTGCGACATAATGGCAAATTGACAGACGAAAAATCAATTATATACGGGTTCCGTTTTTACCTTTTGAGGCATGGAATCCTAAAAGTTATCATAATATTTGCATACAAAAAAAATCTTTATAACACAAGAAAAATTGATCAACCAGTAAATAATAATAGTCAAATACACATCAAGAGAAGACTTATAATGGTTTAAATATAAATTCGTAGGCTTTAAACGTAAATATCGACTTTGAACGTCTCAGTATTTTAATTAAATGTTAATTGAATCGAAATGTTGTTTACAATAATTTCAATCACAACGACGATTTGTTTGACGTAGTCTATTTTAGCCACGAGTAGTCATCAATAACGCGGACGGCGGATATCTACTTTGGGAAAATATAGGTATTTCCTAATAAAAGCAATGCGCAAAAAATAAAAGAAGCCTTCTTGCGATAGTTGAAGATTCCAATTAAAGAAATAGATAAAACTGTAAGGCTATTATACTCAAAGTCCAACACATAGCGCAAATTACAGAACCTGGTAACGAGTCAAGTTGCGGGGTTGAGTTCAGCTACTCAACACGCTATGTCTTGAAAATTCGAAAAAAAGAAACAAATATATACCAAATTTATATACGTATGTTTATATACTTACTTAGCTATGCCTTCCTGAATGGTATGCATCCATCTTAACACCAGGCCGTATTCCATAGACACCGCCGGCGGCACATTCTCATTGTACAAATCTCTATGTCCAGGTGTAGGAGATAATATACCTTCCCTCAAAAGGTTTTCTTCACCTGAAAAAAATATTTAAGTTTTTTATTTGGAATTTCGTACTCCACTTGCCATTTAAATTTTTATTATACATTTTATTAATAGGGCTTTTGGTTGGCCTAGAATTATAAAATTTTGCATCTAGCATTTACAGGTAGTTAGTACTAATTTAGGAAAACTTCTAAAAACTATACATTTGTGGAGAAATCGTTAAAAATACTAGCCCTAAAGAAGGGCAAAATTAGATATTAAAGTCGCTAGTTCCAGTGAAATATTACATGAGGCTAGCTAAGGCCTAGCTCTGGTTAAGCAAAGTTTGAATTTCAAAAAAGCTGGATACTTGCAATTTTTTGCACGAAACCCTCGGTGGGCGAGTCCGACTTGCGCTTGTCCGGTTTTTTATTTGAAAGTGCCTGACGACGTTGCCATGTGCTTAAAAAGAAGTATTTCTTACCTAATAACAAAGCGTTGAGTTCATAATAGAATATCTGTGTAACAACAGCGATGTTGATATCCCTGGCTGTGTGGAACAGCCGCTCGTCCCCCCAGCACGGGTTGAGGCGCGCGAGCTAAGTCGCCACGCGGTTGTGGTGACGCCACATCCAGATTGTGAACAGGTTGGTACCCAATATGCCGTTGCTACTTTCTTCTCCTTAAATAATGTATATAGCTTAGCTTTTAGTTCTTAGCTTTAAACTATATACCGTACATGTATCTTTCAATTTTCGAAATGTTTAGTGCTGAGTGGCGATATACATATCAGCGTCGCGTTTTGTCTTCTTTTCAGAGGAAGGAATTGAAGGAGGAAAGGAAGAATTAGAAGGAATTAGATATTTAGTGGGAACCTAACGTTAAGAAATTCCATTCTCTACTTTCCGCCAAATTTTCGAGGCAATGGCGTTTTTTTCCTTTGTATAATACAAAATACACCGCTACGATATCTTAATTTATAAATAATATTTGAATAAAAGTATTCCAAAGTGGTCATGGAACTGGCTAAACGATGTTCATTAAATTTATAAATTTGATTTATATAAATTACATTTCATTTTAACTCAGTGGCACAGTAAAATTAAGAGATATGTCAACATCTACAAATTATAATATTATACAACTCACACTGAATTTTGCGTATAGCAGGGTAAACGGAGGGAATCTATTGTTAAGACACTCCACTTATCATGAACTGCCCTATTTTCGAAAAACTACTCAGCACACAATGTTTGGACAGTCGGACGAAAAGTGAGAAATGGAGTGTTTTAACATTATTTTATCTTGCGGTAGAAAACCCTGCGATGCGAAGAAAACACGTGGAATCTGCTAAGTGTTTAAAAATACCTATGTCATGACACCTCGTTTCTAATCCTTGGTTAAGGAGACATAGTTTAATGTTTGGTTGGAAAGACGGCGGCCACACTCTGCCCTCTTCCATTTCGTATCTTAACAAGCCATTTTTAAATAACCTTATCTTGGTACTATTACTATATATATGTGATAAATCAAATAGTGGCGTAGCGGTTATGATCTGAAAAAGAAAATATTTCGAATATCGTTAAGAAAATGTTAGTATTTATAGTAATATTATTTTTATATTTATATTTTTATGTGATATTTAAATAAATTAAATATTTAGTTGAAACATACCCGTTCAGGTTTAGTGTTATTCCTAAAACACCCCCTAGCCTGAAATGTCCATGGATGTGTCAAATTGAAACATCTCTCATTTGAGAAGCGATGTACAGGATCATCGCTTGGTATGTACTGTCTTGCACATTCTGGATCTGACTCTGCCTTCTTGTCACAGCAATCCCTCCAAACTAGATAGTTAACTGTAATTAAATGTATAAAATACATTGACTGTTAACTAAAAACCAGGTGAATCTTCCCAAGCAGACCTTTAAAATTTGCATTGGCCCCAACTGTTGATACTAATAAGCTATTGGGCTTGTTTTTCTCATTTTACTATTTTTGTAGTCGGATTTTTTACAATTATATATTTTTTTTATGCTCATCAGTTGAGCATTATAAAAAAATCATACTCGTAGTCCGCTATTCACAACAAAAACTTTATAAACAAGATAACACTAATATAAAATAATTATACAAAATTTATTATAATAAAAATATTTTTTTATCTTCGAAACGATTCGTCACAGTCTAGTGATTGTAAATAAGAATAAAAATAACAAAAACATTCTTGCGTTCGCCACTAGCAAGTGATATTTTTTTTAACATCACGCCTTCTCCTGCACATAGCAAGTTAAGCAAAGGGAACCTGAAAGAAGAAAACATTTCGTTCCCATTAGGACACTTTCGTTCCCCGCTTTCCACTAAATTGTGGAGGCATTGCGTAGGGAGCGGCAGAACTCAACGCCGGGCTTTTTCTCTTCAGCAGACCAAAGAAATAAAAATAAAAAAATAAACCTCCGAGAGAGAATTAATACCGCAACCGTTGCATTTTAAATAATAAATAAATAAATAAATTGTTTATTCATGAAGTTTCATGCAAGTTAAAACTTAAAATGAATTTACAGTCACACCCTTCTATCGGGTCTCTCCAAACTAATAGAATGTGTCTATAAACTCACTAGTATCATGAAAAGAGAGAACATCAGCAGAGACGAATACGGAGAAGTAGGTGACGAGGTGCGTGAAGTAGGAGTCTGGCACGCGCCCCTCTGGCAGCAGCGTGGTGCGGACCTTCCTACTTGGAGGCAAATCTTCACCATTTTTACCCTTTCGTGGTTTGAAATCTGTAAAAGAATCAAATTGTAATGAATAAAATTTCATATTTTACAATATTTTTTTTAATACGACGGGACTCTCTAAAACGTAAAGTATATCATTGGTAGTATATTAATAGTTCTTCAAGATATTATGTTCGCTTTCGGTACGCTCTGTTATGTCTGTGAAGTGATAATAAAAATAAAGAATACTTTAACTTATAATTAGGCCCTCTATTATATAATATGACAAAATGAAACACCAGTATTATACCTTTATCATAAACTGGTGGTAGTACATCCAGAGACGGTGTATGTGAGGCGCCTGAACTTGGATATCGTAAATTATTGCAAGATCCATCCAAGCGTCGCCCTTCATGATAATCACAAGGTTTGATTTCATTAACACACCAACTGTAATTATAAATAATAGACCTAAATGCGGCTTCGCCCGCTTAAAATTATTTTTATATTATAGAAAAAAAGTTTCATCTAAATCCGTTTAGCAGTTTTTGCTTGGAAGTGAAATAAACATACTCGATACTCATAAATTTTCACATTTATAATATGAGTAGGACGAACTGTCACTGCGCCCTGATTGTAAAAGAGACCTGGGTGTTCATTTGTCACTCGGGTAACAATGCCTGGACACTAAAATTGAAAGTGTCTCAATGAGAACGGACTGTCTTAACCCTAGTGTTAAGTCAGTCTAAGATTCCTCTGGATAAACTGTTTGATGCGGGATAGAGCGTGTAGCTAAAAAAATAATTCTCCCTAGCCCTTTAAAATTAAGAATATTTATCTAAGAATAGGGACAATAAGCTAATAAAGGGATAATAATTTGTAACGCATAAGATTACAAAATAATATATCGTCTAATAAATGTAGGTACTTACAAAGTAGTATTTTCTTTCACATGCTCTTCATATTCTTGTCGCGTTATGATTCTCCCGGTAAATGAGTCAAACAGTTGTGCCTCAACCGTGCATAGAACTGGCACTATTGAAATCCACGACAATATTGTCAGATATAAGAATCGTATCATTGTCGATAATGTTAAATTTAAATGATCTTCTAAAACTTCTTCTTAAATTTATTGTAGGATAGATAATCTGTAAAAATAATAATTGTATTAATAATTTATGTACTGTTTGTTTCAGTCACTGAAGTCACAGGTTCTATTTTAAAAAACACATTTTCTCGTCGGCACTACTAATTATTTTAGCTTTATTCTATTTCCCGTATATATAACGGAGTAGGCACAGGCAACTTAGTGCTAAGACACTTCGTACACTAAGTGGCGTTACTCAACGCCTTGTTTGAGATTTCACTCAGTCGGTTGAGACTGAAGAAAAACCAAAAGTATTAAAAAAGAAAAACTAACATTTTTTTTTTTAGATGCTAATTAAAATTTCACTTAAATATTTTTTATTTTTTTAGTTAATTCTTAAAACGTTTCTTAAAACACACAGTATTAATTTTTGTTGATTTTCATAATATTTAAAAATAAGCACTGTTCACGCTCTTATATGTATTTAACGAAATGTAATATATTACGTTAACGCTTCCTTTTATCCTTAAATACATGCAGAATTTGTAAATAATAATACAGTGGTAAGTAATATGTTTGTGTAAATTAACATAATATTGCAAAGCTTTGTTTGAATGTTGAAATTTAATAGCTTTATAGGGTTCCGTACCTAGAAAAGAAAGAACCCTATAGTTTAAGTGTGAGGCAGACTCGCCCACCGAGGCTTCCTTATCAATTTCAGGATTGTAGGTCAACAGTGTAAAAAAATAATTTTATATGAAATAAATTATAAATATAAATTTGTAAAAATTTCTTTCTATGTAATATCTAAACAAAAGTCCGCAAAGTGAAACTTTTTCACTTTGCGGATTTTTCCGTTATATATATTGCAAGTTCCCACTTTGTTCCTAATTGCTTAACTGTAGGTTTTGATTTCGCGCCGAATTTAATACAAAATTCAGCAAAATCGACGCTTAAATGCTTGTATCTCCTGATTGGGTTGACCTAGCAACTTTGTTTTTTTCTGTGCTTTAAAGGACTATACTTTTGTAGTATTTTCGAGATAATATAAGAATAAAATGCCAACTGATTTGTACACGTTTAATGTCCGATCACAACTGAGTAAGCCAACGCTTTATTTAGACTTACCCTCAACTTATAATAATCACTACATCCCTCCACCAATAATATAAAAATATACAAATAAAAACAATTATCCTATTGACAAGTAATCGAAACTATTTTTTACAATTTTACAATATTACTAGTTTATTACAATTATACATTTTTTTGATTCCGTGTCTTACGAATAGGATACCTTCGACCACTCTCGGCCGTGACGGACACTGGAGTAGTGTCCTCACCAGGTAACATGTTAACATTGTTTTTATCAACAACAGGCAGTGCCTGTTTAGTGCCCATCCTAGAATTTGAATCTACATTGGATTTATTACTCTGGTCTACATTAATTAGAACATCAGGATCCGATGACTCTGTTTCCTCCNTATTTTCTGCGAACAATTTCTCTTTTTCCTTATTGTTTTCTAGTCCCAACACAAATCTATCCCTTAAAGCGGTGTCAAGATTTGATTTGAACTCACAATGCTGCGCTAGGCTGCGAACTCGAGCTGCCCAATCCGTTAGGTCTTCCCCAGGATGCTGTTCCGCTTTATAAAATACGTATCGTTCCGCAAACGTACTTTTCTTTACCACGAAATGACTGTTGAGCTTTTGCAATAACGTACCGTATTCTATATTTTCCAAGTCCGTAGGGTAGGCCAAGTCTTTCGCTATCCGGTACGTGTCCTCAGCAAAAGATGTCAATAACAGGGCTCGACGTTTCACTCCTGCTTTATCGTTTTCCTCGCTAATATTGTTAGCTGTACAATATTGCTTAAACCGACTGATATAAATATCCCATTGTTGCGAGTGGTGATCGTAACCGAGTGTACTCCCAAAAAACGCCATTTTCGTATTATCCTCGAAAATTTATAATGAAATGCACTTTATACACGTTGTTGCAAACGTCGGTAAGTCCCTCGTCGCCAATTTGTAGTATTTTCGAGATATTATAAGAATAAAATGCCAACTGATTTGTACACGTTTAATGTCCGATCACAACTGAGTAAGCCTATTTAGACTTACCCTCAACTTATAATAATCACTACAACTTTATAGGCTATCATATTAATTTCAGCTTAGCATTTTCACAGTTTGTTTGTTTCCATTTCCCCTTTGCGCCGAATTTTGGATGCTTTGCGTGTTGAGTTTCGGAACTCAACGCCGCGTTTATATCACGTTACTAGAGTGAGGCAATGAAAATATGAAATATTTCATTTCCTCGATAGTAATCAAAACCACAAGTCGTCGCGTTCTAGTCACACGCTGGGGGCCCTGCACCACCTGTAAAAAGGCAATCAAACATACTAATAAAGAATTACTTAATATCATACTATTATAATATACTAAATGTGAATGTCCGTATGTTTATTACGCTTTCTCACAAAAATTACTCAACCGTTTATCATGAAACTTTGTACACTAACTCTTAGGGCTATTAGAAAAGACACGCGTAAATACAACTCATTTTTCTAAAATATAACTTCCTTTGGCTATAAATGCTATAATATAAAAATGAGTTTAGTATAGTTAATAAATAAAAGTTAATATAAAAATAATCGAGCGAAGCCACGTGTGAGTCTCGAGTAATTTATATATTTTTTTTAATTCTGAATCTACAATTGCATAAACTAAAGCTTATAATAAAGATTTTTAATTCACATTCACGTGTTAATGTATGTACGAGGATAATATTATTAAAACTTTTTTCTTGTATAGGTACAGGTTTCCAGGCCGTTTCACAAGCAACCGTTGATTTTCAGTCACACTCTTCAGATCACGGCGGCTTCTTTTTTAAAGTCGGTTAATAAATAAGATCTAAGGTACACAAATACCTATAATTTACAATTTTTCAACACAATTTACTCCCAGACGGCCTGTATTAGGTATTCAATCTCGTTAGTACGATAAATAAATAATTCCGCACACTTCACTGTACGCCGCGAGGCAGACAGAGGCACGCTCGTGGTTAATAGCTTATCTCACCTTCTCTTCGCGCTTCATTACCGTGAGTGAGCGTTCGGTGAAAATGGATGAAGTCTTATTCAATTATCGTTTTTTTGTTTTTTTTTATTTTCACGCTCTATCCCGCAAATAGGAGAGTAGGCAGAGGGAGTCATTAAGACATTTTCGTTTCCCACTTTCCAAAAAATGTGTTTTAAAGTGTTTAAATGGCGCAATTCAATGTTGCACTGAATTGCGCCATTTGATTCGTTACCCGAGCGAGTACTTTTGGTTATTTGAAAGAAACAAAAAAAATCTTATATAATTGCTTAACAACAGGGCTATCCTGTTTTGTCATGAAAATAAAGGTTTCACTGTTGCCTTATTACAGAACATTTTGCGAGAATACCCACCGAGACCCATCGAGGTTGTAGGAATTGCGAAAAAAATATATATTTGTCGAAACAATATGTCGAATCGTGTAGTTAGAAGGAAAATTACATCGCCCTCCACGATTGCTGACTTTTATATTGATTTTAGAGATCCTTTTGCTTGTGGTTCACCAATTTCTATAAATATTCATAAATTGTAATTTGGGAATATTTTAAGGGAATTAAACTAATAACATTCCCGTTTATCGTCAGACTCCATGCCGTTGCTCCACCACGACCACAAACACTTTACTTTTGTTTTATTTTCTTATTATAAAAAAGGAACCCTTTAAAAAAATTTTTTAAAAGAATATTATTGGTAATATGCGGGAGGCGGAACCATTACGGAACCTGTGGCCCGCTCGAGCATGACCAGTTTTTTTATATATTTGCAGGATATTACATTTTTCAAGGGTTATATATGAATTGTATAAAAATGGTATTATACAGTTTATGCCTCCATATAACGTAATATATTATATTTGAAGAAACAACTTATGTTATATTCGTGACATGTTCTGATTTCTGCCCGTTATGTTTATTTCATATTTATATTTTTTATGTTTTTGCATAAAAGTATTATTTAAATAGTTATTACCCTCTTCTATTGTCCCCACAAAACTATTAGAAAGTTGAAATTTGGTATATGGAATCCTATGAAACTGGCAACAAACTAATTTCATCTTATGTCCGGGCGACGACTAGTATAACTATATAATTATTTTTTTGTCTGTAATCAAGAAAATGTGTGATGAGTGTAGAGCTTAGCAGCGGAATAAATCCTACTAACCCCCAGGTATTTGCCCAAAGCATCGGGTAGGGATCAAATCCACACCCATTGCGTTTACAAGCAATCTATCACACTGCGCCCTGATGCTTCAAATTTCCCTAATTTATAAATTTTAATATTTTTCATTATACAAAAATAACTAAAATTCATTTATGAAGAGTAATCATAAATTTTCACAGTAACAGATATAATTTTAACTTCGTTTGATGCTTGACGTCCAAGTTCTGCTGACGTCAGGTCTTAGTAACTTAGACTTAAATTTGAACTTACAGAGCAAATGCTTTCAAAGGAATACGTTTACCCTCTTATTTTTTTAAATGAGAAAAGAAGAAAATATGTAGTAAAATTCCTTGTGGAGTATGGGCATATTCAAATGGTTTTATAACACACACAAGCGTGTGACAAACGTGATAGGTTGTGTGTTCGATTCCAAATAACGACAATGACATATTTAATAACGACATATTTAATCCTTTGGTAACGGAGCAAAGTTATAGAGTCATTAATTTATTTTTAATTTTACTTAAATTCTAAACTTTCTTAAATTCTAAAATTTTACTTAAATTCTAATAAAGTCTAAACTTTTTGTCCTATTTACAGAAAACTTCGTTTCTTGAAGTCAGTTAAAAGTGCTGTAAAATTTTCTAAGCGGTATCTTCGAGAAAACGAAAGCTTTGCTTGCTTTAAATCGATATCGGTCGGCATTCGATGTTATTACGACTGGGTGCTATTTATGTTTTACATTTTATTTTTCAGAGATCTACAAGCGCATGTGAAGTGTATGTTTATATATTTATCTACATTACACATTTCTCTGAAACAAAATCATATAGTGCACTTGCACCCACACACTCACATGTTTAAATATAGTTAAATACCTGTCGTATTTGAAGTTATTTTTATAAATATTTTCTTGAGTTGGATTTATACAAAAAGTATCCACATTATCTCTTTTTATGTGCTCTGATATACCATTTATATATATCTATTAAAATTGTCTAAAAAATCTTACATATTTCTATTAAAATTGAATATTATTGAATTGTGTTGAAACAAAGTAAATATTATATATATATTTATCAAAGCTATGGTATATTCAATTTTCTATTAGAAATTACAAGATATATTTGTTAACAATACACATTTGTATTTTACGTTCAATTTTGTACCAAAGTACAATATTGACAGTGTATTGTTAGTTGGACGGATCGTAGTATAGCTGTAGTCTCTCGAGGCTGAACTAATAACGGCCCTAATATCATATTATATTGTTTCCAAATATAATAAATAAATCAATGTACTCACGCCTTTTGTTGTGGAATTTCAATTAGAGACAATAGTTCTTGGATCGAGTCTTATTTAGAGAATGTATGTAATATACAATACTAGGATTTACCTGCGTTCTTCCACGTGTGGTACAGAACTAACATGATGTTAATTTCTTTATGTCAATATTTTTGACTAGTTTCACGCTGTATCCCGCACATAGCAGGATAGGTAGAAGGAATCCATGTCCATCCATTTGCCGTTTCCGCCGAATTCTGGAAGTATTGGGTGTTGAGTGGCAGAACTCAATGTAACTTTGCCGCGACCAGAGCGAAGAATATGTAAATATTAATTATTACATTTCCTCTAGTGGGAATAGCGTCCATCAGATGATGGACGATGGATGATGTACACAACAAATTACAATCTCACTGCCCGGTGCGGCACCACGACTGGCCTCAAAAAATAATTCTTCAAAATATATACTTATGCAATCATTTTTAAATCGTCTAATGAATACCAACCTACTATTAGGATGAATTGCAGTTCTGTTGAAAATAGCTGGCAAGAAAGAAAATTATAACTGTCAAGGGCATATCTGAAGACATTTAATTGTCAAAATTTTGGACGCATTGCAATTTGAGTGCTGAAACGTCAACGCCTCGTGTCTACTCGAGATCGAAAAAACGAAAATATAAAATATTTCATTTCCCCGAGTGGGAATCGAACCCACAACTGGATACAATAGATATGGAAAAATAATCCTTATTTATATTACAATTTCAATTATCTCAAACTTTCAATTAAAATGCCTCTTGGTTTCGCCAATTTGAAAAACTTTTAGGTTTGAAATTTTGTTTCGAAGTTTTCGCGTTCATTCGAGGCGTTAATATGATTAAACCGAGATTCGAATTTCATAGACTTCATTAAATGTGTCTGTTCAATTTATAATTAAAATATAATTGAGATTTTATCGTATTTGCACATAGAAAATTAACTGATGAGACGACGAGAGAGTGCGTTTGCAATTTGATTGACTATTGTTATTATTATTATATTGTTTTTGCGCTCTATCCTGGACTCAGCAGGGTAGGCAGAGGAAAACTGGGAACCTAATGTTAAGGTACTCCGGTCCCATTAAGACACTTCCGTTCCGAATTCTTTATAGAGTTCTGGAGGCAATGCGTATCGCGGGACGGAACACCGAGCTTTGCCTAGTTACCGTAACTATTGAAAAACTATTGAATATTCCATTTCCTCGTTTCATAAATTCAAGAATAAAGTAGTAAAATTACGCAAATATAAAATGCTTATAAAAAAAATCTATTGAAAAATCAATTTACCGTTTTTCGATGAGAAAAGAGGATCGAAACGATCGTCGATTAATTTCAATATACTTAGAGGAGAGCTTTTGATATAAGCTTTAGGATTAAAAGCCTCGAGACCGCCCCGATTTACTAACCCCACGAAAAAATTGTGAATTTCATTCAAATTTTACGAGAACGTTCGAAAATTAACTTTATGTAATGAATTCGTGACTTTGTGAGTTTCAAATGCGCCGTTATATTATTGTTACAAAAATTAAGTCAAATCTCTTCTACAAGAAACAAGGTAGAAAAAATGTTTATAATTTTTCTGTTTCATTATTTTATATTATTTTATTCAAACCAATTACATTTCATCCCAGTTTAAGCAGTTAAAGATAGATTTTTATGGTAAGACTGAACGCGACGACGCTCGCTTAAACTATACAAATATTTATTAAATATATTTAAGAAATTATTTTCAGTTTCCAAAGAGAGATACGTTAAGCAAGCTCAGTTTGGGTGACGTTTTCTAACAACAAACTTTGCAAATCGTTGCTTAGCAACGGTCGCATAGTGAGGGTTGTTATTAACACGAATATATCGTGCTGCAAATATCAATTCAATATTTATTCTCCAGAAAAGAGCCGTGAGATATATTTATAATCTAAGAGCTCGAGATTCTCTGCGAGNTTGGGTAGGGAAGAGGGTACTCTGTCCCTGAAGAAATGCAAGCACTAAGTGGATGCCTGTGAGGAAGTCGACGACTGTAAGGGCGCCCCCTGCGGGACTCACCTATGCTTTGCTTAGCACCAGCCGCGACATGAAGTCGCGACTGGGGACAAATTAGACTACTCTAAGGGAGCTAATGGTCCCTAACCGCTGGGCCCGACAGCGCCGTTTGTCATAGCAAAAAAAGTGACATTCATACGATAGGAACGAGAAATAAATATAAGCTTGTTACACCAAGTTTTCGCCTCCAAAAAGTTAGTAAATCCATTATGGGTCTGAGTATACGTGTATATAATAAAATTCCACATTACATATCAGTAAAAAAAAAAATTCTAACAAGTAAAGCGTATTAAACTGTTCAAGAATATTTAGAGGATAAGCATGTATGGAATTAATGAATGTAATGCAGGATAGCTGCCAGCAATTGTAATAGATTGTACCATTGATTTTGAAAAGAGCAACTGTTGAGTTTCTTGCCGGCTCTTCTCAGCAGAACTGCCTTCCGAACCGGTGGTAGCTTTTTGTTCATATGTTCATGGGACGATTCAAAAGTGCTTATAATTGCCTATTTGAATAAATAATATTTTTAATTTGAATTACACGAATATAATAAATTGCATGTAAAATAATAACTATTCTAATATATTGGTATATATCGAAAATATTACAAATATGAGAAAAAAAGGTATCCCATGTTCATCCCGAGACCCTCAAGTATCTCTATATGAGTATTTTATCACAATTAAATTAGCGGTTTGGCCCTGATTGCGTAAAAGACAGACAGACAGACAGAGTTATTTTCTAATTTATAATATAGGTATGGATTGTTGATCTTATTTCACAGCTATCCAATAACTCAAGAGGGTGAAAATTGTATAACACAATTTTCCTATGAGATGGATAAATTTAAAATTTCTCTATTGGCAGAGCAGTGTAGGCAGAGGGAAACTAGTGTAAGACCCCCCCCTTTCGGCTGAATTGGAGGCCTGAGGCTGATTGAACGTGGCGCTTTGCATTTACACCAGAAGGAAAAATTAAATAACAAATTTAAATAAATATTTCATTTACTCGAGTGGGGATCGAACCCAGAACACTTATACTTTGTGCTCCTGCGCTATGCCTGGTCGCAACGTGTAGGTAATGTTTGAAATATTATTTATTTTATACTTTGCCTAGGTATTCATTTTGGAGACATTGCGTGTTGAGTGGCGAAACTCAGCACTGCATCGAGGAAATAAAAATAATTAATTCCCCATTTGTCTCAAATCTATAACAACTACTAACTTGCAATCCTTTTTGATCAAATATTTTTAAAGAAAAACTCTTTGGCTATAAAGTGTGGTTAAAGTGTAAAGTGTAATTTATATGCCGTCGTAGCTCGTAGCACTTCGTAGACACTTTCAAGTAACTAACTTTACCAAGTTAAATAATGAATATCATTATAGCATTTTCTGTCGGTCGTTATTAAGGCCTTATTAGGATATATCTATATACCCAAGGAAGGATAAAAAAAGCGATTATATTTAGTTTTTTAGAGATTCGTACATCAAAAAGTAAAATGGTATGTTTTAGGATCATTTGGCTGTGTGTTTGTCCGTCTGTTAAGACCATTTTTCTCGGGATAACGTAAAGGTATCCATTTGGAAATAACATCAAGTAATCAAGTTTACGTGTTCTTCAATCACAAGAAGAGTCAAGATTTTAAAATCAACACAATCAACACATACGAGCATTTATGCATCGATTTTTCTGCATTTTGTATGATATTCACCTTACTTCCCGTGGACCTGCAATTATGAAATTACACGGGGTGAGAACTTACAATACAAATAAAGTAAAAAGAAAATTATATTATTAATAGGATTTTACCTGTTTAAATGATAATTCTAATGCGCATGATCTGCTCTCCAGCTGTCACCGTCAGTTCGGCGTTAGCCTCCAAAGGCACGAGACTGTACTTTAGCTACCACTGAACAAAATCGTAAAAATACAGTCGATGAGTAAAAAGTTTTAAAAGAAAACTTTCTTTTTGAGATTTTTGAACTTTTAAAGCTTTTACAGTATATTGTGATTTTGATATATTTAGAAAGTTTTTGAGTGTATAGTGCTGGAAAAGTATAAACATGTGGTGGATTCTACGCCGCGCTCGGATTACTGGGGCTTCGTTGTTTAGCCAAGCAGCCGGCACTACGAATAACAACATTGCTAAGACAGGTTCGTTTAGACTATTGCAGTGGCACTCAGAGAAGTTAATTAGATTTTAAACGTTGTTTACTTAGAGCAACTGGTTTATTACCTTTAAGTTTTATACATATGTTTACCAACATTTTCCTATAATATTCTTACTACTGTGTTACTCAAAATAACAACAATTAATTAAGAAGAATTATTTTCATTTTAATATTTTTCTTTTTCAAAACTATGTAAAGTATGTCTTATATCTATAAAACATACTTTACATAGTTTCCATTTCATAAATTATTTTTTCTATTCGGAAAGTCTCCTGTGAAAGTTGTCATTAATAATCTCATATAAAGCAAGGTACGCATTTTCCATCCCAATATTCCACATTGCTTGTTCAATCGCGGAACTCAACGCCTCGTTTCGTCTGTCAATGGGAATTGAATACGTCCTACTATAAGCTGTGTTGCTGTGCCATGAAAGCCTCATACAGCATGATTTTCTCTGAATAATGATGAATAAAAAATAGTCTTAACCTAGTACGTGATATAGCAATCCCCAATTTCCGACCAATTTGTAATGGCGTCACTCAACGTTGCGTTTCGTCTTGTTACCAGCGTGACTTTATGAAAATAATTAAACACCTCAAGTCGATATCGAACTCCGATCCGTCACGTTTAAATTCAGACGCCCTACCTCTGCGTCGCGCCAATTTTTATTTCAGCTCTTTTATTCCTGAGGGATATCAATAGAAATGTGCCTATATGGAGGCGCTGTAATAAAGGTGTTACGTGCTTATCGAGCCTACCCGGTGAAATGGCGGTATCGCAATTCATACTTTGCATTATATTTCGTACGATTTATTTTTTGTATTGATTTTAAATTTATATAAAAGGTTATTTAAAATCTGTTGGTTGATTGTTTTTTGTAATATTTGTTTTTAAATATCTCTGTATTAGCTGCCAGCAACTTCTTTTATGTATTTAAATAGTATTTTTTCCTTCCCGTTGGAGTTTAAAAAATTATCCCCTTTAGTGCTCCCCTATAATTCCCAACGAACATATACTCCAAACGTACTTTTCTACGTCTTTAGGTTCTAAATTATAGGTAATTTTGAGAAAAAATCTGTCCCTAATTTTTGCCAAATGATATGATATATTGCATATTAAATTGCGAAACCCAACGTAGCTTTTTGTCTTTGTACCAGAGTAAAGAAATAAAAATGGATTAATCCCCCGAGCCCACTCAAACATAAACATAGTGTTTACATTCAGAATATATTTCATAAATTAGAAGTATTGCCAAAAGAATTATTATTATTATTATGGAAATAAGGTAGTATAATGTTAGTATACATAAATTGCCATCCTCCCCTAATTACTCGTCAGATTTACATATATCTCTTGGTTATCAGAAAGACAGCGCATATACACTATGAATATCTCACGCGCTCGAGTATTTCCATCTGACAGTTTTGTTATATTTTTGAAAATTTATACACGCCCCGTATGTCGCTAAAATGGAAAACTTAACATAAGATTTTATTCGTTTTGGCATCTAATCTTCACAATCCTATAGGTCCCCATGACGCCTTAGTAACTGCAAATTTAACATCTTCTCTCCTACTATAATGTAGATATGTATTATATTTATATTACTGTCATTCCAATGTCAATGGGTTGATTATACGGCGTGCCGGCCTCGCAAGATCCTTCTTATGCTTGAAAAGTAGGGTGAGTAGGCTTTGCGGTAATCTTAGTACTCAAGTCAAGTGTTTGGAGATGATGACTATAATCGAGATGGGGTTTTTTGTAAAGAAAAAGTATTATGTGTTTATCTATCTATACTAATATAATAAAGCAGAAGAGTTTGTTTGTTTGTTTGAACGCTAAGATCTCTGGATCTACTGGTCCGATTTACTTTGTTTTTGTTTTGTATGAAAGCTGCATTCTTCAGAAGTGCTATAGGCTATATAACATTACATTACACATATGTACTAATAAATTAAAATACTTTCTAATTTGACATGCAATTTATTCTGCCATGTTAATAACAACCGTCGTTGCTAAGGAACGGTTTGAAAAGTTTGTTTGTTGTTTTAAGAAAACGTCACCCAAAACGAAGTTATATTTTTATATTCATCCTTATGAAAATAAATATAAAAGTCATTTTTAGCATTTTATCTAGATTGAAATTATAGTTTACTGTATAACATTCTAATAAATAATTGAGGAGATGTCACTGATTCTAAAAAACCTAGCCCTCGGGCGGCATAGTGTGAGTATGACCGACGCACACGGGCAGATGATGTTGACGTTTTAAAAATTTTCATACATTTTTGAACTATTGTTAATTTTTATGTAATTATTTGCTGTTTATCATTTATTTAAATAAAAACTACACTTTGGGTCTCTTCTTATTTTATTTGATATGGCTCGCAAAAATTAACCTATTTAATATAGAAAAGTGTTTAGTTATTTCATAGAGTCGATATCTACGAGTATGAACGCACGCACGGAAAACTTTAGGTACTTTTTTTCTAATATTAAGAATATCATTTAATTACTTTTACTTCTTTTGTTGATTCATTTCAATAACTCAGATATTTTTCTAATTACTACAAAACTACTTTTTATTCTTTTTGATTATTTAGACTTATATTTTTTTATCGGCTAATTCTATTGAAAATTGAAAATAATATCATAAATATATTTAATAAATATTCTTATAGTTCAAGCAGGCGTAGCCACGTCCGGGTCCACTAGTAAAATGTATAAAAGTAGAAGTGAATTTGTATTGAAGCACGTCGTGGCGTAGGGCACAAGCGTGCGACTGCGATTACGACAGGTCGTGGGTTCGATTTCCTTTCAGGGAAATGTAACCGTCGTGTTTTACATTACTTATATTTTCTCAAAACTTTTTACTTTACTTTTTCACGAAAATTGAATTGTGAATTTACCACTAAAATAGAGTGGCTCTGAATGTTTTCTAACAATTTCAAGTATATTACTTACATAAAGACCTCCTTAAAGTGTAGGCAAATATTAAGTATGTAACTTTGCTTATTTTGTTAAAAGTGGCATCAGGTGGATTATATGATTTTGTTTTTTTTTTCATGTCATATACTTATAAGATTTTCAAGTGTATAATATATATATTTTTGCTTTACGCTGTATTCTGCACATATCAGGGTAAGCAGAGGAAACCTAGTGTTCAGGCACTCTGATACACACATGCCATAAAAATTTTGAGACATTCGTGTGGAATGGAAGAATTGAACGTAACGTTTTGTCTTTTTACTAGAAAGAGTAACTGAAAATGATTCAAGCCCTCAAATGGAAATCAAATCCACACCCACGATCCACAATAGGGTGCTATTGAGTCACAGCGGTCTTAAATGGCAGATATATAAACATTTAAAATGAATAAAGACATGGTCACGCTACATTGGTATTTATACTCATTAACTCGGCGGTATTTGAAGAACAAAACCAAGAAAAAGTATTTAGAATTAATAAAGAGCGTCATGGCGTCTGTAAAGGCGACAGTAGTTAGTTCAATACCCATAGTAGTTCATACCCACGCGTTAATCAATATTTAATTAAATTGAAACTTTAAAAATTGAAACTTTAAAAATTGAAACTTTAAAAATTGAAACTTAGCAGATTTTACATAATTAAATTAGCACTAGTTTAGTTACACAAGTAAATCGCGCGACAAGCTTTTATGATCATATAAATTGTGTACAATGAGGTTATGAGTTGATAGTTAAAATTTAAAAGACAAATTTTATTTTCTTCTTTTTAAAGCGCTTAAATAAAAGCTTTTTCTAAAAA
Source organism: Heliconius nattereri (assembly GCA_013403645.1). NCBI lineage: Eukaryota > Metazoa > Arthropoda > Insecta > Lepidoptera > Nymphalidae > Heliconius > Heliconius nattereri. The sequence continues at coordinate 9,833,758 of JAAIXI010000222.1, forward strand.
TGTTTTTTTGCTTTTAATTTATTTAGTTTTCTTTTATACTGTAAATTATTTTTTAATGATCAATAACATCAACGGAGGCGAGGTCACATGTAAAAGTAATATTCCTTCTTTCAATCAACTCAAGTAAATGTACGTATATGTATGTGTTTGTAAAATAAAATGTTATGAAAAGCATAACATTTTATTTGTTTTAGATTCATGTATAACCACTGCAGTAATAATTTAGCGCATTGTGTAATTAACCTAAAAAATAGGCTTGGTTTGCTATTATGTTTCTCGATTACTAAGAAATCCTTCATATAAAAATGCCTTATGAACTAAATAAATACTAATAAAAATAGCTTTTCCTTGAAGTAATGTGTGGTAATATTATTCCCTGATTTGTAATAAGCCACGTAAAAAGCATGACAGAGGAGAAGTGAAAGTAAGTCATTTCCTCGAGTGTAAATGAAAATTACGAAGGTTTCAAAAATTATATATAATATTCTTTATTGCACTAAAAAAATACATAATAAACAATATATAAAGACATTTCGTGTACAAAGGTGGACTTATCTCTATAAGTGATCTCTTCTAGTCAACCAGTGGAAATGGATGAGTGAGTAGCGAGCAAAACAAAGTACAAGTATATATATAATACATATATTAGAGATGAAAATGCGGTAATAAACTTTAAAAATAGTTCAAGACCTGGCTTAGGAAATCAAGAAAATATTTTTTAAATTTGGATTTAAAGGAGATTATGGATGGGCCTCTCTGGATGGATTTTGGGAGCTGGTTCCATAAGGGTGCGGCATGGACTGAGAAGGATTTTTGCAGGAATTTCGTGTTACTCTTCGGAATGGCAAGCATCGGTATGATACAAGACCTCCTTGAGAGGGTGGGAGTAGTAAGTACGGTAAAGCGGGAGCGTAGATAAGAAGGGAAATGTTGATAGTTAAGGATTTTAAACAGAAGTGAGAGGATGTGCACATCTCGGCGAAGTCGGATTGGGAGCCAACTAATCTGAGCTCGAAATTGGGAAACGTGATCATTTTTACGTAGACCAAAGACAAAGCGTATAGTGAGGTTTTGAAGTCGCTCTAGCTTGTTAAGTAGCTTCTCCGTCACATCTAAATAGCAGACGTCAGCGTAATCCCTAAAAACCCAAGAGAAGAGATTGCGCTAGCATAATTTTCGTTTTATGAGGGAGGAAATATTCCTCCCTCAATTCACATTCTCTTAAGAGAATGGAAAGAGAAATGTATGCGTTTGCTGATGTCATTAATATGCTACGCCCAGGACATATAACTGTCAAAAACTAGACCTAAGTTTTTAATTTTATTACAGTATTTAACTTCAACACCCGAATAAAGATTTTTTGGCGTTGAATCCCAGTTTATTTTAACTCTAAGTTTATTACTGAAAGAAAGAACGCCGCCTTGAGGGACGCCAGCAGTGAGTTCTAACCAATACAACATCGTTAGCTTTTACACACTGCTGGCGACCGAAAAGGTAAGAGTGGAACCATTCAATAACTGAGATTGAAAGGTTAACTGCACGAAGAGTGCCTAGAAGTATATCAAAATCAACCGAGTTGAACGCGCTGCTGAAATCCAGTAGTACCATTACAGTGACCTTGGTATTATCCATAGCACACCGTATGTCTTCCGTGATATTCAACAACGCAGTAACTGTGCTGTGGTAAGGACGAAAGCTGGATTGGTAAGGACACAGTAGGTTATTGGAGGAAAGGAAAGAGTAAAGTTGATCATTTACGTAGGACTCAAGGACCTTGGATAGGATTGGAAGTATAGATATGGGACGATCTTCAGTGACACAGGTGGGGTTGGAAGTTTTAGGTATAGGAACGACACAGGCCTTTTTCCACTGAGCTGGAAAAACATTACATGTCAGTGAAAAATTTAATATTCCCACTGTTATAATGCTTTCCAACACAGGTAGGGTCATGTCTAGACTTAGACTGTCACTACCAATGGCTTTAGTGGAAATAGATTTGATATACTTCCTGACATCATCCTCAGTAACCGTTTTAAATGAAAAGGGAGCAGAGTCGGGTAGGTCAATTTTAGATAGAAGCGTAAGTGTTTCAGATTTTATTGTGGGACTTACTTTTAAAGGTGGAGTTATAAAGAAAGAATTTAAGTGATGTGGACACATAGATACAGAATTAGTATCAGTGGTATTACCCACCCCAAGTGACTCTAAGAATCTCATTGCCTGCTTTTCAGAGTTAGGAAATGAAAATATTAAATATGTAATTTCCTTGAGTGGTAATCGAACTTACAACATGTCGCGTTTCAGCCACTGCGCCAAGACTGGCGTCATTCATTATATTACTAAAGAAGTTTAATTGAGGCCCTCGTACCGCAGTGGCACAATGGCTGTGAGTTCGATCCCCACTCGAGGAAGTGAAATATTTCTTTACGTTTATATTTCCATTTCTTTGCTTCTGCAAAGGCAAATCTCGGTGTCGAGTTCTGCCACTGAACACGTCATGCCTCCATAATTCGGCAGAAAATGGAGAACGGGGTGTCTTCACACTCTTCTAGGTTCCCTCTGCTTACCTTGCTGTGTGCGTAATACAGCGTGAAGCAGATTTATTTATTTTGTATTTTAAGTTTAATAGTGCGATTTCAGTAGTACGGATAACACCCATGTCAGGAATTCCTGGCGGCTATTTTCGATCGAAGGTTACCCAATACAAATGTTGATATTCAAAATATTTTTACAATAATAATATAAATATAAAAAGTTACTTAAGCAACAATAATACCTCTATAGTATATTTAATTTGTACGACTCATTATAAAATTGAAAGACATAATCTACTAAAAACGTGTTTACAGTTAGGACACAGTTCCATCGCACCACGGCAGATCTATTATACATCTGGTGGTAAGAGTGGCGGATATCAACGCCGCGCTTTGCCTAAACACCAGAGTGAAGAAATAAAAATATTAAATATATTAATATTTGCTCGAGTGGAAGTCGAACCTACCACCTACCTCAAACACTAACTAGCCTCAATATAAAACATATAGATCTCATATCGACATATAAAAATCAATATTAAAAAGGTGTATTTATTAATAACTTTGAAAATTACTATAATTTGACACTTATTGATTTGAATCCACATTACCCGTTAATGTTCGACCTCGCTGCTATTTTAGCCACGGGCGAGGCCTTGGAACGGTTTGCCATAACCTAGCTGGCGAGTGGCTACCTGGAACTGAGACCGCCCGGAGGTACGTGCTGCCAATGTCACTGAGGTTCCCTAAAGGGAAGGAGTGTTTCTTTTTGGAGGTTAAGAGTTTTGGGTATTAGTCACGGTGGCAGTTTTTTATTTGTATTTTTCCTCTGTAAAAAATGATTTTTTTTTATTTAGGTCGTCGCGGCGTAGCGGCGCAAGTATGTGACACTGACGGATGACGGTTGTGAGTTCTATTTTCCGCTCGGGGAAATTAATTGTTTAATATTTTCACTGCGTCGCTCTGGTAACAATGTAAACTCGAGACTTCGGTGAAAAGTGGGTAAAGTAAAGTGGTAGTAATTCCCTCTGCCTAGCCTGCTGTGTGCGGGATACAGCGTGAAACTGATTTTAGTTTGATTTTTAACTTATTTCGTACAATATAAACGTGAAAACACAAAGTTAATGTATAACAAATATTTTTTATAGAAATTTAATCATTGTTTTTATTAAGTGAAAAGTTTTTTATTTTCGTGTATAACTAAATTAAAGCGCCATCTACCATTAATTGTGTGCATTAGCAAGAATTTTGCTTATACACAACACGCTACTCATGACTAGATGGCGCCACTTTACAATTTCCCTAATTAAAATCAAACATTATAAACGTTAATTTTAAACATAATAATTAAAAAAGGTTTTCAATATATCTTAGCGCAATTTATCATAGTATATAGTCAAAAAGAATATTATTTANTAAAAAAAAAAAAAAAATGTCGGTAGGGGACTCATCCAACCCCTCTAGTATAAGCTCTAGATATAAGTACAGTTTAAATTGTCCCAAAATTTAAGTACGCCACATTAAAATAACTTTCATTTAATAAAAAAAGGCACGGGCAACTATGCGTGGATGTAGCTGTTAAAATAAAAAAAAAAAAAATGCTAGTCTCAAATTTTGCATGGACGTCACTTATAGGATGTAGGACTCATGAAGACAGAAATTAATAATAACGTAGTTCACGCAGGCGAAGCCGTGGGCGGGCCGCTAGTTGATTATAAAATAATGTCGGAGTTATTAGTTCGTCGGGGATCTACAAGTCGCTTATAGGGCACATCCCCTGAGACACAACAAGAAACTTAGCAGTTATTTCAGGAAAATTGTTAATATAATTGAATGTGAACATTTTTTGCCTTTCACATATCGAGACCAGCCGTAGCGCAGGGGCCAACGGGTTTTGGGACTGTTTGTGGGTTCGATCCGCACTGGAGCAACGGAACACGCCACGCGTGTGAACACACCATATCCCACAACCTACGACAACCCACAATCCAACTGCGCCACTAGCATAAACGCTCAAATCTACCTATGATAAGGAAACCTCATCAGTTATCGAATAACTTCGAACAGACTCGATACATTAAATTAAAAGTTTGCCAATATTCCACGTACGGGGTCTTAAGTTTACGTATACTTAACCGAAAATATATATTGTAATAGCGCATGAAGTGGTTATTAAGTTAGTTACTGAGTTAGTCACTTTAGAAGCGTCCTAGTTCGTGTCTTGAGAAGTTGATCATAATGGGTGAGCTTGGCACGTGTTTGATTACTTAGTTTTTGTAGGCGATCATTTTGTTGAAAGTAAAAAAGCAACTTCCGCTTTTTTCCGCATAAAGAAAATTAGATAGAAAAAAATCGTGGTATATTTCAAGATATCAAGAATTAAAGAAAACCAAAAGTAAAACTAATTTTTAAAACATTTTTGAATAATACTTTAATAAATATATTATAAAACAATCAAAATGTTAAATTTGCAGCATAAACTGTGAGCGCGACGGTTGTGGGAGTATAATTATAAATTGCTTTGTAATTTTTTTCATCTGTCCTTTTAATTTAACAAATGGATATTGGAAAACTGATTTCTGATTGTTATGTCATTTTTTTCGCTTCTTTTATTTCTTTACGTTGTATATCGCACATAGTAGGTTAGGGGGTAGGTAGATAGAGGGAACCTTGGAACGCAATGTTAACATTTCCGTGTCATTACGTGTTGACTAGTGTAACCAACGCCGGGTTTTTCTTATTATTGGAGCGAATAAATAAAAATATGTTATGTTTAATTCCTCCTAGTGGGAATCGAACCTAAAACCGTCGCATTTACAGTCACAAACTTGAGCCCCTTTTATAAAAACTTTAAAGGAAACGATAATGCCCACAAATAATTATAATATTATCCAAAAAAATTCCAGTTCAACCTAAAAAGCTGTACATTTAATAAAAACCAATCAATTCGATTCAATCAATTTAACATGATCTCCAATCTCATGGAAATAGCGAGATTTCAAGTAAATATCATGTATTTATGCGCGGGATTTCCGGAAGTATCGGCGGTGGGGATTGATTTCATTACCGGGCGGAGGCTTTTCAGTAGCTTTATATACACACTTTATTTAATCGAAGGTTTGATGGTGATAGCATGATATTGTATATGTTCTCGTATGTCCTTAAGTTGAGGCTTTTGTTGGCTTTTAAAGTAGAGGGTTGAGGATTCGATTCCCACTCGGGAGTACTAAGTAGTTACTCGCCTTGGTAACGAAGCAAAGTCCGACGTTGAGTTCCGTTACTGAATGCGCATTTTAATTACGTACGGAGAAGTAGTCCTAGGTGTCCATGTTCCCCAGGCCTATCCTACTATGTGCAGGATGTGGAACGAAAGTGGAAGACGGAGTTTCTTAACTTCTTAACTAGATACAATATTTACTATCCATCTAGTGAGACATTGTATGAGTTTTGCCTTTGAGGACGCATTTCTTATAAACTTAGAAGCTAGAAGTGATTTATCACTAGGATCTTTTAATATCTATTTTTTGTTCTATTTTGTTTGTTCGATTTTTTGTTCCTATAAAATAAATATACAAAGATAATTGTAAAATCACAATTTTCTCTTAATAGGTGAAAGTTTATGGGGAATTTGTGCGGGCCATAAAGTAAGGAGCGGATATTGGTGAATGAAACGACTTTGACATTTATGCGTAAATGTTAACGTCTATAGTGTTATTTGATATAATAATAGCGTTGTTTATAACATATTCATTATATTAGGTTTTAACCACCGTCTCTTTTAATATTTTTACTGTTAGTATTATTTTTAGCGAAAAATAGCTTCGTCCATCACTCTCCGCTTTAATTTCGCTACATTGGCCACAAATTGCCATCACTAATTCGAAAGCGTTATTTCCTATTTTTATATTTACGAGTAAATTTAAATAGACACTTTGATTGCGATATCGCCGATGTATCGACTGACATGAAGAGTACGTTGTGTACGGCACATGAATGGAAATCAACTCACAACCTGTCGCGTTTACAGTCACACGCTTCTGCCACTGTGCCACTACTGGTTTCGCATACAACTTGATCTTTGTATACACGTGTATATTACATGTACGTATCGCTATAGACCCTCTTGCTCAACTGGCATCCCTACAAGCAATGAATGAACGATTGTATTGAAGTATAGTTGCAAAATCCACTTTATTATTGTTACATAGAAACATTTAGTGGTTTCAAACAACAGTTACTAAATAGTTCATAATTTGATTAATTATACCTGTATCGAGTCGGGCGTCTCTGACCTAGTTTAGAACTAAGCTGTATAGAGACGTTGATAAAATGTTAAATTTTATTTGTTTAAGGAAAAGTTTAACAATGCCAAAAGTAGCTTCACGGTTTTTCCCGTGTTACTTAATGCTATGTGGGAAAAGTCGTGAATCTGCCAGCTGCCTAGAAAAAGTGAATTTGTTTGAGACCTTTTAAAAAGAATCAGTTTCACGCTGTATCCCGCACACAGCAGGATAAACAAAGGGAACCTAGTGAGGCACTCCGTTCCTCATTTTCTACCGAATTCTGGAGGCATTGCTTGCTGAGTGGCAACACTCTACGATTCCAGGTCCATACCTAAAAAATAACTTTATTTCTTTATTTCAAACATCGGTTTGAAATAAAGTTAGTCATTTAAAGTTTTTTATTTAAAGTAAAAACAGAAATACTATTTTTTTCAGGAATAAGATAGATAGATCATAGATCTGAGTATATAGTTTAAATTTTAACTCGATATCTCCGAGCTTTCCTGAGATAAAGGCTATTGACAGACAGACAGACGGAAAACAAAGTAATCTTATAAGCGTTTCTCTTTTCCTTAAAAGGCACGGAACCATAAAAGTCATTACAAACCAATATTGTAATTCATTTCATACGAAATGATTGCTTAGGGCAACCTAAGTAACTTATATAAACTGTTCAAAGAAGTGTTTTTTGCTTTCCTAAGTGTGGAATAGCACTTTAAAAATTTTGATAATAAATATATGTATGAGTATATGTATGTATATATACATATATATATCTTCATACAGTATTACCACAATTTAATAGAAATTGAACCCTGACCGGACGAGACGGTGCTGGCTTAATAGGGTAGAGCTACCCTGTAATGGCACGTGATGTATGGATTAAATGGTTAGAGCGGTGGAGGTATTATTTAGAAGCGAAACTCTTTATTTTTAATTTCTTTTTTTTTAACTGTTTTAATAAGTATTTTGTGTCCTAACGGATTGCTCGTTGCAAAGTACTAGACAAAGGGATCTTAATGCATGAAACTGCTTCGTACTTTTCGCTCTCGCCGAGATATGTATAGCGCTTGAAGTAAACGAAAATAAAAAAAAAGTTATTCCAACTCCTACTCAGAAAACTAACATGTTTGGAAATGTATATCAAATTACACGAAGCGGGACTTGGACTAACGGTTACCAATTGGATGGAAACCAAGAGGTGCAGGTTTGAGTTCAGTGACGTTCTAATTTATTTGGCGTATTTTCCAAAATGGAAAAGGGACCGACGACCTTAAAAAGACAGCGGGAATCCGCTGGATTCAAAGGGCGCAGGACCGGACGGAGTGTCCAGCAGTGGACGTTGAAAGGCTGACGGATTGGATGGATGGATTTTCCAAAATGTTACAAGTATTATTTATTTTTTGCAACTTCCCGCAGTATGCCGCATATGTCATATCGTAAAGTATTACCTGTAGATTAGTATGTTCTGAGAGGTGGAAGTCAACGCCACACTTTGTCTTATAATCAGAGCGTGAAAATAATTCATTATGACGAGTGAAAATGAATCATTATTTAAAAAAAATATTTCATTACGACAAGTCGGAGTTCAATCCACAACTGTCCCGCACAAACAGCTATTGTTATTTCTATAACGCTAGAGAATTGGATAAAATAAGCTAGTGGTGTTATATCCGGACGGTACTCTAAATAAATATTGTTAGAACAACTCGGTTTGCACGACCCTCATACCGTCTATTTGAGTGAAAACTTTAAGTCAGGTCAGGTTTGTTTTGATATTTGTATTTGTTGTTGCCTTATTATATAACTAGCGACCCCCTCGCGGCTTCGCCCGCTTTAGCTACTAAATTATTCATATAATGTATGTTTGCAAAGCACTTCAGTAAATGTGAAAATTAATTAAACCCTAATGCAACCCTCATTTTCGTAGCTCCAATAAGGATTTTCCAATTGTTTTAAAATAAACACAAGTAAATAACATAAACAACAGAAAACTTAAACGAAAGAAATTATAAACAACAGACTACCTACTATTCTGTTACCCAAAAATACTTAAACGAAAGATGTAACCAACTATGTCGCGTGGAATTTTACAATTGTTGAATAACTCCAAAATACGTGCAATCACTTCTCAATTTACTTTGCCGGGCGCAGAATTGAAGCATTCTCTCGGCCGTCTCCGTAGTAGCTCCGAACGACATCAGGGCCTTGGTTCTCTGACTATTAATGCTGTTAGCCCTATTGGCTTTTACAGCGACACCGCTTGGGTAGGGAAGACGGTACTCTGTCCCTGATGAAAAGCAAGCACTACGTGGCTGCCTGTGAGGAAAATTAAATAGAATGCATCGGCCGGGAATCGAACCCGGGCCGGCCGCGTGGCAGCCGAGCATTTTACCACTGAACCACCGATGCGTGTAAGGTAGGCGGGCGCGGCGGACGCAAAACGTCGCGGGGGGCGGAGGGACGAATGGCGAGTGGCGAGCCGTTTCGCAGCAAGGATTTTTTGATATTGTAACAACTTCTAAAGTACTTATTAAAATGAAAAACAGTAAAAGACAGTTTTGATCTACATTAAATGGCCAACGTAACTAATATACTTATTTATATGCTGAGAGCATTTCTCTAAAACTATTCGCAGCTTCGAAATAGTGTAAAAAGCAAATTGTATCTTCGTTTAACGTTAAAAAATAATAAAGTATTTTAAAGGATAAAGATTAATACCATTATGGAAAAATATCCCTCACATTAAAAAATATATTGAAATTATTATTTTTTAGACAGAAATATGATCACTACACGTTATCCTTAAAAGATACGAATATGCTGTCGCGGACTTTTTTGTAGATCTTATTAAGAGAAATAATACTCCAGTACATTATTTTCATGTAGTACTTACCATTAAAGCAGCGCATGCGCGAAAGTGTATCAACGGGTAGGACTTTATACACATTTATCTTATTTATGTTAACTTACATAAGAATGTACAAATAATAAACTATATATAAACCTTCCCTGAGAAATACTCGACCTAATGGTGAAAACCGCATCAAAATCCGTTGGGTGCTTTAGAAGAAGAAGAGTTAGAAAGTTCAGACAGGCACGAAAAGCGACTTTGTTTTATAAGATATAGGATAGGATAGAATAAATTAAAATTTTAAACTACATTTTTTAAACTTGATTTTTTCCATTATTTCTATTGTAAATTCTCACTTTGTCCTAAATATCATATCAATAGGTCCACCACCCTATACGTTTTGATTACACGGCGATACCGTTTAATCAAAACGTATATATTCGACTTAGATTAGGAGGTAGATAGATGTTTTCTGTTCGTAGACCAGACATTGTTTCAGGTTTATACCTCCAAGCGTTCTTAAGATAAATGGTCTTGACAGACTGTTAAAATAGTGATCCGTAAACTTAAGATGAGTGTTAACACCGATGAAGTAACCGAAAATAACTTTTTTATCCTACATTTAAACTAATCTATTCTAATAAAATAGCTATTTGTTCAAATTAAAAAGCGATTTGTATTTGATTGTCCATTTCTAACTTCATCCAACTTTGACATAATTCCATTATACAACATAGGCAAAGCCGCAAGAAATAGTTAGTATACTATAAATTTAAACAAAAAATATTGAACCCATAACAACCTTTTAACAAATGTAGCTATAACACCATTACTTGTTAGTACCTTGCCTCTAGATATTCAGCTCTAATGCAACAACTGAAACTCAAGGAAGTTCTTGAATATTGAACAACATGAAGAGCCCTCGTTGCGTTTAGGTTGGACCTCTCGACTCTGTAATTCTACGGTACGGTGCATATAGTGTTCGGTTTATGGTATGGAATGTACACCAGTATTATTAAGTTACAGATAGGTAGTAGGTTCCATTTTGGATTTGTTCATTTTTTTCTTCAATGTACCCCCTTACCACACATACCACTAGATTTTGACGGAAAGTGGGAACGGAAGTGCCTTAATAGACACGGAACGTCTTTATACTAGGTTCCATCTGCCTACCCTTGCTAATGTGTAGGATAGAGCGTGAAGCAAAAAATATTTTAAGTATTTTGTTATTACAGTCGCGAAACGGAGAATTAGGTGATATTCTTTTAATAGTATTATCCTACTAGTATTAGTAGGATAGATTAATAAACAAATTCAATAGTGATTATAAATCTTGCAACTGTACTTTGTCCAACTTTTGCTTTTTGGTATGCGAACTGCGCTAGCTCACTGCTCTTCCTATTATTAGGTTATTGCTGGAACTGGAGAGTCCAAAGTCAAGCTAAGTTTAGTGTTAAATTTACAAGATCAGTCTTACTTGGACCTGTTGGGAATAAAATTGTAAGATTTTCTGTTTATAGCTTATATATGTTGCTGTATGGCTTACTTGGAACGATGGGCAGATTCTATAAAGTATTTTTGTTTCCTAAGTGTGGAATAACACTGTAAAGAATTAAAAAAATCCCCTTTTTCTTCGCCAAGTCATAATTGTAAGGAATCATCTTTGGGTAGCGGAAATTTGTAAGAATATTACTACGGCCTATCCAACTATCACATAGATAACTATCGGACTCACAGTCAGGTGCTTGCGTTATTACTGACGACTTTTACTTAATATAAAAATTGCTATAATTACAATACTAAGAAGCGTGGACCATTTTTCAGTAACTTTTCATACAATTAACAAATCAGTTTTTTATTTGATAAAGTTTCTATTTATAGACTTTCTTTGTAATATAATTTAAAAAATATGAAATTCTATTTTTGTATTTCAGACTTTATATTCGTTTTAAAACATTAAAGTTAAGTAAAACCATTAAAAAACCATTTAAAGCTTTTTAAAGAATATATTTTTTTTTGTTTCAGTAAATCCTCTGACATTTATATGATTTTTTTATGTAGAGCTGTGGTTTTTTAGAATAAAACTAAGTACTAGTGCCATTACACTTGCAGATAAAAGATGTGATTATGATGTCGTGGTATTATAGGAATGACTTACATGTCAAATGAGGCCAGCAACAGCGTCTGCGCAATGGTTGTGTGTTCAATCCACGCTCAGGGGAACGGTCATACTTGAACTGTTCACCCTGTATAAATTATTTAATAAAGTGATAACAACCAATGCATCCAGAATTCGTGAAAAGTTGGGAACGGTGTATTAATTCATTTCCCGACAAGGACCAAGGAATTGATTTTTTCCCAAAAAGTCATAAATAGAGAGCGCAGTTTAAATTCTAGATTTATCTCGCTTACAACAGAATAGGCAGGGAGAACCTAATATTACGACAATGTTTGCTAAAAGTCTTTGCACCTAATTGAAGACATTATCTAGCGGAAATTGAGTGGTGGAACTTAAAGCCGCGTATTATTTATAAATGTATTATTTATATTTGGTTATATATATAATAAAGCAATAGTGATTTAATTCTGAACTTAAACTCAATTCAACTAACAATACTAACACAAATAACAGTGTGTTATGTATTCATAGGGAAACTAATTTTCTCTGCATTGTAATTACCCTCGCGTTCTTGATTTGCGTTTTACGAGTAAATATCGGAAACTTTGTCACCCACGTTTGTCAAAAATGCAAAATATATATTTGGCCTTAACATACAGCGATATTCTTTGCCAATTGATTGTTTTTAGTGTTTTATTGTTTTTCAGTATAATAAGCTTTCTTGATTTTATAGATATTTCTTTACCAAACAGGGCGCGCACGTTAACGTTTACGGTAATAGAAATATATCTTCTATTAAAATTTCAACTCTCTAACTATCAAGGTTCTTGACATGAAGTGGTGAAACTGGTGACAGGTGGACAGACAGACAAAGTCTTAGTAATATACAAAATATTTAAATAGTTTTGCCCTTTGTGTACGGAACCCTAAAAATACAAGCTACATAAGGTATCTCTTCCACACAAGATTATTTAATTAATTTACAAGCCAAACTTAAGTAGTTTCGTGGGCATTAAAAAAGACTTTAGGGCCTCATTTACACTGACTTTGTAAATTTTAATTGAAATAAGTCTATGAGTGGGAAGATATGTCTTAGACCCTTATAGTATATCCTAGTCGTAATTTGTTTTATATAACAAAGGATTTGTATGGGCTTTAAAGCCTTGTTCACAAGCAATTGTTTTGTAAAATATATTATGACGATATGGAGTCCAAGAAGGCTCAAAATCTGACAAATATCTAAATATTTATCTTTTTGACTGAGCAAAAGCAATTACAACATTAAAAAATTATCATATAAAAATAAGCAAATAGAAAATACATTTAAGTAAAAGGAGAATTGGCGTAGATTTTATAAAGAGCTTAAAGGCAACGGCGCAAAACTCTGAATCGGCCATTCCTTTTTACGATTGTCGTCCGTTTATTTCGTTTGAACTTTCTGCAGGTGTTTCTGGATTTTTTGTTATATTCAATTATTTATGGTTGATTTCTTGGAATATTGGACTGTGTAATTTGTTTTCAATTTGTTGTCTTTTTTGTATGGAATAAATAATTATTTTTCGGTAGACTGGATATAATGAGATGAAAATTTGTTTAAATGAGAGCGCTTATCTCAGAAACTACTTGGTTGAATTGAAATTGTTTGTATTGCTTATGAGCTAGATAGTTCTTTTACTGAGGCAGGTAGAAGTATTGTATAAAACGAAAACGATTATTTTTATATTAATATAGAACACTCTGTAATTCTTCAAGACATATTAATATGGGTATGTTAATATAAAACATATACAGATGAACCTTGAAGTATGAAATGATCTTTCACTTGAAAAAGTCCTCAAATGGAATTGACTTCGATCGCTTTATGAAAGCAATAAAACGAAGAAAAGTATTTTGTAATAAAAAAAGTATGTCTCTACTGTATTTTATAACGTCGATAAAAAACAGCCTCCTGTTGGATTCTGCAATATTTCTAAATCACGAGACGACCTTAAAAGGAATTTTAGATATTTTAGGTAGTGCGTTTTATTGAATTTTATTGGAAATTATTTTATAGAATATTTTTACACCTTGAAATTCAGATAGAAATTAGTTTTCTACTGAAAAATAACTTCGACCATTGTCATCAACTTCTTTATACTTGACATTTATGAAGCGAAAGTAAAGCAGCCTTGGGTTATGTTGGCAAGAGTGACAAATTGACAAAGTAAATCACTCGGTGGGATGAATTATTTTCATTCAACATTCAATGTCTCGAAAATTAGGCGGAAAGTAATGAACGGAGTGTCTTAGCACTAGGTATCCTCTGTTTTCTTTGCTATATACGAGTCAATGCAATATGAAATTAATAAACAAATAATACACAAAGAACAAAGTGTCCTAACATTACTTTCTCGCTGTCTACCGTACGTTATGAAGAAAAAGAGTTCGTCTCAAAAACAACATCAGTTAAGTAAACTAAAAACCTTAATATTATAAAGATACTTTTATAACATAATGCTTTCATAATAATGCCTTTGATGTTCAAAAATAATAACATGAAGAAAAAGGTACTGAGCAGACAAGCGATTAAATATTTAGACGTGTTTTAAGTGAGTAGCGAATATTTAATGGAAAAATGTTTATTTACATATACTTATTATATTTTTTATTTTATTTTATTTTGTTTAATCGCACCTTTGTGCGACATGGGTGGGTGGGTAAATGGGTAAAATGGAAAATCTCGTTTTCTCATGTTTTTTTTTTGCTTAGCGTTGTATACTGCACACTGAAGGATTGGAATAGGGAACCTGGGAACCTAGTATTAAAACACTGGTTTGGGATACTTCCGTTCTCCGCTTTTCTCTAAATTTTGGAGGCATTACGTGTCAAGTCACGGCAAAAGAAAATATTAAATATTTTATTTCTTCAAATGAACCTACAACCTATTGGTGTGTACACCCATGCTTGTAATACGACTGGCCTTACTCCTAAACTTTCCTTTCAACATAGAGTCCACTACTTTCGCCTGTACGTTCTCTCAGTCACTGAGTAACAGAAGAGATTTATAAATACAGATTGAGCCCATCTAAACACAATCGTTATGGGTTCGATGCCAACTCATGGGAATGAATCAATTGTATTTCGTATATTGGTAGAACAGAGCGCGGCGTTGAGTTCCGATTCTAAGCGTGTGTAAAGAAACAGAAATCAACATCTCGAGCCCTACAATAATTACAATATTAAATAAACAAATTCATATTATCCCGACACTTTCGTACCGCGGATGTCATACGTGAAATGAGTGGGCATGAGTGATGTGCCCTTATTATACGCTTCAGGTGCCTTAACAATCTTCTTTTTATTTGATCATACTATACATGAGATAAGATACGTAGGGTAGATAGATGTTTTGATGAAATTCTTTTATTGTAAATGTTTTTTTTTTTGGGTAAATCTTAATGGGAAATATAGGAATTTATTTTTGAGTGTGGGTGTTGGATCTAGTATTATTATTAATTTATGTTTTAAACTAAGAATTTGGCCCAATGCGAGTTGGATTCGCCCACCGAGAAATCTGTATCAATTCCAGAAGTGTAGGTCAACGGGAAAACCCTATAGGTTTTGGACAAGCGGCCACCAGATCGACAAACTTCAGTTTGTACAATGATGTTTATGCTCGTGTCTGTAGAGTGCGTTGAATTAGAAGCTCATTTAGTTTCTATGCTTCAAGGAACCGTAGACTTGGATATCTGATACCAATTTCAGTTGGATATCTCCACATGGTCTTCAGATAAATGGTCTGGACAGACGGGCAGACGCGCAACGAAGTGATAATATAAAGATTTTTTTCTCCTGAGGTACGGAACCCTAAAAACGTTGCAAATTACGTCAAGACGACGTAATATAAAATAAATACAACAAGTTACGTAAAAATTGTACATACGATACTCCAACGTATAAATTGTCAGTGAAAAATCGACGTAACTGACACGACGGTGCTATCCAAGTAATATAACACACAGAAACGTTATTTATTTGTTCTTACTCTCACTTTGTGACGTGATATTGTTGAACAGGAGTCAGCTACGAATGAGCTCCAATTTATCATAAATAATTGTACGTATGATGCTATAATAGTTTTTTTTATCACGAGGGAAGCATAGTGTTAAGACACTTCGTTCCGTTTTCCGCCCATCTCTGGAAGCATTGCGTGATGAATGGCGGAACTCAACGCCGCACTTTACCTCCAATAATAGAAATTAAATATAATTATATTTGAAAATTATACCTTTTCATTTGCTAGTTTGATGTAGATGAGGACAATAATCTTACTTTCTTTGTTATATGCGGTACCATAACGGTAAAACAGTATGTATTTATAAATTGCTCTCAATTCTGCAAGATCGCTCTCAAGATCATTAACAACATAAGCAGGCATAAGCCTTTTTTCTCTACATGCTGAAAGTTACATTGAGAACGGATAATAAATGGACGTAGCTTAAAATCTACGCAACTAAGTATAGGGCAGAAATTATTACAGAATACATTTATTCAATAAATTTAGCTAAAAAAAATGTTCACATTATATTTAATTCATTTATTTTATATAACATATTTATTAAGTCTGTCTGGCATTGAGAGATAAAACGAAAAACATTATTCTCTATGAATATTTAAAAAGTTCTATACGAAGTAAATTTACAATTTTAACATATTTCAACAGAGTCGAATAATCAATTTATTTAGTAAAAAATTCAGAAAGCAGCTCTATTATTTATTTCGTATTTATATATATATATATATACTAGCAACCGCCAGCGGGTTCGCCCGCCATATTTTCCATATGTTAAAAAAGAATATAAGTACTAATTTGAATTATTCAAGCCTTTACAATTGCGTAAAAAGACTTAAAGATTAAACAACTGGCTTAAATACGGATTTATTCCTAATAGAACCCTGTTAGGAAAATTCACATAAAATAATAAGAACCCTTATTATTTTTATGTGATTTTTTGTTATAGAACATTAAAATATGAACAAAACAAAACTGTTTTTACATAACTGT
Source organism: Heliconius nattereri (assembly GCA_013403645.1). NCBI lineage: Eukaryota > Metazoa > Arthropoda > Insecta > Lepidoptera > Nymphalidae > Heliconius > Heliconius nattereri. The sequence continues at coordinate 9,850,592 of JAAIXI010000222.1, forward strand.
TTATTATATTTTATTTAAGCTTCAAGCTGAATCCCTCACATAGCAAGGTAGGGAATCTGGGAACTTAATTTTAAGATACTCCGTGGTCATTAATGGACTTCCGTTCACCATTTTTCGCCTAACAATAAAGGCATTGCGTGGTGAATGGCGGAATTCAATGTTGTCTACGTCTTTGCCTCTACACCAGAGCCAAGAAATGAAACTCTACATTTAAATAAATATTCCATTTCTTCGAGAGGGGAATGTGGGTTACAAACAGTCAGTCACAACATTTATAATCATACTCCTGTGCCTCTGCGCAATGACTAGCCTCTTTATCTTTCTTTTTTCAACTTCACGCTGTATCCCGCACACAGAGGGTATGCAGAGGGAACACAGTGTTAACTCACTCCGTTCCCCACTCTCCGCTAAATTTTTCGAGGCATGACTTGTTGAATGGCGGAACTCAACGCTGGGCTTTTGTCTTGGTGCCAGAGCCAAAAAACATATTAATAAATAATATTCTCGAAACGCTGACGTCCCCCCATCGTGGCGCAGGGGCACAATAACCTTCGCGTATTGTGCCCCTGCGCCACGATTCCATCTTAACACACATGCACAATTGTAAACTGCTAGCACTTGTAGTTTCATACATACTATCAAGCGCAAAACAACCCCTTAGTGGTCGAATATCGCAAATATCTTACTTAGCTCATGCACAGTTTGAGGCTCCTATTACTTAGAATATTCATTATTAACCCCAAAATCAACCTCTTAATAATATTAATAATAATAATACTTTATTGCACATGAAAAGGAAAAAAAACACATATATAAAAATTTAACCAAAAAAAAAAGAAAAGAAAAAGAAAGAGAAGGATACATAGGTACTTAAATTAACATGTGCAATGGCGGCCTTATCACTGCAAGTGATCTCTTACAGGCAACCAATAAAAGTGCAGGATTATTATTATGCAAGAAATTATAGTAAGGCGCAAAAAGTATTACTTAAGAAGGTAAAAAATAAATAATATATATATACATATATTTATTTAATATTCATAGTGGTCGAATATCGCAAATCTTCGTCTTAGGGAGCATATAAACAACGCCAATGCAAACTTCGAGACTCCTAAACATGTAGTAACAAAGATCCAAAAGAATTATCAACCCCAATAACAATTCCTTAGGAGTCGAACATTGCGAATTCCCGTCTTAGTGATCACTTCAGTCCTATAGTCCTAGCATTTGTAGTATCGAAGTTTCGTACAAATTATCAACTTTAAAATCAACCCCTTAGGAATTGAATATTGTAAATTACCATCTTAGTAAATACATGCATCCTATCAGTAACGCCCATGCTAAATTTGAGACTCCTGACACTTGTAATAACGAAACTTCATATAAACTATTCAACTTAAAAACACACATGTAGGGGTTGAATTTAGCAAGATCATAATCTTAATTAGCACCTACATCCTAAAAAGTAACCCTGTACAAAATTTGATACTCCTAGCACTTGAAATCATTAAGTTTCATACAAAGTATCAACCTCGAAAATAACCCCTTAGAAATCGAATATTGCAAATTCCCGTCTTAGTGAGCACCTACGTCCTATAAGTAACTCCTATGCAAAATTTGGGATTCCTAGCACTTGTAGTTTCTGAGATTTCGTGATGAGTGAGTGACCTTTCTATTTTATATATATATATATATTATTTTTTACCTTGTTAAGTAATACATGTATATATATATATGTAATATTAATTTATTTCTTTTATTTCTTTTTTTTAGTTTCATATTTATATAAATTACTGTTTTGTCATTTTAATTGAATTTTAACTAACACTCTGGTATTATAAATTTGAAATTTTATACTAAAATATTTTATTTTTGTATTAAAAATAAAGTAAAAGGCGATAAAAATTAAGACCGTCATGGAGGCAGCACCGGGAATGAAATGTTTTAATTTCTTTTCTCAGCAACAGGCGAACACACAAAGCGGTGTTGAGTTCCACCTGAACCACACTGAACACGCAATGTTTTGAAAATTGGACGGAAAGTGAGGAATGAAGTGCCTTAACAGTAGGCTCCCTCTATGTACCCTGCTAAGCGTGAAGCTCTTTTTTTATTTTTAAATGTATAGGAATCACTTGGTTGGTATTTAATATTAAAGTTTTTCACAGACACAGATTATACGTCATGGGTTTCCATTTAAATGTTTTTCATATTTAAATATATAAAAGTACGAGTCTAGTGACTAACATTTTTTTACTATGATTAATTATATATTTTAATTAAATGGGTTCACAGGAGGCTTCTTTTGAATTATTCTTGATAAAGAGGTTATAAAGAATATTATATTTTTATTTTATGAAAATAAAGTAACCATTCGCTTGTCTGTAGTACATACTTAGCTGAAGTAACACTTTTAAAATTGTATTGAAAAGTTGCGCTTCAATAAATGAATTTCAATTATTAAAATAATTAATGTGGACATATAAATTATTATACAACACACAATAAGTACTATTTTTATTAATGGACACTTCATCTGTACTAACTATATATTATATCTTCAATTCAGCGGTAAGTGGTGAATGGAAGTGCCTTAATGGGAATAGAGTGTCTTAACTCTTATGCACCACTCTATTTTCGAGATCGTGCTCGTTGAATGGCGGAATTTAATGTTGTTTTTTTGTTACTATAGCGAGAAAATGAAATTACATACCAGAATCGAACCTACAACTACCCGCCCCAGGACAGCCTTAATCAATCATTATTTTAAAAAAAATATTTCTAGTGTTTATATATATTTCTTCGATACTGTTATAAAATTAGATATATTTTTTAATATAACAGTATTTTATACAAAGGTATCGTTCAGCCTTTATATCTCTTATTAAACGGTGTAGGAAATCGCCTTAGAGCACTTCCCTGGGAGCTTAACTGCGGCCGCTATAATTTATTAGCGCTGTTTCCGTTCGATAACAATTGGTATTGACTGTGTTCGGATATTTATTTGTATGTATTGTGACACTAACGTATGCAATTACAGGAAATGGATAGTATCCGATAGAGGCGCAGGTTCGAATGCCACGTTTCTCTGCTATTTGTTGGTTCTCTTTGGGGTTTCGGAAAATACTCTCTCCCTTTCTACATCAGTTACTGCATTGACAAAATAAATTTAATACAAGTAGAAGTTATACCTGAATAGGTCTTGAATAAATTAATATATTCATAAACTTTTATATTTGCTCTAGTAATAATCAAACCCCAATATATACCTATCTAAGTGAACGTCATATGGGCAGAGGGAACTTAGTGCAAACACACTCCTTTCCCCATATTCCATCAAATTCTGGGAGCAGCGCGTGTGGAGTGGCCGAACTCATTGCCACGCTTTGCTTTGACACCTGAGCAAAGAAATCGAGGAAATTAAATATTATGCCATACTTTGTACTCCTGCGCTATAACTGGACTCATCCACACAAAATGTTTCTTAAAGAAACGTCCCCTTACCTTCATTTTAGAACCATTTTGAATAGATAATAAGAATACATAGAAATCTCTACCTATTCTGCGAAAAAATAATGAAATCATTCACCTTTTGTGTTTCAATACCTAACGAGCAGACTCTGAACAATGAATATTCCATTAAAATGTTCAATTAGCTTCTTCATGTTTGTTGAGAAAACAATAGATCGCAAACCTCAATCGAATATAAATGGTGATGTTGATTTGTTTATCTTTTACTATATATAAACCTTAAATTTTATAAGCTTCACACTGTATCAGGGTGGACCTAGCAGGGTAGACACAGGGAACTTGGAAACCGTTGATAAATCACTCTGTTCCCATTAAGATACTTTCGTTCCTATTTTCCGCCGAATTCTGAAGGTGTGTTGGGCGGTGTTATTATTTTCTAACTCTGGTAACGCGGTAAAACGCGGCCCTGAGTTCCACCTCCAATACGTAACACCTCCAAAATACAGCCGTAAGAGGGGAACGGAAGTGTTGTAATGGGTACGGAGTGTCACACTAGGTTCTCAGGTCGCTTGTCTACTCTCCTATGTAAGGGGTACAACGTGAAGCTAAAAAATAGTCTTTCATCAGTCATTTCCATGAGTGGAGAGCATTTACAGCCACTGCGATTGTATCACGGTAGCCTCACAACGTTATATCTGAACCAAAAAGGTCAGTTTTAATGAAATTCAAATTGGTAAAAAGTATTAGCTTATTCTCTATATAAATTGTGCGCGTTAATTTCGTTACCGGACCTCTCCACGGTCGACGGGGTATTCATTCACACATTTCTACTGTGTTTTTTTATTATATTATTTATCTTTTAACATTCGTACTGAAATGTTTAAGCGTAAAATATTATTTATGTAGGCAATGAAATTAATTAAGGTCTATGTGTGCCAGTGGAACAGCGTCTGACTGTAAACGCGATGATCGTGGATTTGATCATCATTATATTTGATTTGATTAAATTTTTTAGAAGAAGCCATCGAACCCCGGGGGCAAACACAAGTGTATATGCGACATGTTTTGAGTTCGGTTCCCACTCTAGGAAAAGAAGTATTTAATATTTTCAGTTTTCGCTTAGGTAACGAGTTAAACCGCGGCGTTGAGTCCCGCCAGTCTTAATAGGAACGAAGTAAACAATAGGTTCCGAGGCTTAAAGGCTGCCTATCCTGGGATGTGCGAGAATGTATATACAGCGTGAGCCGGAAATACAGTAAGGAAAAAAGATATTTGTCAAAGTGAGAATCAAACACACAACCCTCGAGGTACAGACAGATATTAGTTAACTCTACCACGATAGTATAACACGTTATAATTACTTAACAATAGACTTAAATCATTCCACCTAGATTACTAAATCAATTTTATCGTCTTCGTATTTGCTCTCGCTCTCAGCCAAATTCTCATTAACACGTCTTGTTGAGATAAGATGCTTACATATCGACTGAAGTAACTTACACAGACAACGAAAGTAGATCATAGTAGTTAAGTATGTAGGTATATACCGAGGTCAGTCCCCCCCCGAACGCAGGGGCACGTGTGTGTACCTGTAAACACGACTGGTTGTGAGCTCGATGAATTGAAATATTTAAAATTTTCATTTCTTCGCTCTGGTGTCGAGGAGAAGCGCAGCGTTGAGTTCCGCCACTAAACACGCAATGCCAACTGCCTACAAGGTTCTCACTCCTTACCATGCTGTTTGCGGGATACAGAGTTAAGTAGAAAAAAGTATATATACATACTTTTTTTATTGTTGTAGTATTATTATTTGATAAAAAAGTGTCTTCTTTTGTCAGTTCAAAATCTATACATAAATATAAAACTCTTCGGTAATTGGCTGATTGATAGAGGAGGTTAGGGAGTGTAGGGGAGCATTAAAAGACGATGTTTTAAAATACTTGCAAGCACTTGAAAAGGATTTTCCATTTTACGTCTTGTCAAATAATAATTGAAACCAACACCGTACATTTTGAATAAGATTATTTAAAAAATCAAAAGCAAGGCACAGCTCAAATTACTGGAAAGCACGTAGTTATTGTACTAAGAGAAAATCTCATGAAATTCCCTCGGGAACGAGAAAAGAATGAGATATTTCCTTTCGTAGTACTCGCACATAAAATTGCGAGCTACAGCTCCTGCTGTAGTTATAATTATTTTTATAGACACAGATAGCCACAGGGAATCTTTTGAACGGATAATAATGACCATTTGATGACCACAGGGTAGAGCCTAGAATATATTTTTTTAATGCGGGAAAGGCAAATGATATCAAGTATTAAGACTACTTCTCGCTCGCTTTCCGCTTATTTTACGAGACATTGTGAATGACCGACCTCAAAGCTGTGCTTTTTTAATTATTACTATTATTTATTCTCTTGAGCGGGAATTAAAACCACAGCCGTCAAGTTTACTCTCAGACTGTCCTACTGTACTACGACGACTCCAATAATATAATATTATTATTAATAACTGATTTCATTATTTTTATATATTTTTCTTTCATAAGAAAATATCTTCCATTTATCTTCATCAAATAAGTTTTCGTCTTGTAAAAGGTTATGGTACAAGCTTTGTCATAAGCTAAATGTCCCAACATCAGTTCTAATTAGCGACAGGCACTAAGCTTTTGGGTGGTGAACTTTTTTAACCAACTGCGGCGAAACCTAAGAAAAGGGCTATATTTTAGCGTGCATGTATATATATGTATATGTTCATTTCTACTTCGTTTGTTCCCACGTAACTGTTAAACTTAGTTTTATGTTGCGTTTCTAGTGAGTGTGTCTGTGTGAGACAAAAACACATACAGAAGAATTATATTCTCGTATATATAGTATTTAAGCTCTCAAAATCTAATAAGTTTAATAGAAATGAAAATAAAAGCATAATAATTTAAAAACTCGTTAAACTTTTCATTGCAATACGCAAAGTCGTTTGAAAATTGAATAAAATTGTAGGTACAGTGCGAGCCAGCGGGCGGAAGTGCCACTTCTAAACGAATACTTAGAAACAATGCAAGCGTCTGTATAAACAAAGGAGGCGTGTAATTTTCTTTTTGTCAATTGTAATCTCTTCTGCCATTAAAAAATTGCTTTCCAGATATAAAAATAAACGTTTTCTTATATCAAAAATCTTAATGTCTTTTTTTGCTATGTCCCACATGCACGGTAGGCAGAGGCAGCCTAGACGGAGTGTCTAGGCTGCCTCTGTCTCGACACCAGAGCGAAGAAATGAAAATATTAAATATATCATTTTTTAAAGTGGGAATCGAACTCACAACCTCTCGCTTTTACAGTCACAAGCTTGTGCTTCTGCGCCACAGACGACCTACCTTTCAGAAGTATCCTTAATCAAAGTAGCTTTTCATATACAAAAAAAAAATATTAATAATAATCTTTAAGAAAATTGAGTACATAAAAGGCATTCAGTAGCCACATTATTAAATATAGCTTCATTACTTTTTTTAAGAATTTTAATATCGTAGTCTTAGAATATTAACATAGTACTATATTACAATATTAATATAGTATTATATTTACAAATATTTACTTTGCATAAGAATTTGTTTGCTTAAGCGCTCTAAGAAATACTAGTTCTAATTGGATTTATTTTTAGTTTTGGATAGCCTGTTTATTGGAGAGTGTTATAATATAGGCTATGTTACATGACCATAATGAATTTACAACCACTTTACCTAAAGCCAAGAATACTTGGGGTACTTAGACTTTATCATCTGTCTTCACACACACAATTCTTAATTATTTTGGACTTGGACTGCAGGGTTAAAGCCTCGGGTGAGAGCTATTATTTCTTTTAGCAGGGTAGGCAAAGGGATCCCGGCAACCTAGTTAAGTTAGTGTAAAATCTAATCTGTATCATACATTTTTTTATAGTTCAGGTTGAAATATTCTATTCCATATTTAGAAGCCCTTGCTAATTTATATTTCATTCGAGAGAATGTTTATATTCAAAATATTTTACGTTGCCCCAGTGTAGCTCCTCGTAGCTAGATCAACCCCGGCGTCGGGTTTAGCAATTCAACACGTAATATCAGAGTTATTTTAGCAATTTTCACGAAAACAGGAGGAACAAATATATTTTTAGTCTATTTATTCTGCTTATTTTATTTTCTTGCCTCGCCAACTTCTTAATATATTTTTTTTATTTATTCAATTTTTATTTAATTAAAAAACTCCTATAATATGTAAGGACACTTGCTGTGTCTTGTTACTAGAGCGAGGAATTGAAAATAATAATAAATAATGATTTATTCCCCAACCGATCCCACAACCGACGCGCTTACAGTCACACACATGTGCCACTCTGCCACGACGGATTTTTACATGTTTGCTAAATTATTTTACTATTCTAAGTCTGGTTATTACTTACTTTAAAATGTTAATATAAAAAACATATTATTTTAAATTAATATAACTCAACAGCATTTTTTTCACAATCTTTCCACAAACAAATTCACCAGAGCAGGGCGTTACTTAAACTTGTATGGAGTCTAACTTTGTTGAATACAAAAAAAAGATAAAACGTCACAAAAGTTTCAATTTCAGTAAAATTTGGATTTTTTTTGTCTGGTAGGCAGAGGGTACCTAGGAATATTATTCTATGGCACTCCGTTCCCCTGAAGATACTTCCGTTCCCCGCTTTCCGCCTAATTCCAAAATAGTGACTATTCTATTATATGCGGCTAACACATTATAATTATTTAGGTGTTTGTTGACTTAAAAAGAAAAATACATAATATTGACGTATTTTTTATAGTTTTACACTGTAACGTAAAAAAAGTACTCCGTTAAAAATACTTATAAAAATAATAAATATCTTGTAACTAGATCGAAAAAATGAAAATATTAATAAATAATAATTTATTTCCCCTTGGGAATCGAAGCTACAACCGTCGCGTTTACTACCACTGCGCTACAACGACCTCAATTATATATTCATAGTAAATATTGCGCAATATGCGAAGTTGTACGTATACGCAGTGTACGTACAACGACTGATCGATCCTGCTACAAGAAGTGTGAGCCGCGAGGAAATTAGGGTCATTAAATTGTATTTGTGTTATTTTGTGGCTTAAAATACCATTTTTCTATATTAATATAGACATTTCTAATACAATATGTACAATTTTCAAATATTATAATATATTTTATTTTTCAGTTTCACGTTGCAGCGCGGTAGACAGAGGGAGTCTAGTGTTAAGACACTCCGTTCCCAACTTTCCGACGAACTTTGGAGGCATTGCGTGTTAAGTGGCGGAACTCAACAAAGCGCTTGGCCTCACCAAGACGAAGAAATAAAGTATTTCATTTCCTCGAGTGGGAATCGAACCCAAAACCTGTCGCGCTTACAGTCACACACTTATTCCCATGCACCACAACATATATCTTCTTTAGAATTTATTTCACTATTGTACTTACTGTATAATATAGACATTTCAATATAATCATGTCTACAAAGAGCCTAGTGCTTTATTTCGCATAGCCTAGGGAAACCTAGACCACTTTCCGCCCGAATTCCAAACATTACATGTTAAGTGACGGAATTCAACATTCTTACTAGATCTAGAAATGACAAACAAAGGAGTAAACAATTGTTTGAGAATAATTGAAATGGAAATATTTGAAACAAACATTGAAATATTTAAAATATTTAAAGTTGTCTAATTAAAGAAAGTGCATTGGTGTTGAGTTTGGTCACTCTATACTCTATGAGCAGGAAAAAAAAAGGTTATACCTAGGTTCCCTTTTCTCTTACCCTGATGTATACGGGAGAGGTTGAAGCCTTTATTTTTATTTTCCGCAAATAATACAAATTTCAAAAAAGAATAAAGAACAAAATCCCAAAGCTAAATATTAAATGGATCATCAAAATATCTAATATTGATATTTGCTTCAGAATCTATACTTTTAACGATGTTTTCAAGATTTATTTGACTTTTGTAATGAGCTTATTGTGTTTTATACTCCCCGATGCCTTTTTCTTAGCTTCTTTTAGTAGAAAACTTTTCTTTTCAAATGCTTTTCATTATGAATGAATCTTTTATGAGAGAAATGTAAAGCCCTTGCGTTTAACCAACTTGTAAAAAGAAGGCAATTAGTTTCAAATATTGTAGATATGTGGTATAGTAATTTAGGCTTCGAAGCACCTGAACTAATTTTGCAAGTGCAAGTGTTTTTGTCCACAAAATTCTGTAAAAGTAAATTATGTTATGCAATCGATTTAAATGTACAAAATGTACTTGAGTAAAGAAAACGTGGCGTTAAGTTTCACCAATCAACAAGCAATGCCTTCAGAATTCAGAAAGTGGGAGAAAGAAATGTCATAATGGAAAAGGTGTCTTAACAATCGGGTTCCAGGTGCCTCTGGTGCCCTCTTCCTTCCTATGAGTTCTTCCTTTATAGGTAGATATAACAAAACATATATTTATTTTACATAAAATAAATACAACTACCCTACCTACCTGACCACATCCAGGTCACATAGGAATACTGATGCAATATTGATACGTTCACTTTTAAAATTAAATTCTTCCACAACGATGCATAGCTGTGCAGCTGCGGCGCTGGCAAGTGTCCAAACGGTGGATTTATAGAGGCAGTACGTCATGTGTATTACACTTGATAGTTATATTGCAGGGTATGTTTCAATTATGTAATTGGCGAAGAGATATGTGCTCAACTGGCACTCGGAACGCCATAACCGCAGAACCATACCACCACGCTCTATCCCGCATTTAGCAGGCTATGCTGAAGGGCCATGGGAATCTAGCGTTAAGACTCTTCGTCCCTAATAATATATTTTTATACACTCCGTTTTAAACGTAGCATTTACAATGGTGTAACTAAACGCCACTCTTTCCAATCATAGTAGGAATCAATCATTCCATGGACATCGCATCCGCTACCATCACGCTCACTTTCAGTCTCTGCCCCGCTGCGCCAATAGCCCTAAATAGTAACAGAGGGATCGCAGTGACGTAAATAATTGAGATATATATATGAAACTAAAATAAACTCAAATATACTAGCTTTCATTAAACAGATTTCTATACAACATTTTTAAGCTTAAATCTCTATAATGAAATATTAATATTTACTTTGGTTTATGAGGGAGTAATGGTATACCCATGAGACATGGCTGCGTCAGTTGTTAAATAAGACTTTTATATTGTTTTTATTAGTGGATACAGTTATATTAAAAAGATTTTCGTTCATAAGACATATTTTTATATACCTACATATGAATATATTTGCAACCTGCTCGCGGCTTCGCCAGCTTATTTAATTAATAAAGTGATCATATACAAAATCACAATTGGATGCATTCGTGTTATAATATATGGCTGTAGCATAGTTATAGATATTTATAGATACTAATAATATAAAAAAAATCACCCACATCTCCCATCCACACATGTAATCTCACATCCACACAAGAGATCTTATGTCCACACATGTGTTCACGTTGTGGACGTGAGATAGATAACGAGATATAGGAGATAATTATACAAATATTATAACTAGTGTTAATCTTTCTTTTTTTTTTCTTTTTTTTATTATGGTAAAAGGACAATTCAAGCGTGCGTTCGGGTCACCTGATGGTGATCACTGCCGCCCACGACCCCTTGCAACTCCAGAGGAGCTACAGGTGCGTTGCCGGCCTTTGAGGTGGAGATAGACGCGCTTTTTGAAGGTACTCATATCGTACCGACCTGAAAACACTGCCGCGGGTAGACCGTTCCCCAGTTCGGTGGCGCGTGGAAGGAAATTTCTACGAAATCTAAGCTAAAACTGCGTCTACAGCCGCACGATTGTGATATAATCTTCTATAATTAATTGGAATTAAACCTACTTATCAAATACCCACTGTTAAAAAAACAAATTAAAAAATATATCTGGGTCCAGTTTTCATATAACAGCTTTTATAAATGTTTTATAGGCGCTATGAAATGTTTCGAGCCCGTTTTTTATGATGGTTTCGCTTTTTATTTTATTGCTATCATAAAAGGATCACATCGAATTTCTTCGCGCCCGGACTAGCAAGTAGCCAGATTTAATACGACAACTCATGATGTATAAAATTATACATTAAAAATAATTAAAAAACACAACTGCTAAAATTGGTATTTAATATAATAAACTGAGCTGCTTCACGATTGTGGCTATAGGTTCGATTCCCACTCGGGAGAATTATTTTTATTTGGTGAATTTTATTAATTTCCTTACCCTACTCTAGACAAGGCAAGGCTCGGTGTCTAGATTCATTGCTCAACATGAAAAAGTAAACGAAGTTTTAATACTAGGTTCCTTTAGTCTGCCCTGCTACTGCTGCATGCAATATACAGCATGAAACTATTTATCTTTCTAATTTATTTAATAAAGTTCTACTCCGCAAAAGTAATAGGAAAATGTGGTTTGGCTAGTTTACATGAATGTGAAGCTTTAATTTATTTACTTTAACCAAATATGGTCTATATTTGGTTAAAGTAAATTATTATTAAGACCATCTGACGGAAAGCACGATGAATGTAGGTTCGATCTCCACTCGGTGTATTTTTATTTTTAAATTTTCACGCTCTAACAGTAGAAACAGGGCCTAGGTCTAGGTTAGGATATGTAAAGTTAAGTTTTCATATTGTTTAATATTTGTTACTGATACAATATACTATAGATAGCTTGAGTGGCGCTGTTTGAGTAAAATATTAACACGACGTCCTCATAAATTATAATACACCTATAATTAGGTATATGTTCTAATAGGTAACGCCGTTACCGCTAACGATCTCGAACACAGCATCCGTGTCATTGAGATAACTTTGAATGTCGTATATAAAGGGGAATCAGCGGTTCGCGCTTCCCCATAACATTATATTATATACTTACTTATCATACATGTATGAAAGAATGATAATAAAAATATATCTAAGGAACATACTTAATATATATAAATATATATATATATGTGTGTGTGTATATGTTTGCGTGGATTTTAGGACGTAATATAGCCATTCTCGTTTTTTTCCCGTTTCCTTAAGATTTTTTGATAAATCCTATCTTAGTCGACACTCCGGAACCTTACTCTGTTTAAAATTTCAACTTTGTAAATACAGTACCTAGTCACTTAGTAATGGAAAAGTTTAATATACTGAATTATTTCCATTAAATTTTCATTAAAACCAGAATAACAAAAATCTTAGACTTCAAACACTGCTATTACACATTTGAAATCTGTCTGCTTCATGATATTAGATTTCAACATACACAAATTTACGACCTTCTCTACAAAACTTATTTTAGGCCAACAATAAAAAAAATGTATCACAGACAAAAAAACTATAATGAAACCAACCGACCTTATACTCCACAGATAATCTGACATCTACCGGAGCCCGGCTTTGTACTTCATCCCCTCACAAACTACGATACGTGGTGCGCATTTATTATAACTTGTATTGTAATAAATATAATTTTAGAGATTAAATGTAAGCTGTGTAAGGATAAACTTTGTTATTTCTAAATTACTCGATATTATGATATAATCGAGGTATAATGGAACATTGAGAATATAGACACGACGGATGGAGATTCAATTCTCAGTCGTGTTAACATCTTTTAGCTTCACACCACGGTTTCTCTATACCTCTTTCGTCTCCGCTGTCATCTAACTTCTTCATATACCACCGTTAGATTTTCTCGAAGGCTGGTCAACTAAGGTACCTAAAATATTTCATCTTGATTATTTCTCCTCGAAATATTTAGAATTAATTAAAATTAATTAAAATCTAATTGTTTTTATATTAAAATCTAATTGTTTTGTAGTTTAAATTGGATTTTCTAAGTAGTGCTTAAAAAGGCTAAATTAAAGTACGTGGTAGAAGAACCGAATGTCCCACATAGTGTAGACAAGATATCATGTACAAAGGAATTTGCTAGCGACAACGATGCTCAACAGCGTCTTTGCTTAAAACGCTATACTCTGGTAAAGTAGTTTACAAGCAGTTTACACTATACAAATCCACACCATACATTTTATGAAGGCCGTCGTAGCGCCGTAGTAGCCGGCGACACGGTGAGTGTAAAGGCGACGGCTGTGGGTTCGATTCTCACTAGGGAGGAAGAAATATTTTCATTTACTTAGATAACAAGACGTCAATCTCTTTATATTGTATGCTATAAGAAAGATAAAAAAGGCTAAAAAATAAATTTCCTCTTTAAGAATTGAGACAAAGCATCTAGTTCCATCTGCCTACGGGATACAGCGTGAAGGTAAAATAAAATATCGCAAACTACGACCACGCGTAAGATTAAATAAATTACAATATAACAATTGGTCTACAAGAGTATTATATCTCATAAATAAACGGTATAGTATAGTAATATATATATTGCCGAGAACCGACTGACGCTGGAGCGTAAACTGAACCTCTGGAAGGGTACGCTTGAGAATGGCGGTCTTAAACTAAATGTGTCGAAGACCGAGTACATGGCCTGCGGGAGCCCGGACTCGAGCACGATCCTTATAGGTCCTAAGCCAGCCGTTAAGTCGGAAAAGTTCAGGTACCTTGGATCCGTAATGCACGAGTCTGAAGGCATCGATCACGATGTTCAAGACCGGATAAGCGCTGCCTCGGCCAAATGGCGGGAGGTCACTGGTGTAGTCTGCGACCGCAGAATACCACCCAAGCTCAAGGGGCTGATATATAGGAGAATCATCCGACCGGTTCTTTTATACGGCAGCGAATGTTGGCCAGCACTATCTCGGCACACTCAGGAGCTTCACGTCACGGAAATGAAGATGCTGAGGTGGATGTGCGGCGTAACGCGGTCTGACCGCATACGCAACACATTCATTCGAGGTAGTCTTGGGGTCCGTGACGTAGCGGATAAGCTCCAGCAGCGTCGCCTGAGATTGTTTGGCCACGTTACGCGCCGGCCTAAGAACTATTTCGGATGCAAGTGCCTTGGTATATCAGTTCCTGGAGTGAGACCTCCTGGACGCCCAAGGAAGCGGTGGTTGGATGTCATGATGCAGGACATGAGAGCCAATGGTCTCACCACCGAGGACGCGAAAGACCGTGCCAAGTGGAGTAGGTTGAGTACCCTACCAATAGCCGGGATTAATGCCAAGAGGAAGGAGGGCCAAAAATAAATAAATTCACTTTTCCTTTAACAGGAATTAAATCCACGACCATGGCATATAAACTCGTTCTAACTGTGCCACAACTACTACAATCTAGTTTATTAGTATTTCATTTCAATTTTGTGTTTTGTATATATGTAGTTATGTCTCTTTTCCAACAATTTTAATTATGGCAATGCATTCGCTTCTATTTACATTATGATGACGACATGTTTAGTTAGATGCGGAGTTTGTTCAGAAGTTGAATGAAATGGTCTCTATATTAAGGTTTGCTCCATACAAATGCACACATTAGAATATTATAGACGCCGTCGTAACGCAGGGGTGCACTAGAGTGCGAATGTATACCGTGTGGCCTTTTTACTGTTCCCGTGATTATTTTTTTAGTGCTTATATTCGCCTAACCAGTGACAGGGTAGGCAGACAGTTCCTAGGAATCTAGTGTTAAGACACTCCGTTCTCATTAAGATATTTCAGTGTACCACTTTCCACGGAATCCTGAAGGCATTGATGGCATTCATCAATACCTCAAAAAGTTGGCGGAAACTAGATAACGGTATTCTAATGGAGAACAAAGGGGCTTCACACTATGTCCCATCTTTGTACCCTGCTATGTGCGGGATATAGAGTGAAATAAAAATAAAACAAATCTGTAAATAAAATATATAAATTTTAATTAAACTTATAATTGTCTAATGTAAATAGAGACTTTAAATAGAGTAAATAGAGACTTTTAATTAAACTTTAACTATTATGTCTCTCGAATAACGATTACTAAAGTACTGTAATCTCTACAAGGCTTAGGTATTTTTCCTTTTATAATCCTGCGGTTACGCTTATCTAAATACTTTTGATAAGGGTTGGTACAAATTTATAATGCTAATATTATTTTATTTTTCTTTTTATCTTTTTCAGTGCTTCACACAGTATTCTGCACGTAGCAGGATGAGCAGAGGGAACCTAGTGTTAAGACACTCCGTACACTTCCGTGCCCCACCTTCTTGAAGCATTGTATGTTGAGTGGCGGAATTCAATGCCGAGCTTTGCCTCGCTACCAGAGCGAGGAGATGAAAATATTTAATATTAAATTAAAATAAATAAAATTTATTTAACTAAGCCATAGAGACAATCATCTTACGAGTCTATCTGTATAGTATTTTCATTTAAATTCTATTAAGTTTGAACTGAAACCACTGTTCTGTAAAGTGTGTGGCTAAAGTTTCATACGGGACCGCAAAGTACAGACAACTTCGAGCGCGACATTTGACTTATTAAACTGATTGGAGGCCAATTTCATTAGTTTCATACTGCACTAGCTTTTCCTGCGGGTTCCCCCAAGTGGTCTAGTGGAAGTTATTAGGTTAGTCCGACTGCAGATGTAGTGGGTTGGCTTAGAAACGATAAAGTAGTATAATATATGCTATAGTCTTACTCGTTGAGTGGACTATCTTATACAACAGTTCCTGGGATCAGCGCGATCAACAAAACAAACTCTAATATTAGTGTAAATTAATATTAGTTGTTGGGCGTAACCTAGATTGAGCTTACATCATTTAAATGGAAAATCCCATTGTTTGCCGTAGCCCTAGGAATTTTGAGAAATCCTTCGCTTAGAGCTCATGTATTGTCTCTAACCTACACAACAAATATCAACATTCTTAGAGCAATAGTAATGAGGCCGTTCGTGGCCGAGAGCCACAAGCGTGCGGCTATATACGCAATAGATTGTAAGTTCGATTAACAGTAGGTTCCCTTTGTCTACCCTGCTATATGCGGGATACAGCGTGAGCGATAAAAAACATGTCATGCAAGCACAGAAAAACTTCTGATTCGTGATGATAGTGGCGAGTATTTATCACTTTCTTGCTCACATCGCGCGCAATCAATCACCTGTCTCCGCCGCGACGTCGTCGTTAATTATGTCATGTCTAATTACAAGATTTTTTAACTTGTCGTTTTAGTATGTGTGCTAGTGGATCTGAAATGCTGTAAACTAGATTATATAAAACTATATCATTACTTATAATCTATATCATTGTTAATTCAAAATGGCCGCCGCAACAAAATGGCGGAATGTGATTTTTTATACACATTTAGTTCGAGTACGAACTCGTGAAATACATACTTGTATCAAAGGACGGTCTTTATAGCGTATAAGTAAAACATATCTATAGAAATAATTTGTGAAGGGATCACAATGGAATCTCTTTTTTTTCTTTTATAATTTTTTTTTTGTTTCGTTTTTAAGACTAAGAATTTTATTCAATTCCTCGTTTTTCTCCCATGTTTGGTTGCAATCCTACCATTAGTTTTTACTATTATCATAGTACCCTAAACTATTATCATAGTGATCTGCACCAATAAATCATATACTAGTATCTATATACAAAAAAATATATGCCGATAGTATAAAAAATATTATAACGGTATTTAACCTTTATCGTTTAATCTTTGTCTTGAAAAGATCTTCATTTCCCGGTCTAACGCTTTGGTAAGCTTTAATGGGTATGCTGAGGAGGATTTTAAGCTTCTCGAGTATTAAATTTCTGACCGTTGTTGTAGCGCAGTAGACAAAAAAAATGCTATTTATATTTATACCGTTTTAGTTATTTAATAATGAGACGGAGGAAAAACGATAGTTCTCGGTTCAATTTCCACTTGGCTATAGAAGACAAAGCGTGGCTTTGTAAGGTAAGCTAGGTTCTTATGAAAAGTATTTTTCCTTCTAAAATTTGAGACAACATTTTAAAATGTTAAGAATAAGTATATATGTATGTTCAACAATAATACTACGATTATCTTCAAAGTTTTAAAATATGACTTACCTGTATGAGTGAGTCTCAAAGCTTTGTGGTCGTATAAATTACCATACGCACACAAGGTATCGTATAAATTTGAAATTCTGAATACAGTCTCTGTTTATCTCTGTATAAATCTATTGCAGAGTAATTTTCTTAAAAAAAAATAAAAATAATTATTATGGAAACCCGTAAATTAAAAAAGTCTAACTGATTTAGTATTAGCGTGGGGTGAAGGGTGACGTTGCTTTTTTTTCCTTTTTTTAGTATTTTTTGTTTATAAGCAACATAAGATGTAGTGCTTAGGTTTATGTTAAGTTATAAGATACTAAAATAGAATTGGTTATTTTAGGCTAGCGTTAGAAAAGAATAAAATATTATTAGTTTTGTTATAACCACGAAGTAAATATTTTTTTTAAAAACCGCCTCCTCTAGGTACCCTATACACTAGAACAATATAAATATATTCCATTCCTCTCCATATATTGTATAATAATATACATATATTCCATTCCATTCCATATGAATATAATGGAGCACAATACTAGTATTGGGTTTAGTAGTCATTTTATTTTTTACTACATTATTTCTACAGCTCTACAGTTCACCATTTAATCGTATCTTATTTGCTAATTTATTAATTTGCTAATTTAAAAAAAATATTCTTGGACGTTGAAAAAACTTTGAAACTTCATGCTTTAAAATTGGAACCAGAATTTTTCCCATTATTTTAGAATAACATACTTTTTCTAACGAAATTTAAATTACAAGTCAAATTTAAATTAAAAAAGAGGATATATTTTTCTATTTTAGATTTATTTTATGATAAATTAGAATATCACACATATTCTGCGTTATAAAAGAAACTATATACATATAACACAAGAGTTAGTTAGGTCGTCGTGGCTCAGAGGACGAGGCGTACAACTCTTGTACACGCGAAGGTTGCGGTTTCGATTCCTATTCCTATTGTATAGTTGTAGCATGAAGCTAAAAAAATGATTTAGAAGATTTTGCTTACTTTATACTCAATTAATGCATTTACGAATATTTTAACTTCCGGTCTGATTTAACATCGGTTTATTTTCTATATAAGTGATTTATCCCAATTTCTCTGAAAATCTATATAATTAATATGAAAACATTTTGTAGCATTACAGCTGGCGATTATCCCGCATAACTGAAGTTTCCATAGTAATTTACCTTTGAAAAGTGTTTAGAAGCTCGTTTCGGTATAATTAAAGGACCTTCTTTAATGTTACGGAATAATTACCTTTTGACGGTCATTAAAAGAATATTTTGAGATGTTTATGAATGTTTAATTGCTTTTATTAATATTTTAGATTATTAAAGAGGATTTTATTTAATGAACCAACATAATAACAGTATTTATATTTATTTTTATCTTAATTATTTGAGATGTGTCTAGCTAAAAATAAAGGTTAATTAGAAAAAATCGTTGGCTTCTTCGAGTTTCATATCAAAATGTGCTTATTACACTAAACAACTTTTTAAATGTAATTTTATAGTAAGCAGTGACTACGGCGACATCTGTCAGGTCTAATTATATTTTCCAACCATCCCATAACCCTTTTATATATACCAAAAATTTCATCCAAATTGGTCCAGCCTCTTGGGAGAAGTAACAACACATGTATAGAAGAATCCAGAGAGACGACAAAAGAAGAAATATAAACAAAATCATTATACTAATAATGAGGAAAACCAAAGAATAAATTATAAGTACGAAATGTTATTAAAAAAATAAATTACTATGAACCTCTTACTTAAGAGTTAAATGGTGAAACGTTGGCAATGCTAATGTTTCGCATCCTTTTGTTTGTCGCAATTAAGGTGTTTCGGTCCCAAGCTAATTACCGCCCAAGTACCAAAAAACCTGATACAAAGGCTTGGAGAATTAAAAGACCTAAGCTAACTCTTTTTCCTCTTTATTTAATGCCATATAAGGCATATTGCTCACTTAAGAGATAAGACAGCCTTACTTCATGAATTAAATTAATAATTTGAAAACTATTTATTATATTTTTTTATAATTATAATTAAAAAATCAGAAGCCTATTTCACAAATACATAAATTAAATTTCTTCAAGCAATTCGCAGTCGGTAGGTAGTTTAAGATAAATTCACCACTTAGAGATAAGATTGAAGTACACGGAGCATTGTTAGCGAACAAAAGACATTCCTTTGAGATTTCCGTTTCAAGCTCCAGATATTCGAAGGACGATATTGTTCTTGCGAGCGATGTTTGGTTCACGATTGTGCTGGTGCCTCTTTATTGTTAATTGCTTAGTTCTTATGAGTTAATTTAAATATTTGTTTTGATATCTATTATAGGTACTAACAGTGACAGTAAAACGGTATTATTTAAAGTATTGATTGAAAAATAAGAAAATTGCCTCGTCTTTTTAGCGGCGGACTTAACTTGGCTTCGGGCTTTAAGCGAGGGTATCCTGGCTTTGGTGGAAAAAGCCCAACCTTATTGGAATATCATCAGCGTAAAGTGTAAACTGCTCTCTACCTATTAAGCAAATTCTCAGGGATAACCTAAAACGTTTTTGAAAAACTATGAGTATACGTTATTATGAGATTTTTACTATATGAAATAAATAGATTTTTATTATCTACTATAAAAACAGCTTCGCTGCATCTCGCACACAACAGCGTAGGCAGAGGGAACCTAGTGTTAAGATACTCTGTCCCCTACTTTACGCTGAATTTTAGAGTCATTGAACGTTGAGTATTTATACTATATGATATTAAATAAGTAAAATAAATAAATTGTTATATTTTTTATACTTTCGAATAGTATAAGAGTGCCTACATAACGATGGATTTAGCAGATTTCGGCATTTCCCAGAGTAAAAAATATGATTAATTTGAATATAAATTAGAAGAAAATAAATCTATATATATAAAATTGAAAGGTCACTCACTCTTTTGCACGGAGGTTATTTAAAGGACGTAGGTGCTCGCTAAGACGGGAATTTGCAACATTCGACTCCTTAAGGGTTGTTTTCGGGGTTGATAGTTTGTATGAAACTTCGTTACTACTAATGCTAGTTACTAGTATCAAATTATGCACAGGGATACTTTTTAGGATCTTGCTAAATTGAACCCCAAAATGTGTGCTTTTGAGATTAATAGTTTATATCAAATTTCGTTATTACTCGTGCCAGGAGTCTCAAATTTAGCATGGGCGTTACTGATAGGACGCATGTTCTTAGTACGATAAGAATTTACAATATTCTACTCCTAAGGGGTTGATTTTGAGGTTGATAATTTGTACGAAACTTCGTTACTACAAATGTTAGGAGTCTCAAATTTTGTAGGGACGTTATTTATAGGACTAAACGGATCACTAAGGCTATATTCGACCCCTAAGGAATTGTTATTGCGGTTGATAGTTTTTACTAATCTTTGTTACTACACGTGTTAGGAGTCTCGAAGTTTGCCTTGGCGTTATTTATATGCTCTTAAAGACGGGTATTTGCGATTCGATCACTAAGGGGTTGATTTTGGGGTTGACAATGAATATCAAATTTCGTTACTCTAAGTAATAGGAGCCTAAAACTGTGCATGGGCTAAGAAGGGTATTTGCGATATTCGACCACTAAGGGGTTGTTTTGCAATTGATAGTATGTAGGAAAGTACAAGTGCTAGCAGTTTACAATTGTGCATGTGTATTAAGATGGAATCGTGGCGCAGGGGCACAATACGCGAAGGTAACTGTGCCCCTGCGCCACGACAGGGAGATGTCAGCGTTTCGAGAATATTATTTATTATTGGGTCATAATCGGAAAAAAAATTACTTTTTGTGTCTTTTCTTGTCCCGCTACTTTGAATGCGTTTTAAAAATACAATTTTAAAGATAATTTAAATATTTTGCCATTTAAGATAAATTTATTTATTAACTTTAAGATTTTTGTAATATTTTAAATGTATTATGGCAAATAATAGTATTTTTTGTTAGTTGCAAAAAACCTTTCAAAATGCTTCCATACAATTTTTCGTGCTTCCATACATTCACCACTTTACTTTTTAAGAATTACGAATAATTATGGTTTTATTTGATTTCAGATATGTTTATATTACTTTACTTTATGTAAAATATTAAATAGACGTACTTTTATTGACACATTATTTAATACTTAATATATATTAGTTAAGTAAATTTGTCCCAAAATATTGTCTTTTTGTTACTCAGGGTCAGTAACGTACAATTAAATTATGAAGACAATTATTTTGAATGGTGTTTAATAATATTTTTTATTGTGGCACCATTATTGTAAAAGTCAATGCTGTCGTAGCTACAACCAGTAGTGTTCTCGCAGCAGTTGAGGGGTTCAAATGTTTTAGAGGGAATGCGTGAAATTACATCTGAGGGTTATAAACGGCTTTTATTTTGGTAAGTATTCTATAATTTCGTTTTCTTGTTTATGTTATTTGCTTCTCTTTACAAAATCTCAAAAAAGAACTTCAGTGCTTGCACATGCAACACGTGGCTTATGAGCAAATATTTAAAAAGGTTAGAATTTCTCAGACTTTATTTTCAATTTCGTTATATTTCGTTACGTAACGGAACTGAGAAAATATGAAGCCTAGTTCACAATTACGTTACCAATGTTTTCTTATATATGTTTATAATAAAGTTGTAACGAACCGGTGCTTGTATTCACATGCCTGCAAAAAATTGCAGGCATGTGAAAAAAACTATTAGTGACTTTTCATAACGTAAAGTAACCAAAAATAATGATTTTTAAGTTTTTTGCGTGTTTGTCTATGTGTTTGTGCACGCTAATCTCAGAAACTAAATCGGTTAGATTTAGTAAAAACATTTATTATTCTTCCTGAAATTAGTTGTGATTTCATGATTACTATTTTTTGATAAATATTTTTTTATTTTCAGTAAGCGTCATGGCTCCTATGTCAAATGCTGAAAGACATAGAGAACGTTTTAAAAAGACTAAACGGTCTTAAAGTGAAAGACTTAAATATGGAGATATGCGGAATAAACACTTACAAAGAATTAAACTGAATTCCAGTGATAACGACTCAAATTTTGATATATTTTAAAGTGGAATTAATTTTATCATTAACTTTGTGATGTTTGACTAGAAATAGAAGTTTATTACGGTACGAACTAGCATTATTATATTGTTAATATTCTCACTTTGTTATGTTTTCTTCCTACATTTATAATCTGTTAATTCAACGATTGAATCTTTAAAATTTTATTCTGTGTATCATTAAATAAAAAAAAACAATAGTTTTATTCATATAATATCCTTATTTTCTTGTGTATAATGCATTATGACATCAGTTGCGTAACAAACATTATCAGTGTTGTTACTTATCAGTTACGTTACGAATTCGAAAATGTCCACTTTTCTGATTATGACCCTAATATGTTTCTTCGCTCTGGCACCAAGACAAAAGCCCAGTGTTGAGTTCCGCCATTCAACACGTAATGCCTCGAAAAATTTACCGGAGAGTGGGGAGTGTGTTAACTGCCTACCCTCTGTGTGTGGGATACAGCGTGAAGCTGAAAAAAGCTAGTCGTGGCACAGAGGCACAAGAGTATGATTATAAATGTGACTGGAAATGGAATATTTATTTAAATTTAGAGTTCCATGTCTTGCCTATGGTGGCGAGGCAAAGAGCAACGTTGAGTTCCGCCACTTAACACGCAATACCTTCATTGTTAGGCGAAAAATGGTGAACGGAAGTGCCTTAATGACCACGAAGTATCTTAAAATTAGGTTTCCAGATTCCCTCTGCCTATCTTGCTATGTGAGGGATTCAGCTTGAAGCTTAAATAAAATATAATAAACAGTAATGTAAAAACAGTTTTGTTTTGTTCATATTTATAATGCTCTATAACAAAAAATCACATAAAACTATAAGGGGTCTTATTATTTTATGTGAATTTTCCTAACAGGGTTCTATTAAGAATAAATCCTTATCTAAGCCAGTTTAATCTTTAATACTTTTTACGCAATTGTAAAGGCTGGAATAATTCAAATTAGTACTTATATTCTTTTTTAACATATGGTGAAAAAAATATATATATAATTTATTACTATTTTGCAAAGCGCTCTAAGAAAAAAAACGTTCATATATGTATTTCCAAAAAATAGTGAACCGATTTTAAATAATAATGTAGGTCGCATTTTTTTAAACCATTAAAAATTATACGCTTATAAGAATTGCGCTAATATGGTACCAAAGTTAAGTAATTCAGTATATTGAATAAATAATCGTGTAGTTGAAGCGGGCGAAGCCGCTGGCGGTTGCTAGTAATTATATAAAATAATAAAGAAGAATATAAATCGCGTTATGCCGGTACACCACTATGGCTTCAATATAATTCGTAATTATTAGGCAGATGAAAATCAAATGCATACCGAATATTAATCTGTTCACATTTTCATTTGTCACAGATAATGGATGAATAACCTCAATGTCCATGTATTTATAATCAACGTGCTATTTTTTGGGACTATTTTCACATAGTTGCTGACGATATGCAATGAATATAGGATATTTGAGAGAAATGTACTATTTAATAATAGCTCTGGTAACGAGGCATAGCGCGGCGTTGGGGTCAAGGATTCGGCGGAAAGTGGGGAACAGAAGTATCTTAATGGGGGAAGGAGAATATTAACAGTAGGATACCATTTTCCTACCGTGGTACATGCGAGTAAAAAAAAATTAATTTCATATCGGATAAGTGTTGTTAAATGGATGGCCACAAGATCTTCTTAAAGAAAAGTTTGGTGGTCAGAATTTTTTAAATTAGTAAAAAAACTATGTTACAAAAATATAATTAAGAATGTTTGTTGCTATTAAGATTTTTTTATGTTAGTAAAAAAATATATTTAATATATTAAAGCCAAAAAAATATGTAAAAAAAAACAAAAGATCCGTTCAAAGCTAAGGCCAAGGTCTTCCTGAAAATTATATCTGTATAATTATTTAATTATTATCATAGGATACGCTGCAAAATTTTCAAATTGAAACTTACCTTGCAAAGTAAGTAGCGAGAAGAGTGATTGATCACATTATTTTTCTACTTGTCTGAAAAACTAAGCTCACCAACAAAATTTATTACAAAATTTTACAATGTGTCCATATCAAACATAATTTTACACAAAAGAATATAATTTTTAATTTTCAATTTTTTTAGTAAGCTTGCAGTGCCACCGTGGCTACGAGTATACTAAGTAAATATTAACTACTGTTTTTTACTATAATTACAACAATTATATTGAATGACTTATGGAGTAATAAATATTATTAAACTAGGTTGCCAATCAGGTAAAATATAGACGCCAGTAAACAACTTTTACTTAATATTAATAATATTTAACTAACTTTATTTCGCGATTTTGTTTCTTGTTGAAGTTTTAGGTTGTGGGGCGATTCCCACTCAGGGGAATGAAAGATTAAATATGGTTATTTCCTCGTTCTGGTAACAAGATAAAGCACGGCGTTAATGCCCGCCACTCAACACGTAATGTATCAAATTCAATTCGGTGGAAAATTAGGCATACTATCATGTTTACTCGATTAAGTCGTTATATAAAAGCGTTTTTTACATAAGAACCGCATTGTTCTCGTCACATAGCCCTTCAGCCGCCTTTTATGGGTATTTTAGATCCAACCTCGTTCGACAGTTTGACAGCTTTTGTACAATGACTAAATATGTTTATTAAACTGAGATTCTTTTTGGGGTTCTATATCTCAATAGAAAAAAACGGAAAAAACGAGTTTTCCGGAAAAGAAGGAACGGAACGGAACGGAAAAAAAGAGAATTCCATTCCCACTCGGCAACATTAATAAACTTTCATTTTGCATTTTATCTGAAAGACTTAGCACTAGTCTTTCGTTCTGAAAAATCGTGACGCCTTTTTTTAAAAATCAAATTCAGTTGTATATCAGCATTAAATATTTTAAATTTAGCATATTTTTTCGAATAAATTTAAAAGTAATTTTAATTTGTGTATTCAGTACTCACGGTCGCGCCGTCTGGAGTCTGGACGCTCGTTTACGTCGAGATAAAAACACGGTTTTCCTTAATTGTAATGAAATTGAAAGTACAAATACTAATATATTATTATGGTTTCTATATTATTTATTATGATATTACATTTGAGTCTCATTTGTGGCAATTATTATATAGTAATCTATTTTCACTCTGACGCTGACAAAACAGCGTTAATTTCCACCACACAACGCGCTATTATAGGCTAAAAATAAGACTATTAACTTGAAATTCATTAGAATTTTGTGATGGACAATCTATACTAATATTAGTATACTGAAGAGTTTGTTTAGTTGTACGCACTAATCTCAGAAACTCATAATGGTTCAAATTGATTTGTTTGGTTTAAAAAGTCTATCCGTTGAGGAAGATTTTAGGCTACATTACATCACGCTAATCATTTCACAAACGTGTAACTGTAAACGCGACGATGGTGGATGTGATTCCCACTCGGGATACTAAAATATTTAATATTTTCATTTCATACCTGTAGTCCACCACTCAAAAGAATCTCAAGGCAAGTCTTAAGTTGTCTTAAGTTTCAGATTTCTAGATTCCTTCTACCTACACGGCTATGCGTAGGTTACAAGGTGACACTTAAAAAAAAGTAAACACACATACTCAAAAACTACAGAAAAGAAAACAAGTTTTACGTAGCAATAATTAAAAAAGCACAAGCGTCGTCTTTTCCATATCCGTGCCTCTCTCACTAATGAAGGTAGCGACTTCATTACGTTGAGAGCTGCGATCTTGAGAGATTGCTCACACTTTAAAGTATTCGTTTTAATAGGAAATAAACAGAATTAAAACGTGTGTGCTTAAAGAATATTGAGTTTAAAATTAAAGATTAAAGAGAGAAATTGTACTGGTATCGTTTATTTCAAAAGGAATATAGTGTTAAGATCCTTTTTTCCACATTTTCCGCATTTTCGATATATTGTGTGTTGAGTGAAGCTTTTGACGTGTGTCGCGACTTCAATTCGGGCGTAAAAAGCAGAACGGAGTGCATTAGGTTCTCTCTACCTATCCTGACATTAGGAGGAAAAAGCAGACATGTGTAAAACTCTTGGACTAGTTAGTCTTACAAGTAACCGGTTCTACAAACCTTTGCGTTGTCGTTAACAAATTAAAATAAACTGTTACGTCACCTACAATGCAAGACACTTCGTTCCAATTAGGACATTTCTGTTCACCATTTTTGGACAAATTCTGTAAGTTATATTTAGTAGTTATATACGAGTATAGTTATAATATTAAACAAATATATCCTAAGCAAACGAAGAAGTTTATTTTTTCCTACATTTTTCCAGAACACCAGGTGTTAGCAATACAAACACGAGTACGTATGCAATAAACATAAAACAACTAAAGTGGAGCTATCGCCATAAAAATTCATTAGTTTCCCGATTTTTCCTCTCTATCGTCCCTAAGGGAACTTTCGCAGTTCGTGTGACCTTTTTTATTGGCTTGCCCTAGTACAGGTCCTATCGTACAACTTTATAAGACATCATAGCGCTGTAGACCATTGAAGCGCAGTTCAGAAATAACCTATTGACTTATAACCATAGGTTTATAAGTTGGACTTAGAAAAATATATATCTACTAACAAATTTTACATCTTTAAATAAAGTAATAATACTCTTGGAAATAAAATAATATTACTTCACTATAAGCAATTACTAATGTGAATCGAATCTACAACTATAGCTGCACTCATTTAGTAACTGCGCCACATGGCATGTTAAATTGAAGACCAATTCAGTGAACGCAGAAGCTTCACTCTATCAATACAGAGTTAACGAAAGGTCTAACGTAAAGATCGTAGCATCTGCTACAATTTCTATTTTGTATACAAAATAAATACGACAGACTACAATTGGTATATTACAGAATTAAATTAATTTAAATTATAATTTTGAAAAGTATAATTTTATTGAAGCTAGTCGTGGTACAGCAAGCGAATAGTATAATCTCGATAAACGCGGCAAGTTGTGGGTTCGATTCCCAGTCGAGGAAATATAATATTTAATATTTTAGTCTTCGCACCCTATTTACCAGATAACGCCACTCAGTACGTAATGCCTCTACAATTCGGAGGAAAATGGGGAACCTTGTGTTATGGGGGAGTATCATAACACAAGGTTCCCAGATATTCTCGGCCTACCCTGCTATATACGGGATACAGCGTCAAGTAAATAAAATGTAACAATATTGTCTTAGTAAAGTATTTTTATTATTAGCTCATAATATGTAGGCGTCTGTGGAGGTTTATAAAATAAAATAAAATAAAATAAAATAAAATAAAATAAAATAAAATAAAATAAAATAAAATAAAATAAAATAAAATAAAATAAAATAAAATAAAATAAAATAAAATAAAATAAAATAAAATAAAATAAAATAAAATAAAATAAAATAAAATAAAATAAAATAAAATAAAATAAAATAAAATAAAATAAAATAAAATAAAATAAAATAAAATAAAATAAAATAAAATAAAATAAAATAAAATAAAATAAAATAAAATAAAATAAAATAAAATAAAATAAAATAAAATAAAATAAAATAAAATAAAATAAAATAAAATAAAATAAAATAAAATAAAATAAAATAAAATAAAATAAAATAAAATAAAATAAAATAAAATAAAATAAAATAAAATAAAATAAAATAAAATAAAATAAAATAAAATAAAATAAAATAAAATAAAATAAAATAAAATAAAATAAAATAAAATAAAATAAAATAAAATAAAATAAAATAAAATAAAATAAAATAAAATAAAATAAAATAAAATAAAATAAAATAAAATAAAATAAAATAAAATAAAATAAAATAAAATAAAATAAAATAAAATAAAATAAAATAAAATAAAATAAAATAAAATAAAATAAAATAAAATAAAATAAAATAAAATAAAATAAAATAAAATAAAATAAAATAAAATAAAATAAAATAAAATAAAATAAAATAAAATAAAATAAAATAAAATAAAATAAAATAAAATAAAATAAAATAAAATAAAATAAAATAAAATAAAATAAAATAAAATAAAATAAAATAAAATAAAATAAAATAAAATAAAATAAAATAAAATAAAATAAAATAAAATAAAATAAAATAAAATAAAATAAAATAAAATAAAATAAAATAAAATAAAATAAAATAAAATAAAATAAAATAAAATAAAATAAAATAAAATAAAATAAAATAAAATAAAATAAAATAAAATAAAATAAAATAAAATAAAATAAAATAAAATAAAATAAAATAAAATAAAATAAAATAAAATAAAATAAAATAAAATAAAATAAAATAAAATAAAATAAAATAAAATAAAATAAAATAAAATAAAATAAAATAAAATAAAATAAAATAAAATAAAATAAAATAAAATAAAATAAAATAAAATAAAATAAAATAAAATAAAATAAAATAAAATAAAATAAAATAAAATAAAATAAAATAAAATAAAATAAAATAAAATAAAATAAAATAAAATAAAATAAAATAAAATAAAATAAAATAAAATAAAATAAAATAAAATAAAATAAAATAAAATAAAATAAAATAAAATAAAATAAAATAAAATAAAATAAAATAAAATAAAATAAAATAAAATAAAATAAAATAAAATAAAATAAAATAAAATAAAATAAAATAAAATAAAATAAAATAAAATAAAATAAAATAAAATAAAATAAAATAAAATAAAATAAAATAAAATAAAATAAAATAAAATAAAATAAAATAAAATAAAATAAAATAAAATAAAATAAAATAAAATAAAATAAAATAAAATAAAATAAAATAAAATAAAATAAAATAAAATAAAATAAAATAAAATAANTTATACCGACTTTCTCCCAGTTCAGTTTGCGGATGATTGACTCTAGTACCGCTATGAAGATTGTTGGCGAGATCGGATCTCCTTGCCTTACGCCTCTGTTTATTTGTATGACTGGACCGGTGCTCTCCAACTTTACTCTGCTAGTATTGTTGTCGTAGATATTTTTTATGACTTTTATGTAATCCAATGCCACTTCTTGAGAAAGTAGAGTTTCCCAAATGGATGAATGAAGTACAGTGTCGAAGGCTTTTTGATAGTCAATAAAAACAACATATAGTAGTCTGTTGAACTCTTGGAATTTTTCTATTATCATTTCTAGCGAGTGTATGTGGTCAACAGTGGAAGAACCTCGCCTGAAACCTGCTTGTTCTTTGGGTTGGAACTTTTCTGTAGTTTATTTTATTTTTGTTCTCTATTATAGAGGAAAAAAGTTTGTATAAAGAAGGTAGTAGGCTTATCGGTCTATAATTACTAATATTGTTTGGATCTCCTTTTTTATAAAGCAAAATGATTTCCGAGTCTGACCATTGGCGTGGAGTGTTTTTGCTGTTCAGTATCATGTTGAACAGTTGGGTCAGTGGTTTAGCTAAATACATTGATCCTATTTTTATTGCTTCGTTAGTAATCATGGCGGGTCCTGGGCTTTTATCAGTTTTTAGTAATTTAATTGCTTTGGCTGCTTCGTCTTCACCAATAGTTGGTTTCGTTCTTTCTATTTTACTACATGATAATTTATATGTTTTGTGGTTTGGCGAGCTGTAAAGATTTTTGTAGAAATCTGTTGCTATTTTGAGTATTTCCTTTCTATCTTTTGTACTGCTATTCTTGCTTTTAAGTCCTTCGATCCATGGTTTTCAGTTCCTTGTAGGCTTTCTTGGCGCTCCCAGTGGTGTGAAGGCATTTTACAATGGTTTGTGTGCGGTGAGCTTTGTAGTCTCGGTTAATTTATTTACTTATACGTTTATAAAGTGCTTTTAATTCATTTTTAATTGCCTTTGGTTTCGGTTTTGTCCTATGTAGTTCGTGTCTTCTACTGATCAGTGCTTTTGTTCGTGTTGTTATAATTTAGTTTTTCCCTTTATTTTTGTTTTTCAGTGTTAGCTCTTGTACTTTTTTCAGGCTGGTGTCTATTGCGTTTGTTATTTTATCATAATATTTCTGAACAGAGTCTCTGTCGTTGCAGTGGTCGAGTAGTTTTGCTGAGCAGCTGAATAGGAATTCTTTGTACATTTGCACTTCTTCTTCGTTCTTTAGATAGGTTCTGGAACAATGGCCAAACTTGCTGCGATTTTTTGTCCTTGGAAGTATATTGAAAGAGGCCCTAACAGGTCTATGGTCTGAGGGGTAATTGATATTTAATACCTGAATATTGTTGACGTATCTAGGTATGTTTGTTAAAATATAGTCAATCTCATTTCTTGTGTTACCATTAGGTGATTTCCAAGTCCATCGCTGTTTATTATTTTTTTTGAAGAAGCTGTTCATAATGGCTAGATTATTTTCGTACGCGGAATCAATTAGTCTATTTCCTCTACTGTTTCTATTGCCATAGCCGTAGTTTCCGGTGATGGTTTCATTTGGCTTGGGTTGGCCAATTTTGGCATTAAAGTCGCGTACTGTAGAAAAGTTCAAGTTCTTCGTCCTTTGAGGCCTCTATTGGAGCGTAAGCTTAAATGATGCTTAAATCTAAATTATGGATATGTATTTTTAACAATGCTACTCTCTCTGACAGACCCTTGAAACTTCTTATATATTTTTTCAGACGTTTTTTTATGATGAAGCCCACTCCATATAGTCCTGGTGCTTCTCCGATGTGGTAGAAAATGAACTCGTCGTGTTCTTCAATTTTATTGCCGTGTTTTTTGACTTCTGAGATACCAATGATGTCATATTTAACATTTTTTAAGGATTATTTTAATTCTAGTAGGTGTGAGTAAGTCGACAAAGTTTTAACATTGTAAGTCGCTAATATAAGGTGTTATTATGGTTATTTTTCCTAGTGTTTGCAAAAAGTTTTATTTCCTCTGGAGGGTTTTGGTCATAATCTTCCACGGGGACCAGCCGGCTTGGAAGATGTGATTTTGTGGTCGATTTTATTTGTAATATGTTTTCCGTGGGAGAGGGCAGTAGTTGCTATTGCTTAGGACCCTTATTAGTCTGCTTAATCGATATATCGTTTTGGTTGTCAGAGGTTTGATTTTTAGGTGCTAAGAAATTAAGTATCCCTGGTTTGATAACTTCATCTGATAAGCTCGACGATCTATACGGACCTTTTTGGATTTTGTTCTTTTTATTAACTTGCGTCTTTAGTTCCGATTGCGTAGGATCTTTGTAATTTGGTGATATTGGTAGGGTTCTTTTCTGGTGTCTTGGTGTATCTGTATTCTTGTGGTGTATTGTCAATTTATCGTATTTGATTTTGGCGAAGTTACCTTTCTCCATCTCAATTTTTAACTGCTCTTGTAATATCTTTCTTTTCTCTAAAATGTGCTTTGGAAAGTCTTCCTTTATATAGTAAGTGGTGTCTTTTAAGACTCTCCTCTGTTTAAAAACTTCTATTTTTGTGCCCAGTGAGGTAAAGGTTACCGTGATCGGTCGGGGGTGTTCTCCTTTCTTCCCAATTCTCCTAGCTTCTTGTAGATCTCTGCGTTCCAGCGTTAAGGAAAAATATTGATTTATGAAACTTAAAACGGTTCTTTCTAGATTTGCATACGATGTATCAGTTTTTACTTCCGCTACACCAAAAATTACGATGTTTCTTTGTCTTGACTGCTTTTCAAGAAAGTGTAATCTTTTTTCTTGGTTTTCTAGTTTCTCCTTAATATGAGGTTGATTCTAGTATGAGGTTCTCGTATTTATCATTTAATACTTTGAACTTTTCCTCTAACTTGTTATTTATATTTTGCGTGACTTGTTCCGTAACTTTGTCAGCTGATTGTACAATTGTTGTTTTTTGTTCATTCAGCTCATTTTGGATTTTTTTGAGTATATCCATGATTTCTTCCATAATTTTTTGAAATTAAAAGTTTAATAAATGAAAAAGTTTTGCTTGTTCGACGTAGGTTTGAACTAGAGTCAGCTCGATTTTACTTGTACTACCAACACCAATATACCAACGTTAACGTTAGCATTTCATACGAATTATTGCTATACACTTTAAAAATAAAAAATAAGATATCACTAAGATTGTGTTATAGTAGAAAGTCGATACTCTCAACTAAAAGATAGTGTTAGTCACTATTTTTCTTACACAACACTTTTGTTCTCACTGTAGATTCGCGTAGTATAATATAGCACTTAAAATAGTTAGTTTATAGTAAGTACACTACCACTGTCACAGCATAGTTCACTTGAAAGTTTTTGTCACTTTTGATGATTAAAACAAGGATATAACATTTACAGTCGATTTTGAGTGTACGCAATTAGTGCTGCACTTTTTAGATGCACTAAGTAGAGCCCAGGAGACACTATTTACTTTTTAAAACAATTATACGCACGGAGCTAACTTTTATTACTTTCCAGTTCTCTGTGGAGGTTTACGACGTTAAAATTGATTTATTCGTTTTGATTATTTAAAATGTGGAATTGTGTGGTTTTTTTAATATAAATATTAAATCTATTGAAGTCGTCGTGACGCAGAGTCACGCTGACACTCCGTTTCCGTCCCGTCGGACTTCCGTCCCATTTCTAAGATATTCGAGAATCGAATTGAAACGAGAAACTCAAGGCCATTGGCCATCGGTATTGTTGCCATAGCAAGAAAATAAAATCTATAAAAGTAGTATAGTATTTATTATTTACTTATTCCGAGGAGGAATCGAACTCCCAACAGTCAATTTTATAATAATGTTTGATATATATCCATTGTAAATATTTTTAAATCCAGTCACAAAAATACAAGACAAGTTTGTACTCTCTTTTGTATCAGTCGTGTAAAGTTTTAAGTTGCTGTGGTTTTCAAGTGTCTCGTCTCGGATAATCCCTACAACCTGCTACGACAGATTAAGCCTCGACCTACTTTCCGCTTTCCTTTACAATAATACTCTACGGCCTTTCTTTGCTTGAGTTTTAATGACAAAAATATTTTATTTATTTATTTTTTTATTTTAGTGACAATAATAGGAAGTCAGATAATTTTGAATGTATAACTTAGTGGGTTCGCATCCCGCTACATTTCATTTTGCTTTACGTTTTCTAAAAGGAGTATTTTTCTTTCGTAATTGTACATTGAAACTCTAGAAATGTGAAAAAATCAAATAGATTTTATTTATGAATTTCTCATATTTTATGTTGTAAACAACTTCACGACTATAAATCTAAGTGTCCAATACTATTTAATTTGTAGTACTCATTTATATACAAAATAGGAAAATCGACATTTCAATTTTTACTACCTTTACTAATGTTATAAAGTAGGAGAGTTTAAGGGAGCCAATGTTTTTGTCTAACGTCTGCCTCTCTCTGTGAAGATGGGAAAAAAGATATAAAAGTAGAATAATTTCCCATCTCAATATAAAGTTATACCTAACAAGACGAATCATTATAAACAAATAATCGCAATTTAAAAAACACTTTCCCCTAACAGCCCTTTAAGAACTCTACTTACTTTCTTAAGAATTTTTATGTTAGCTCGACCCGCTTCCATTGACTTTGAATTTGCTGGTTCACTTAATTTTTCAATTATTTTACCCTCTTTACTTAAATATGGTAGAAAGAAATTTTCTATTGGAATCATATTTCTTAATTTTGTTTCAAAGTTAGTTCAAGTTTTTGCCAATTTTATATATATTTTTTAGTTAAGAATTAGTTATCATATGAAGGGACACACGCGATAGACGTGATAAACGAGATAAACGAGAGCGAGGAAATAAACATATTGAATATATAATTTCCTTGAGCGGCAATAGAACCCACAACCGTCTCGCTTACAGTCGCACGCATGTGCCACTGCACCTATAGTTGTAATAATTGAGGAGAGATAGTATGATGTCCTCATACTATCTTTACTCAACTATTATTTTGAAGCAGTAAATTCTTTCAAACACACCAAATTCGTTAATTAAAAAACTTTTTAGCATTTCGAGCCATATGTCGCCACTCTAGTAATAACGGACCATTTTTCAAACCATTTGAACCATTGAACAAAGAGAAATGTATGTTACATTTTCTGTAGTTTTGGAACCGTATATAGTAAAATA
Organism: Heliconius nattereri; assembly: GCA_013403645.1. Lineage (NCBI taxonomy): Eukaryota > Metazoa > Arthropoda > Insecta > Lepidoptera > Nymphalidae > Heliconius > Heliconius nattereri. The sequence continues at coordinate 9,885,170 of JAAIXI010000222.1, forward strand.
GCTACAGAACGTATCTCGCACATAGAAGGGTAGGTATTAATGGGTACGAATTGTCTTATCACTATGTTTCCCCCACAGGTTCCCCCTGCCTACTCTGGCTGAGGGGGGATTTGGTGTAAAACTAAAAAAATCAATAGGTACACAATCTATATACATATACATACTTAAATTTCTACAATACAAGACTAATCACGTAACCTATCAGACGCATCAATATTCGCCTTCATTTACATATATATAACTACGTAATTTATGTTCCTGAAGTTAAATGGAATTTAATACTAACAGTATTCTAACCAACGATAATAAGAACTCTATTTTTCTTTCTTTTATTGATAACATGAAAAAAGGCAACATACAATGCATCCAGAATTCGGCGAAAAGTGGGGAACTGCTATATAAGGAATAAAGCGTGAAGCTAAAAAATAAACATACAAATAAAAAATAATTCAGAACATTACAAAATGGCTCACAGTGATTACGCACAATCTGAACACCAATGCGTCCCCATCACGTCCGCGGTTAATGAAGCGTACAGGCTCGTGCCCCGGCGTGCGGTCTACATATACATATACATACGTACATATATATGTACATACATACGTACATACATACGTACATACATGCATGCCTTATGATAATGAGATATGAACCTACTGTCAGAGTTGACAGCGATTTATAAATAGAGTCTAAAAAAATTGAAATTTGAAATGAAAGCAGGAAGTGTAGGTGAGCACTAAGAGATGATTCCTTGAAATTTTCAAAATTGTAAAGCAGGGGTTTTCAACTTTACATATTAAAATCCACACAAGCGACATCTCGGGCTAAGCTTAGGACGTAATATATGAGTAGATGTTTTCTTTGTTCAGTGTATTAAAAATAATATTAATTAAAAACACCGTTTTAAAAAAGGATTTTATAGTTTTTTACTTATTTTTTAGAGAACCCAACATCGCACTTCTGAGGAAACACTTCATTCTTCGTACCAGAGCGAGGACATGAAAATAATTCTGACCTTTGAGGTTAAATCGAACCCATAACTGTCGCGTTTATAGTCAGACGGTGTCGCGTTTATACCATACCGTTGAGGAACGCTTCAATGAAAAACAAAATAACAAACTCAAATAGAATTGTTATTTATATTTGAAAGCTCATTTAACTTCTCAAAAAGCTTTCGCTTTACTTTCTTGTTATTAGAATTGGAGTATAATGGATCATTGAAGATTTTATTTTTCCAACAGATATTGTTAGTAAATTAGGTTACAAGGACTTGTAAGAATAATAAAATGACTTGTAACTACGAGGATGTGATAAAATTTAAGGAAGTGGACGAGTAAGCCCACATGTAATAATAATATCATCATAGAACTTGATATTTAACATGTATTTTAAACTGGCATTTTGTTGAGTTTCCCGTCGTACCCCGTATAATATGAAAGGGTGAACAAAGAGAACACAGTGTCAAGACACTTCATTGTCATTGTGTTTTACCGGACCGTGGGTCACGCTGATCTCAACATAACACTAATACTAATACGAATAAAAATATTTCCATCTCATCAACATCCATTAACTGGCACTCGAACGTCCTTCTGAAACATGATCCTATTTGTCCCTGAGGAGTGCTTATCACGCCTATCGGAGGACTTCACTTGACACTCTCGATGTTACAGACCATTCTTTGTAACTTAACTCTTTGCTATTGATGGAATCATATTTTTCTTTTTGTTAATATTCTTTCTTATCGTCACTAGTAATAGACAATGGTGAGCAGAAGTGGAATGTACGTGTATATCACAACCATTACCTGTACAAGAAAATTAACAAATTATGTTATAAAAAAGTGAAACAGATTATTATGTTATAGGACGCCACCATGACACAACGCCCCCTTCGTCTTATTACCAGATGGAAGAAATGAAGATAATTCATCCCCAAGATTGGGAATAACCGTCGCGTTAACAGTTATATTCATAATTAGGCTAATTATTTATATTGAGCTAATTACAGTTAATTAATTATATTAGTAACATATATTATAGACATTATCAGTACATGTTTAATGTAGATAACAGAGTGATAGCTTAGATTTTCGAGTATAAACACTAATTAACTTCGACGTATGCAGATCCATGTTCAAATCAAGTCGAGGAACAAAATTGACAGATTTTTTGACAAATTATAAGAAATAATAAGATTATTTCTTTATCTTAAGGTCTGAGTATCTGAAAAAATAACGAAAAGTAATTTACTATACCTTATTATATTTCTTCAAATAATTTCTTTTTTTTAAATGTACTAAACACAAAAATATTAAAGGAAGCAACAAAAGTATTTGAAAGTCGATTTTTAGTTTTTGAATATACAATTTTTTTACTTGCTTATATAACGTATAATTTTTTAACGTAGCGGGACTTAAACGCGCCTCCTGGAAACGTTCGTACGGTACAGACTATAATTACCAATGTAGAATCAGAAGATTTTACATAAAGTCTACGGCGTAGAGATTGTTATCCCAAGAAACGTAGAGACGATATAATTTTCATTAAATTTGTTTAATAATCAAAGCTGTCGTTATGGGTTCGATCCTCATTCAAGAAATTAAATATACTCAATTTATTTTCATTTCCCCGCTGGACGAAGCATTTCCTTGACGGACTTGCAATTTGATACGCAATATTTCGACCGTAAGGAACGGAGTATCTTAATAATAGGCTCCGTCTGCCTACCCTACTAAGCAGTTAGAGCAAGAAGCTGATATTTTTGTTTTAATATAAAATTGTATAACATCATCCAAATAGATAAAACTTAATTTTCATAGATTTTCATTACTAGAGTCTTATATCATACTCGTATACGTATGTTACCTACTATGTTTTTATATCGTTATTTTAAATAAATAAAGAACAAAAACCGTCATTCTTGAAGCGAGTGCTCTTTGCTCGCGGAATGAATACAAAAGCTGTATTTGCCGAAACAAATTGTTTAAAAGGGTAGGTTAGTGCTCCAGCGGTAGAGTAAGAAAAATATTGGAGACTCTTTATGGAATAACTTGAATATATGGAAAATATGTACTTTTTATGGGATTTTGAGGGCTTTTTACGTCCCCAATTGGCAAAATAATAAAATTATGTACGAGTGTAATTAAATTTCTTTAAATTATCATTCTATATTAGGACAAAATGCGGCGTTAAGTTCCGCCACTGTTTGCCGAAAAAAAAATATTGTATATAGTTCAGAATAAAAATAATTGATTGTGACTAATATTAATTAGAATGTTAACCAAACAGGGCGGCATGGTCGTTGTCACGACAAAGCTCTTAAATAAAAAGAAAAAAAAAAAAACAAAAAAAAAAGTTCCGCCACTTAATACGCAGTGTCTCCAACTTAATTCAAACCTTAAAACTAATTTTCCGAAGTAATTTCAGGGTTAAAAAATATTACTCAAAGTACAACAATACTGTCATAGCCAAAATTAAGAGGCAATTTAAAAACATACTTTTGTTTTTAAGCCGTGTTATTATTTTAATGAGAAGCAATATTTACTCGCCTTTTATTGGGTTCTTTAACAATAAAAGAAGTAGAACAATTACTGTGAAATGAAATGAGGAAACTCTGTGTAATATAATTATATTTACTTCCGCGTTCTTGATATTTTATAAGGTAAATAGTGACAATCAAATATTTCTCTATATTATTAATAGCAGTCGTCGTTCGTAATTTTGCTTGGACTTTGAGACATCAAATGAAAAATTACTATTTTATTCCTCATTGGTATATCCAGAAACACTTCCTACCTTGCATATAAGCCAAACTTCTACTTTAAAGGTCCAGTCTGTCGGTCACTCAGTTACGGAAAAAGGTATATTTTTTGTAATGTTGTCTTGTCAACAAGCTATATTTATAAATCTATAGGATATTTTCTGATTTTCGAAGTTTTGCGTGTTGAGTGGCAAAAATCAACGCCGCAATTAGTATTGTTACCAGCGGGAAAATGAAAATAATTCATTCGTCCGAGTGGGAATCGAATCTACAACCGTCGCGTTTATAATTGAACGCTGCCTCACTAAATCACGATTACCTCATAGAAGACTATGTTTATACAATTAATATTATTATAGCATATATAAAATTACTATTATTATAGAAATCCGATGTTATCGTTTACATCAAAATATGGCGCAGATGTAATAAAGACAAGAGGGAACAATTCACTTTACTGACATTTTATGACGATATATAACCACCTTGTGGGACGCCTACACTACAGTACTGGCCGATACACATTTATGTGTTTTTGCATCGTAAAACATTCGATTGTTTTGTTACAATGAAAAGATTATGTTAAATAGTAGTTTATGCGTGTAAGTTTCACGCTCACGCTTTAACACGCATATAGCATGGTAGGTGTCAAGTGGCAGAGGCTGAGTTCCAAGTATTGTTTTGAAACTTTTTTTTTAGTTTCCCACCACGAATTATTTCAATAATTGTGCGGAAAGTGGATAGCAGAGTGTCTTAGCACTAAATTCTTTCCTACAATACCATACAGAAAAAAAATTGTTAAATTGCCTATTTTCTCTACACACATTGGTACAAAAACAAAAAATCTTGTTACTATTAGCTATTAGATAATTGAACTATTATTCCAACATAATGGAGCATCCATTAGCAGTAGGAAGATAAACAGCCCACGTTGAAGTGCTTTAGGAACAATGGGTGGACGAAGAATGTACGAAAATCAGCACTTCTTTGTATCGAGTATATATAATTATGTATATGACTTTTTCCTATTTTGCAAAGCAACTAGGGAAAATTATTAGGCTGTCTTGTATCTGTTCCAAATACATTTATTGTATTGCTTTAACTGGGAATTGAATCTACAACTTTTATATCTCTCTCCAGTATCGGCGTAGAGCTCTACCACTGAACAAGCGTAAAAAAAATATGGAATATGGGAAATGGCGTCTAATTAGTTCCCTTCTAGGTTCCCTTTACGTATCCTGTTATGTGCGGCATGCAGCATGAAGCTATCAGTCATAATTTTTCCACAGTATTTCTTGTTTTTTTGTTTAATTTACGTTTAATCAACTTGCTCGCAATAGCGTGGACGCGAACAATGGGGCAGACGAGGCTAAAATTACTAAAAGTGGAAACGTCACTCAATTATCTTAGTTTTGTACCTATAGCTCTTTTCAATGTTGGCTTTTTAATGCTTCTTTGCAAGATATGAAATTATTTATTGATACGAAGGTAATTTTTTACTTCACGCTATTCTCTGTATAGCGTGGAAGCTAGAAGGGACTTAGTGTTAAGACACTCCGTCATTTACTTTTTGCAAAATTGTAAAGACATACCACATTATACATGTAGGTTGAGTGGCGGAATTCAAGACCTCGTTTTGCTTACCAAAACAGGAAATTGGTTACAATAGTTTAAGTGTAATCATTTCTCGGGGTGGAAATCGAACCCACAATCATCGCTAACAAAGAAGCTTTCCCACTGCACAAAATAATGTACAAGTAATCTCTATTTTCTCTACAAAGAATCTATCTGTATCCCTCCCGGGTCAGCATTTATACGGTTTTTACGTAACATTTCACGTCGTTTCCTCGTAGAAGAAATAAGTTACAACTCTATTATTACTTTGTAACAAGTTCATCTGTTTCGTTCTTCCCTTTAAATAGTTTCTTAGTTTAATTTACACAAATATATTCATTAACATATTAGTAGACACAGTAGTACGACTGTGAACGTGACTGGTTGTGGATAACGAGGCTCTGCCACTCAACATACAATGCATGCACTCAAAATTTGGCGCAAAATGGAGAACGTAAGTGTCTTAATGGGAACGGAGTATCTTAACACTAGATTACCAGGTTCAGTCTGCCTATCCTGCTACGATACGACGACTGTGATGGTAGGTATTCTCATAAAATAAAAAAAACTAAATTTTATTTATAAAAAACCATACATTTATACTTTACATGTATAAAATAACAACAGTATAAAATTACCACATTTCACCGGCTTCCTTCATTTAGAACCTCCCGCAGTTTAATTTTCCCCACCTCGCTCTTAATTCTGCGAAGTTTGTTAATACAGATAATAAACTTTTTTTATATAACACGTAATAGGTAAGTTTACTTTTTTAAAACATTATTTGCACGCTTTGGTTAAAATGGAGAATGGAATTTAATAAAAAAGTTTAACCGTGTGAGGATTTGAAGTTGTGGCCCTCAGAATCTTTAACCAAATATAGCTATTAGGTATACTTTTCGCAAGAGACTTTAAATCCAGCAATCCAACATTTATCTGCGGCGAATTGCAGACAGAGTTTGTGAGTAGCGTAACACAACGCCGTAAGTTTTGCATCGAATTGGAAAGTTGGGAATCTACTGCTAAGACAACACAACGCTGCGTTTTGCCTGGTTACCAGAACGAAGAAATGGAAATATTATATATTTAAATTCCTCGAGTGGGAATCAAACCTGTCACCTTTGCAGTCGTACCCTCCCTGCCCTCACGGTTGGCCTTTACTCCCAACTTACTTTATTCTTAATGATTATACCTTAAATTTTTATATTCGCTAAAATGTACCAGATACATTAAATATAATGTAACTATAAAAGTACAATAGATTTCCGCATCGAAAGCAACAAAGGAAGCAATTTCCTTGATTTATGTTCAATAAAGGTATAAAGGAGGTTGGAATTTTGTCCGCCATACGAGTGTGTGCTTTTGTGACAGAAGTTATGACAATGTGACTTCTGATACTTGTACGTAAAGGTTCATCTTGTTTAATTCTACCTGTAATTTTGAGGCCAGTCCTGACGCAGGGACCCAAGCACGCCACAGGTCGTGGGATCAATCCCATTCGAGAAGATGAAATATTTAATATTTTTTATTCACTCGAGTACGAATAGAACCCAAAACCTTTCACATTTACAGTCGCACGCTCGCGCCCCTGTGCTCCCCTGTGCTTCAATACAATTTACATAAAATTATAACTAGATACAAAATGATACCCTCCACAGACAACACCACAGTTGATTACCAGCGATCGGTAGTTTGACAAAGTTGAAAGTAAATTGGTCCACTTTAATGGTTTACCGGATGTCAGCTCGCGCGGCGGCTAATGCATAGTCGGGGAACGAGCGATGTGTAGGTTCATAGAATAATATACGAGTATATAGAAGATATATAGTAATATATATTTTGAATGAAGTACAGGAATGATATTATATATCTTTCAAAAAGGTGCGGGTTGAAATTTCGTAACGTTCTAATTGTTTTACAATATGATCACCTACGTGTGACTTTAAAAATGTGTTTTTGGCTTCTCCGTTTCTGATATCCTTCAAAAGTATTGAATATTTTACTCCTTCCACTGGGAATCGAACCCACAACCACAGTCGCACGCTTGTGTCCCTACACCTAGTACGTAAAAATGCTTAAAAACAATGATGATTGAATGAATGATGAAATGAATGATTTTTTTGAAGTAAATTAAAATTAAGACCATTGGTATATTTATACATAGAATACTCCTGCGACTTTGAATCCTTGTTCAAATAGTTACATCGACTAATAGTGGTGTATGACACATATTTTTAAGTAACTTTGATACACTAAGAAGGTATAGTGGGTACAGCGAAATAATTAACGTTATATAAGTTATCCTATAGCCTTCCTCTATAAGTGTGCTATCTAATAGAAAAGGATTTATTCAGATCGAAACAGTAGTTGTTGAGATTAGCGTGTTCAAATAAACTCGTAAGCTTTATATTAGTACTCGTATAAATGTAAATATTTTTCTTATTTGAATACGCAAAGATCGTTTAGGCGTTTTGTTTCGACAGTACTCTCTCCATTCTTACAAGGTTTCAGATCAAGAAAACATTTGATAACAAGGGTATCCTTGTCATCTATCTCAGTAACAGTAGGATTTCACTTCAAAGGCACTGCATAAATCTAGAATAGCAAATATATTATTATTTTTTATTTTTTGCCTAATAAAATAAACCTGAATAATAGTGCCTTCGTGGGTTAAAGGTACGATCGTGTGATTGAAACGCAACGGTTCCAGGTCCGATTTCGACGCAACGGTTGCAAGTCCGATTTTTCACGATCTAGTACTGAGTGTAAAGCGCGGCGTTGAGGTCCGCCACTCAACACCCAATGCCTTGAAAATTCGGCGGCTTAAAAAAATCCATGATTATTAACATCCAAGTATGCTCATATTTCTAGAAACGAACATACAATTTAGACGGAAAAATCTGACTTTCCTAATAATCGTTTTTTTTTTCTATTTGTTTCGCAAAAATCCACATATGTAAAGAAAGGTTTCATACTTCTAGGTCAAGGCTAGCCTCGTTTCATCATTTGAATTATTAATATATGTTATCCTTTAGCTTTTGGTCGTCAAAAGGATAAATATACAACAGTATGAAGTCATATATAGCCTTATTTTTTTATCTTCATGCTCTACCCGCACAAAGCAGCGTAGAAGGAAAGGACCTGGAATCTAGTATTAAGATACTCCGTTCCCATTAAGGTACTTCCATTCCCCAGTGTCCAACAAATTCTGAAGGCATTGCGTGGAGTGGTGTGGGGAAGTGACCAGAGTGAGGAATATAAAAAAAGGAGAATGAAAATATTGAATATATCATTCCCCAAACCCACAAACTCGGTATGTCCCTTCGTTGCGACGGCCTTACGATGAATAATCTTTAAATAAACAATAAAGTGGAGTTTAGAGTGTCTTTTCACTAGGCTAGGCTTGTGTCTATCTGTCTATATTGCAATACGTGAACATCAGAAAAGAAACAAAATATAACTCTCAAATAAATAATATAATATCTTACTATAAGTTTTTATGTAATATTACAGTCATTTTCATATAATATCGAGACTTGCCTTACGTAAAGTATTATTCTGTCAATAGCAAGTTCCATCCATATCGATTACACAAGCATTCTAGGTGAAGTGAAAATAAATGTTCTACGGTGTCTCTTCTGGGAAATGGGTCTTATGATGGATCTGTTTGTTCTAGATTAAACTATGCTTTAATATTTGGTCTAGAAATATAATTTTTGACCGAGTTTACCATCATAATATACTCATATAAATAAAATATGTCGTAAAATAGACTAATTGTTTTATAAAAATTAAATAATTTATACTTCTGTTTTTCAATTGAACCTACAGCAGCACGTTTGCAGTCAAATACGCGTCCGTAATAGATACATTATTCGAATACATCACACATCTTATCGACGTTATGAAATATAAGAAAAATGGCTAGAAAAGGCATCTTTTTCCATTTATTGAGGTCATAGGAATCGCAGAAAATGTATATCCTTATGAATTATCAATACCAGTCTGAACCATATTTGATATAAAGGTTCAATGTATGTTAGGTTAGAATTTAATAAAAAATATGTTATTCGTATTGACATTTGCAGTAAGAAGAGACAGTGGCAGCTTATAAATGTAAGAAGAATGAAGAACTATGCTTTAATTATCTTTTATCGGACCAGCAAATTTTTTTTTTTTACAGCGTAAATAATTTTTATCACGTTTGATTAAAATGACATCTATTTTCATATAACTTCCCTTTAAGTCACTGAATTATTAATGATTTAATTGAGTTAAAAACTAATAAATAATCACTAACCCCTTATAACCTAGTCTCAGGGGGCAGTGTATAACTCGAAACTCAATAATTGTAAGGTCGATCCTTCTCGGAGAAATACATCATGTTCCTTTCCCTGCTCTAGCATGACAAACCGCGGTGTTAAATTCCGCGTCACAACTCGTAATTTCCTAAATTCAGACAGCTAGTAAAAAATAAATGTCTAATAAAGCGTGAAACTAAAAAAAATATACAAATATTACACTCTACAAACTCCTAAATATATTATTAAATATGAAATTCATATAAAGTGTAACATCAGAAGGCACCGTCTGTTGGTTTGTGGTCGAATTGATAAAAGCTTTATAGCATAAGTGCTACTACTAAGTGCCCTATACATTTGAATTATATATAAAGTCCTACTAAAATATTAGTTGTATATAAATTCTAAATAACTCTGACTCTGGTCTCTCTGACTCTGGTCAGAGCTACCTTGGGTACTTGGGTACTTGGGTACTTAGGTATTACATGACAGATCATGTATAAATGGACTATCCAACACAAAAATATTTTTTCATATCGAACTAGTAGTGCGTGAGCGCACTCAATTTCGTAATAATCGTTAATCATAAAACTCTTAGTTGATTAGATAAATCATTCAAAAATATTTAAAAAGGTATGTGTCCAGGCTAAGTCTATGTATATAAGAGCAAAAATTTTGAACTCTAATAATAAAATTAAAGCTACATGGGATGCTATTACTACTGTAACTGGGAGATCTAGAGCTGTCAGTGAACCTATTAAATTAAAAGTTAATAATATAATCTTAAATTCAGATTTAGAAGTGGCAAATACTTTTCAAAATTTTTTTTCTGATGTATCTACTGAAGTAACACGTTCACTGCCATCATCTCCGTCGGAAGCAGAATTAATACTAAAAACCCATGTAAATAGTTGTAGACAAAATTTTGTGTTTAAGAATGTGTCACCAGATGAAATTGTCAAAACTTTTAAAAGCCTTAATTTAAAGAAAACTGGTGACTTATGGGGCATGTCTGTTAAAGTTTTTAATTCAATTATACCTAATATTGCTCCTTACCTTGCTTTAATTTTTAACAATTGTGTAGAATTCGGTACTTTTCCTGATTTAATGAAATATAGCAAAATAGTGCCGCTTTACAAAAGTGGAGATAGATCTGAGCCTGGAAATTACAGACCGATTTCTGTTTTACCATCCTTAAGTAAAATATTTGAAAAAATAATGTTCAACCAGCTCACAACTTTCTTAAATATTAACAATTGTTTCCATAGTGAGCAATATGGTTTCACCAAAGGCAAATCCACTACGGATGCGGGTGCCGCACTCCTAAAGCACATTTATGACGCATGGGAGAAGTCACAAAATGCAATTGGAGTGTTTTGTGACTTATCCAAAGCCTTTGATTGCGTAGACCATGTAACTCTGTTGTTAAAACTAAAACATTATGGTATACAGGATACTGCACTTGACCTTATTGCCTCATATTTAAACCAAAGAATCCAGAAGGTTAGTATAAATAATGTAAAATCATCTGGATCTCCTCTAAAGATGGGCGTTCCACAAGGATCCATTCTTGGTCCCCTTTTATTTCTTCTTTATATTAACGATCTACCCTTTTATGTGAGGAACCTATGTGATATTGTACTTTTCGCGGATGATACCTCTTTAATATTTAAGGTTGACAGAAACAAAATAAACTATGACGACGTGAATAGTGCATTATCGCATATCCTTCGTTGGTTTGATGTTAATAATCTAATGTTAAATGCTAAAAAAACTAAATGTATTGAATTTGCTTTACAAAATGTTAAAAAACATAATTTTAGTCTACTAATTAAAAGAGAGACTCTCAATTTGTCGGAATCAGCTATTTTCTTAGGTGTAACTATAGATTCCAAACTCCAGTGGAACACTCATCTGGAAGCACTTGCGGATAAACTCAGCTCTGCCGCGTTCGCAATTAAAAAAATAAGACAAATGACGGACGTTGACACTGCCCGACTAGTCTACTTTAGCTATTTCCATAGTATTTTATCTTATGGAATGCTGCTATGGGGCAGTGCTTCAGACATAAATTCTATATTTATCCTCCAAAAAAGAGCCGTAAGATATATTTATAAACTAAGAGCGCGAGATTCTCTGCGAGATGTTTTCAAAGATGCAGGTATTCTTACAGTTGCTTCTCAATTTATATACTATAATATTCTCTTTGTCCGACAAAATATACATTGTCATAGTAAACATAGTGACAATCATACGATAGGAACGAGAAATAAAGATAAGATTGTTACTCCAAGTTTTCGCCTCCAAAAAGTTAATAAATCTTTTATGGGTCTGAGCATACGTGTATATAATAAAATTCCACAATGTATTCTAGATTTGCCACTTCCAAAATTTAAAATATCAGTAAAAAAAATTCTGACAAGTAAAGCGTATTACACTGTTCAAGAATACTTAGAAGACAAACATGTATGGAATTAATGTCTATTGAATGAGATGCAGGATAGCTGCCAACTAATGTAATAGATTGTGATTGTACCATTGATTTTGAAAAGAGCAACTGTTGAGTTTCTTGCCGGCTCTTCTCAGCAGAACTGCCTTCCGAACCGGTGGTAGCTTTTTGTTCATATGTTCATTCGACGATTCAAAAGTGCTTATTATAAGTTTATTTGAATAAAGAATATTTTGAATTTGAATTTGAATTTGAATTATTATTCCTAGATATGTGTAGAAAAGAAAATCTAGACACTAGATTTATTACTCTACTATTCCAGATAAAGTGTGAAACTAAACAATAATAAAAGAAAGAATAGAAAAAAGTGGATCATATTACTATTTCCTTATATTTTTAAACGCAAATTTTGTAATAAAATAGAGATGATATTTTACAAATTGTTCCTAAAATATTAAAATACTGCCCATTCAAGATAAATTGTGTTAGACAACTATAAAAGAAAATTCGAGAAATTCGACCAATTTTGTACGAAATATTCGGTATAAAAGTTACGGAGCGCGATCGTTAATAACTTTTTAAAATAAACCTTATCCTGAAAGATTAAATACTAAATCAAATCACAAAACACGTTTTAGGACATAAAGGAGTAAAGGTTTCACTTCCTCGCTTTAGTAAGGTAAAGTACGGCGTTGATCTCCGCCATTTAATACGTAATGTCTCGTATACAAGCGGAAAAGGGAGAACGGGGTGTCTTGGTCTTTAGATTGTCTCGGCCTATTGAAATTAAAGACAAATTGAGTAGCCTTGAGCCGGAAGCCGTGACCTTTTCCGAAACATTTCAGTTTTCTTCCTTACTCTACAATACCCAGAAAACCTTATGTCCTGGATCCGAATCCTGGACTAAGTTAATCTTGAAGTTATGTTTATATTTTTTTATAAATATAACGCTCAACACGCAATGTCTCCAGAATTCGGTTGAAAGTGCCTAGGCCAGGGTAGGCAGAGTCCCTCTGCCTACCCTGCTCTGTGAGGAATACATACACCGTCAAAGAATCAGATTCAGAACATTTATGTCCACGCATCACTCTCATTTTATTTTAGGATTGCCAAATAGAAACTATTCTAAGTACCCAAAGGAAATGCGGAAATTAAGGAACATGGCATCCGTTCTTTAATTTCCGACCATTTAGTGACAAGAGATAAAAATATTCTTAAATGTAACTTGGGGGATCCCAAGTAAGGATTAAATTCTTAATGGAAACGCAGTGTCTTAACATTAAAAAAAGAAAAGAGTACTTTCAGGTTAATTTTTAACAAGTTTATAATATACTGTAAAATATTGAAACAACATACCAGTTTGGCCTCACTCAGTTAAATTTTATATCATAAAGTAAACAGCGACGTGAGTTACATCAAAAGAATTTTAAATTAAATTGTTCAACCAAGTAGAAAATGTTTTGAGTGGAAAAGTTTAAAGTTCTAACAATTTTTATTGTATACGTTTATAAAAATTCATAGGTACTTGTGTCTATTTAACACAAAAGAAAAAGACACAGGTATGTTTACTCCATTCTCCGCTTTCCGCCCGAATCAGAGTATCTGCTCTGTTTTACTGTATAGCCCCTTGTCAAATTGCGGAACTCAACGCTGCACCTTGTCGGCCAGAGCGGGAAAACTTAAATAATAAAAATTATGTATAATTTCATCGAATGGGATTTCAACACACAGAACCATTAGGCTTACACGGCTGTCCCACTGGGCTACGATTGCCTCTTAATTATATTTACTAATATATATTCAAATATTCACCAATTATATTTACATTTGTATTACGAAATCCTTCAAAATACCTTGAGAATTATAATTTGAGCGCGATTATTTGAACTGTCGCCCGTTTGCTAATTCAACAAGTAGCGCCTGATTGAGTCTATTAGCATAACTTTGTGCGTTGTTCTCATTAGCTAACATCTGTTTCTGAAATACAAATATACTAGCTCTGGCACGCTGTTTCATATCACATTTTACTAAGTTTGTGAAAATGAAAGTTTGTAAGTTCCATTCTCTGGTTGTGCGAATGAAGAATGTGAAATCTTAAAGCGTTTATTCTGTACAATCCGGAATTTACATCCGTACTTGGTGGAAATTCCGGCGGGAAGCTGTATTCCTAAAGGTTCCATGGTTAAAAGGGGTAGGGGGAATTGGGTTGTGTAATTCCAAAGCACTGGTTAGCAAAGCCAAGTTTACGCCAACGGCTAAAGATCCAAAGTAATTTCCATTTCACAATACAGACGAAGCCGCAAGTAACGACTAGTCCTTCATTTCTTTGCAAATATGGCTGATTACTTACCTCATCGCCCTCTTAAACAGTCGTAAGTCATTTTCGATTTAATTAAAGGAGTTCGTTTCGACTTAACGTTTCAGAGCAATTACCTACAAACATTCGTTAACGGTTGAAGCAATTAACGAAATTTAATTAAGTTTTTGGTAATCATGATGGTTGATATAACTAAATCGTGATTTAATGATAAAATTTTTAGAGGTTTTTATGGACGACAGCATTATATAGGAGTTGGATTCCCTTCGGGAAATGTAATATTTAATATTTTCATTTCTGCGCTCTGGTGTCGAGGCACAGCGCGGCTTCACAAGTTGGAAACGGAGTATCTTAACACTACTTATGCCTCCTAGGTTCCACCTACTCTGGAATACTGGTTAAAACGTGAAGCTATTTTTTTTGTGTCATCCATAGTAGCTCAGTAAGCAGAAAGGCCCAGTATCAAAACATTTAATTCTCCACATTCTTCTCGAATCACAGACATTAAAAAGTATAGAGTGGTACAGAGTGTAGAGTTAGATCAATTACTGATAGATTTCAGAAACTCATAATTACTTTAAAATTTAGTGTTTTTCCCAAAGGTATTGTTTAACAAGTTCTGGACTCGCTGTTAGGACTAATTGCTGATGAAAGTTTTGTAACTACTAAATTAATTATCTGAACACAAACTTTAAACAACTAAGCTAGCTTTTCAAAAAGCTCATGATACTTGAGCAGGTCTGTGAAATAATTATCATTTTATATATTCTTTTCTTTTTTGTAAAAACTAAAATACAAAATATAGAATTGCTAGGAGGCCGTTGTGGCGAAGAGACATAAGAATTCGACTATAAACGCGACGTTTATGGGTTCGATTCCAACTCGTGTGAATGATATATTTAAAATATTTTAATTACTTCGCCTTGGTGAAGAAACAAAGCCTGACATTAATTTCCGCGAAAAAGAAATAGCTTAAAGAAAAGGAAGTTATATTCTCTTATTATAGAATTCAAGCTAGTCTATGCGTGTGTTTTAATGTCAGAGATTAAAATTTTGTAACAATTACGAAAATCAAAGATCTTTTTCTTTTTTAGGTTCACGCACATAGCAGTGTAAGCAGAGGAAACCTAGGGACCTAATATTAAGACACTCGATTTCCCATAAAGGCACGTCCGCCCCTACTTTTCACAAAATTCTTCAGTCATTGCGTGTTGAGTGGCGGAATTAAACGCCGACCATTGCCCCGTTACCAAAAGTTCCACAACTGTCGCGTTTACAGTTTCAGCCTTGTGCCGACACGACATCCCCGAAGATCCATTCAGCATTATTATCTAGAGTAATAAATTTAAAGAACAACTTGAAATACCTACGACTTAAAAAATAACAAGTAAATAAATAAGTTCCCTTCACAGCCCAACGCGGGTCTTACAAATTGTACTGGTACGTGACTTATAGACGTCTCGAAGTAAAGAAAGATAAGGACGATATCTTTTTACCTTTATTACGCGACAACATTGAAGATGCGTATATATGTTGCTATTTGGATTTTTAGACTGTGCTTTTCAATTGGATAGGTATATTTCGGTTATTTACTTTTCTTATTCTGTCAATAGCGAACCGCTCGCGACTTCGCCCGCCCCAACTATTATTTACTATTATTTAAATGTTTTTATTATATCATACGTTAACTAAATTATTATTTAATTTTTTAGATACTTATGTATTCTCTCGTAAAAAATATTTTTAATAGGAAAAAATATGGTCATTTAATACTTCCGTAAATACCTATTTTTCCTACGTAAATACCTATATTACGGGAGTTATATGAAAAAATCTTATAGAAATTGGTCTAGAAGTTAGCCCGGACAAACAGAAAGACAGACATTCGGGCAAATATTTTAAAATTGTTTTTGTTTTATTATCGTACGAATGACGTATGAATGACACTTCATTCATGACGGACACATGTCTACAATAGTTACGAGTTTAATTCCCGCTTGGGGAAATATTTGTGTATAATATTATAAGTATATGTATCTACAGATATTTTGTATGTATCATAAATAATTATATCAAAATTTAAAATACAAACCATATTTAATAACAGTTTGTTTATAGCGATACCAAATCCGCCGTATTAAAATAATTGATTGATGTTCTCGAAGGTACTATCAACTCATCAATCATCACCGTCCATTACTGGGCGGTGGGAAATAGCAATATATGTACGTAGTTTAACACCGTTTTGGCGCAGTGTATGTGTACGTCACGATAACAGTAGATTCGAATTTTATATAATACAAAAATACCACTTTATTTATTAAGATACTTATATTAGTTAAATACATAAATGTTAAGTTTTTGTAATAAATTACGCAATATAATATACCTACACTTATGATAAACCGCTCTCAACTCAGAAATCAATCTTAAGAAGCCTTCCCTTCTCATAAATTCTCTAACATCATATTCATAAATTATCATCTATGGCCTGCAATTATAAACCGCTCTCAAGTTGGAGTTCGACTGAGTCCATGTGTGCCACTAATATGCTTCAAAGAATTAACTACATATATTTTAACTCCGCCACTCAACAGACGACAGACTGGCAGACGGAGAGTGTTAATTGTAGGTTCCCTCTGCCTACTATATTACATTTGCGGGATGCAGCGTGAAGCTTTAGCGTGAATAACAACTTAACGGTATAACTATAATACCTATAACGTTAATACAAATAGTAATGATGGCAACGTGGGCTCATTTCCAATGGTAATTTTCTATCGCGCTTCATTACTGGACGTTTCCTTTCAAATAGATTTTTCATTTACATTTCGATAAAGCTTTTATGAAGATGGTATGTATTTATTGTTATGTTGTTTTTTAAAAATACTGCGAAATAATTCTCCGTTCTCCTCTTTTCATATATATATTTTTTGTTTCACGATGTATCCTGCACATGGTAGAGTAAACAGAGCAAACTTAATGTTAAGGCACTCCGTTCTCTGTTCACCTGACCAATTTTCAAAACATTTGGTGGAACCCAACGCCGCTCCTTGTCTTGCATGTCTAAAATTGCTTGATATATTGTCCAAAGCGCTTGGAACGTCCGCGTCATGTTTAAATCGATTGTCTAAAAGTTTTAAATAAACATGATACATTCTAGTTCGTGTAAGCTAGAAGCTTCATGTAATTATATCTTATTTTTATCATTTTGTGTCTAAAATTTTGCGAAGTGTTTTTTAACATCACCCCCGTATGCCGTACTCAGCAGGGTAGGCATCTACTGTTAACCCTGGGAACCTAACATTAAGATACTTCCGTTTTCCACTTTCCGCCGATTTCTGGAGGTATGTGTGTTGAGCGGTGGAACTCAACTCCGCATTTTGCGTCTTTCCTCTTACCTCGGCTAACCTCTTAGCTCACTTAATTTATTATTTAAAATCTAACGAAATATAAATATTTTATTGGAATATTAGTGTAAATTATTTATTGGATGGTGTCAGCTATCAAAGCTCGGGTTATCGGGTGGTGATTGATCTTATTGTTTCAACTAGACCCAATGTAGTGGAAGTGATTGATTTGAGATCCTTTTTTGTCTATCTATTATACAATAGCCTTTATAAATATTGTTTAAATAAATAATTTAAGGCCTGTCGTGGTACAGGAGCATAAAGTGGCATTATAAACGCAACTGAGTGTGAGTTCGATCCCACTGAAATGAAATATTTATTTAAATGTATATTTTTATTTCTTCGCTCTGGTGCCGAGGCAAAGCGCGGCGTGAGTTCCGCCACTCCACACGTAATGCCTCCAGAATTCGGCGGAAAGTGGGGAGCGGAGTGTCTGAACACTATGTTCCCTCTGCCTACCCTGCTGTGCGCGGAGTACGTAAAACTGAAACAAAATTATATCATAATCTAAGTTTTATTTGTTTCACGTATTATGCTGGTCTACCACCAAAATATTCTTTTTTTTTTCTAAATATCTAATTATTTACTTGATATATTTATTAATATTTGTCCGGCTGTGCTTGATTAGTACTCCATTTCATTTTATAATACTCTGGATTCCATTTAAGTCGCCTTGTCTGTCTTTGGAATTTTCTCTCTCTTCTCTCTGAGAAAATTGCGGAGACAATAACACAAATGCTGACACAACGTAAACGTAAAGGTTGTGGGTTCGATTCCCAATTACAATAATGATTATATATTAACTATCGTAATAATGCTGATGTCATTAAATTCCGCTAAGTTAACACCGAAGTAACTTGACAGTAGATTGTATTTGCATATCACGCATGGTACGTGAAAACAAAATGTGATGTGCTTCACATTTTGTTTTCTTGCTTTGAACTGATGCTGCTAAACAAATTTACAGCCATTTATCTAGTTATAGTCCACGCCTAAGGTAAACTTATTAACCAAAATCAAATACCTAACTAACAGTTTTCTCCTGGGAACGAAAAGTCCCATCTAATTGTAATATACAACGTCTGAACAAACTGACAACTTATATTAGATTAGCTCAGCCGAGTGCGATATTGGTTAAGTTTGGACCTCACTTGAATACTGATATTATATTAACCATCCATCGGGACTCGCTTATCAAGTACAGCGTATATCTTAACAATTGCGTTAGAATTACAATTTTCCAAGGTTAAGGTGAGAAATTCCATCGAGAATATCTCAGTAATATTTTCCAGGCAACCGTGTTTTATAGTATTCAGAACTAAAATAAGCTTTAATTTGATATATAATTCATTGAAAAAACACATGAGTGCAAATTATTAACATTTAGTGACATGTTTAAACCAGGCAACCCTAGACTTGCGGCAGACTGAGAGCTGCCAACCCTTAATTTTCCAATTCCTTATGCGATTTTCTTTCAAATGATGTGCGATTTATATAAAAAACGCATGAGTGCAATTTTCTCCAAAAACGAGTTACGAAAAAATGTAATTAAAGTGAACCGCGGCAGGATTCTTCCAGGCAACCCAAGTGTAATCTGTTCTACTAATCATGCATTATTCATTAATATAAGTTTAATTAAGAAAACTGATACCTGCAGGTTTAAGCGGCGGGATCTCAGGCCATGAGTAGATATCTACATCTGTTATGAGTCCATCATGGTAAGAGGGCTGTGGGTTCGATTCTCGCTAAGTACAAATATTATATTTAAATTTGTTTTCATTTTCCTCGTGCGATGAGACGAAGTGCGGTGGTGGACAACAAATCGATCGTTTAGTTTTTTTAATTTGGGGTACAGAACCCGCGATATGAATACTTATTTAAACTTTCTACTACTAACATTAGCATAGAAAGGAGACTCAACTTGAACATGGTTCCTGGCACGAAATGCACTACAAAAGTTTAATCGCCGCTCAGACCTACGAGTGGCTGTCTAGGTCATATAGCATCGCGATTACCCATTGTGCGATTAAAATAATCGTTAGGTATTTATGTTATCTTTATTTTATATTTGATATTAGGTTTTATTAAGCTCGTATCCAATAAGAGTTCCGTGTCTACCTCTTGAGGTACAGAACTCTACAAATTATTGCAAACATAAATTTGTAGTTCATTTTATATAAAACGTGTGCAAATGCACGCAAACTTAAGTTTGTTATAAGTTGTACTTCACGTTGACCTTTTATTTATTTTTTTGTATTTTTTTGTTGATTTTTTTTATTTGCGTAACAATCTAACAAAATCTTTTATAGCAAACAACACTTATAAAGTATAGTTTAATAGTACATCGTTCTTCAAGCAGCGGACTAAATGTTGACAGTCCACGCGACCGGCTAATACAAGTTTTGTTTACATTTTTCTATATACACCTATGAATATGAAAAAAATATTATATATAGGATATTATATATTGGACATAGTATAGAATAGTAAATAGTATATAGTATAGAAATTTAGATAAAATCTAATACTAGTGTAATAACATACCAGGCGTAATTGTTTGATGTTTACAAAAACAATATAGAGCAAACATACAAAGGCTTCACCTATTTCGATCTCAAAGCGCTCAAAGGACTTGATTGTTATAAACGTTATAAGGCGACGGTAAAATATTGTTACAAGTGATTATTGTATGTCTTATTTATAAATAAATACCTATACATATATAGAAAGAAACCAGTCGCGGCGTAAGAGCAGAAAACGTGCGTCTGTAAAAACGACAGTTTGGGGCTCGATTCCCACTCGAAGAAATGAAAACAACTATTGCTCGCTGTGGTAGCGAGTTAAGGGGCGGCGTTGAGTTCTACCACTTAACATGCAATGCCTTCAAAATTCGATGGAAAATAAGGAACGGAAGAGACTTAATGGGAACGGAGTGTCTTAATATTAAGTTCCCATGTTCCCTACTCTGCTGTATGGGATATAGCGTGAAGGTAACAAGATATTATTATTTTTAATTTCTCGAAAGATATTGACGCAACTGTAAATGCGACTTTTGTGGATTCGATTTTAACGGCAATGATATATTTTAATTATTTGCATTACGTTCCAGTACCACCACGTATAAAAATATTTTCCCAGTTATCTTCAACTAAAAATATGTACAAATATAATCATATAAATGCAAGTTGGTTTGGCTTCCAAATAAAAATGCCATCTCTCATGACAGTTAAAACTGAAATATTCCCCACCAGGTACTTACTTAAAGAAAATATACAAGCAAAGAACGTTCGCTTAGAAACGTGCAGCTAGTTCATATTTGAAATTTACTTCCTCAATATTCATGTATATCATTTTTTAACTTCATGCTGTATTCTGTCAGTGGTAGAGCAACTATCGACGTAAAAGTATGTGGATTCTATTCCCTTACGAGGAACAGAAATATTTATTAGTTTTATTGATTTGCGCCAGTATTAAGGCAAGATCCGCCACGAATATTCGATGAGGATACTTGTTTCTATTATTTACTTCAAATATACGTCGAACGGGAATAGAACCGGGAACCATTACTTGTACAATAATACTCTCAAGCACCATTGTATAAAAGATTTTCTATAGAATAACATGATAAACGTATTCCCCCCAGACCCAGTTCACATACACATTGTACACATACAGCCTCCACAGGGCCGCGGAGTTGATGAAGTCAGTCGACCCGCGCGAATTACACTGGGCTTTGTTAAACCTACTCATAGCTATACAAGTTCATTTCGTGTAAAATTCCATAGGTATAGAGACCGTCGTGGCGCATCGGAATGGTAGAAGTTAGCAACACACATGCGCGGCTTTGTCCGTGTAAACTTATTGTTACATTATTTATTTATTTATTTATTAAGGTTATTAACAAGCCAAACACTCTTACATTAAAATAACACTAACATGCACAGATCTACACTAAATGAATCATGAGAATTTAAAAAAAGAAAAAATATATAGAAAATACATAAATACATATACAGACATGCACATACACATATATACATACACATGCACATATATACACACATACACATATATATACATACACACATAAAAATATATAACATATATTTAAAAAAAAAACATTTACGTATTATTATTACAGCCAAAAACAGAATACATATTTTTTTTTAGCCTATATGTTATACTAATGCTTACTATAAAGTTCCATCAAAATCTGTATAGATTCTAATATTTGCGTGAAAAGGGGACAATAGTCTTCCTCATAAATTTCTACATTTTTAATATTAGTAGGATTTACTCTCATTTTCCAGCACTTGTAGAAGAAGCACAACAGTTTGGTCAATTTAGCGAAAATCTTAACATTAGGTTGCCTCTGCTCATAGGCGTAGGAATAGGTGGCAGGATAGTCCGTGCCCTCCCCAGAATAGTCTTGTACTCCAGAAATATTATTAACATTAAATTAACCCTGAAAAATAATAAAAACCTTTATATGAACTTCTCAATGTTCTTTCTTCTGTTCTTCTCATCTGTTTAAAGTCCAAGTCCCGTGGAAACCCAACAAATGTAGCCTGCTCTGCGGGTAAAAGCGTGTGGACGCCAAGTGTTAAGACACATCACACACATCCTATTATTAAGATATTTCACGTTGAATGGCGTAACTAAACGCTCCTTTTCGTCTTATTATCGAACTCACAACCATAGATCACCTAGGCCGAATTCCGCTACGCCCCGACCCTCAATCCTCCGGCCTCACTACTCAATATTAATATAACATTATTTAGAGAACTTCACAT
The DNA here is from genome assembly GCA_013403645.1 of Heliconius nattereri. Taxonomy (NCBI): domain Eukaryota; kingdom Metazoa; phylum Arthropoda; class Insecta; order Lepidoptera; family Nymphalidae; genus Heliconius; species Heliconius nattereri. Next base: position 9,907,816 of record JAAIXI010000222.1, read on the forward strand.
ATCCAATAACGCAATAATATACCCAATATCAAATTAATTACTAATTTTAAACTTCTAAATCAATTACAGTATATTGTGAAACACAAATCTATTAAGCAAGTTTAATTATTTATCGATACAGTAGTTCATTTATTATCAATTGTTAATTTGTTAGATATATTTTATTAAAGTCACGCTGTATCTCGCATATAGCAGGATAGACACAGAGAACTTAGTGTTATTACACTCCGTCCTCCACGTTTCGCCCAATTTTCGTGACATTGACTGTTAAATGTTGAAACAAAACGCGAGTGTATTGCCACCGATTGCCACCGAGTGGAAATCGAAACTCCAAATGTTGTATTAAAAGCCGTACGCTTCTGCGGCACTACGGCCTTAACTTTCATCTTATACAATATTTATTGTACATTCTTTGTTCTTTGTAAAAATATAGATATAATAATTCGGTAACGCACAAAATTTCTAAGATATATAAACCTGTCTAAAAATAATAAAACATTTTCGAGAAGAATTTTTAAGCGAAACGAAGCCAATTTTGTATCTAGTAACTTAGCAGTTGAAATTTTTTACATCGTCGATTATTCTGTTGATTAAACTTCTTTACGTTAAAATGTGCGCCCTGCGGTGAACAAAGAGCCCTTTTTATTATAATACAAATAACTTACTTAGTTTTAAACATTATTATCTTATATTTTTTTTATATTCTTATATATTTCTCTCTTATATGGGTAAAGGAGTGTTTTAACACTAGGCTCCCTCTGTCTATTCTGTTCTATGCAGGATACATGTGAAGCTAAAAAAATAATTATAAAAGAAAACGACATTTGCATTTTAAGCGCTATGCAATTAAAACGATCCGTCAGCTTAGTACTTACAGGGCGGGCGTTTGTGAACCTGTCAGGGCATAATGTGAGCGACGGCGTTCTGGAAAACAAACAGTTTTACTGAAAGCGCATTACTGTATACATTTTGCATTTACCTCACGTTGTATCTCGTATATAGGAGGGTAGAGAGAAGGAACCTAGTGTCCTAGGACGTCAGTTCCTCAATTGTTGGACAGTTATTGCGAAATCTAAATTTGTGTCTTATATTGAAAGCGCGACGGTTGTGAGTTCGATTCCCACTTGGGGAAAAAAAATGGTTAACATCATTTCACAAATGCCACTTCTCCAGTCTGGTGACGAGTGACGGTGGCTCACCGAATATAGTCTCTTTTTTCATATACATATTCTGGTGCTATAATATCAGTAGGTACCTACTTAGTTCCAGCCAAGTCATTATATGAAATTAAAAACAATTTTCCCATTTTGCGTTCATTTACGTCTGTAACGGTTTCTATTTAGAACATTACGTTCGCTACATATTTTTAATTACAAAGGTTCACCGCTAAAATGAACGAATATATTTTTTTTATATGAAAAAAAAAGCTTTACGCTTTTTATGATAGGTAGGAGTAACTTAGTAATGATACATATCTCCAATTTTCCTAACTACTTTCGAGATATTTCATATTGAGTGGCAAACATTAAATGTATTTTGTATAATAGAGCGGAGAATAATAAACTAAATTAAATCATTATACTTACATGCGGGAATCGAACCCGCAACCTTCACGTTTATTAAATGAATCGTATATATTGGTACATCATTTCCCTCGCAATCTTTAAAATTGCGAACGATATATTATATATCATTTGAAAGCTTAGATTAATTACTGCGCGGTAAGACGCTCGCAAGCGATGCTCGTAACGAGATCTAAATCCTTTTTTAATACAGCTTTTATTTTGACATGTCTACTCTTGCAATGCTAATCTTGCGCGAGTTGCTACAGAATCTAATGAGAGTTACATGAGATGATTTTTTATTATACAGATATTATATTCAGGCTATTGTAGCTGACTGTTATAGCGTCATTACGACGGGGGACGTTTACGGCACTCGGTGGGTATGAGGTTAACTAGCATTACGGTATACACTATCAAATTATGAAATTTTAAAGTTCAATATGAGTTTGTCATGGCGGAATGAAGTCGGACTTAGAGAAATAAAAAAAAAGAACAAAAAAAACTTACAAAAGTTCCGCCTCTCAACATGCAATATTCTCTTTACTTTCTCTCTATAAAGAGAATGTAGATGAAAAAAAAACTAACGTAAATAAATAACTTACAAGAAAATAAATCTATAAAATATATACCATATGTAAGTCGAAGAAGTAACACTTTTATATAGAAAAAATAAATTTCATATATGAAAAGAAAAATTCTTTACCCTAAAAATTTCCTAGAGCGCGCCTCCCTCAGATTGGATACCCTACCGTGTTTTTGACGACCCGTGAGAACTTACAGCTACGACTACATCTGGCATCAGGTGTATGTAATTCTAAGATTTGTAAGCCTACCTGTATCATATATTTATACGTAGTGGCGCAGTGGTTGACTGAAAACGCGACGATTGAGAGTTCGATTCCCACTTCAGTGTGAGTTATTTTCATTTCTTCACTCTGAACGATGTTATTTTACATACACCTGTAGACACATATAACTTTTACCTTCTTGTTTAAAATCAACCATGTTTGTGTGACGTTACATTATGTATTCAAAACAGTACAATATTAAATACGTCCCTCCCCCGGTGGGAATCGAACCCACAGCTATCGCGTTTCTAGCACGCTTGTGCCCCAACGCCACGATTGGCTTCATAATGTACAATGGCAATCTACCAGGAACGTGTTCCAGTTCGGTGTAAATCGCGACGTCTATTAAAGTTTCCATGTCAAATAAAGCTTACGAGCTTAAGTAAGTACAATTAATCAAAGCGAAGCGAAGTTAACTACAGTAAATGATAGCTTTGGTAACTGCGCTATGTTTAATCATCGTTCAAACTAGCATCTGAGCAATAGATTAAGTTACATATATTATGGAGTTCGCCACTGAATGCGCAATACCTCCGGAATTCGGCGGAGAATGGGTAACGGAGTGTCTTAACACTATGTCCCTAAGTTGTCACTAACTACTTTGAAATGTTCGAGATACAGTGTGAAGATAAAAAAGTAAATTCAACGTAATTTTTTTTTACAAGTAATTAAATAATGTAACTCCATTATACCAATATAAATTGAAACCATTTAAACATGAAAGTCTTAAGGAATATAAAAAGAACAAGAAAATCAATAATTTATTCTTTATGAATATAAAGTCCCGAATACCTTTATGCCTTTGAGTGAAAGTTAACCGACAGTGCTCTGTAGATGCGTACATAAATTTACAACGATAATTACACTCTGATGGACTTCAAACGAATGGTAATAGATTTTCAATTAACACCCTCGTTGTTTTGTAGACTAGGACTTCTATAATGAAGGGGTTCATTTCTGCAAAGGTGGCTTACTGCGTGCGTTAACACTAGGTTCCCTCTGTCTGCCCTTCTTGTGCGGGATACAGTGTGAAGCTATTAAAATAATTAAAAGCTTAATATTTAGCTGACTTACTGTATATATTAATTTAAGTATTTGTGCGCTACGAAAAAATAACTAAAAATTATTTCACAACTGCGCTTTAGAAAATATTCTTTTTTGCGTACTCACAAATGTTTGTTTTAAATAACATTATAATTTATTCAATTTTACTTAATTTATAAATAAATTTAATGAATAATTTCCAATATTGAGCTAAGTTGAGAGTCACTCAAGTCCATCATCGACTGTAAGATCTTTCGAAAGTTACCGATACTTAAACAAAGTTTAAAATTAAATTATTAATAAATATATTACTTTCATTCAAAAAATCCTCATCTATCTTAAGATTTATCTTAGATTTATTGTGTTGCAGGGAGAGCTAGGAGCTGTATCTGGGACTCAAATACCAAGTTTCAGCTTAAACGATCCCTAAAAATTCAAACGCTGTTTTCCGAGGTTCCCTGTGTCTACTCTGTCGCATTCTGCCACATTTAGTTAATAATAAATTATTGTGAGTCAAAATTCTAATTTGCCAGTTAAATTGACCTCCACGGTACCCCCGTGGTCTGTGACAGCTGAAGCGTTACATAGTAGAATATTGAACGGTGTCTAAACAAGCCGCTATTAAATTCGGGCCGAAACGATAACTAAATATTTACATAATGCTGTTGACCTTTTGCCTGTTCTTTGAGTTTTTTTTTAATCCTGCATATAGGCAGATACAAGAGACCTAGTGTTAAGATACTCCGTCCCCCACTTTCCAAGGGATTTTCGGGGCCTTGCTTGTTGAGTGGTGGAATTCAACATTGCGCTTTACTTTGTTTCCAGCTCCAAAAAATAAAAATAAGAATAAATAATTATTCATTTCCCCGAGTATGAATCGAACTCACTGCGCCACGAAGGTATTAGTGATATACATTTCTTAAAATGTTTGAGGTAGTCGTAGCCCAGCAGCACAGCATCTTACTGTAAATGGGACGGCTGTAGGTTCGATGCCCACTCGAAGCATGCTAGTGCCCCTCTTTAAATATTTTTCTATCAGTTTAAATTAATTTCTCTATCCTCGTATTCTAAAATAACGACCCCACTAACTATCACAAAATAACATTAATAATAATAATGATCTAAAACCGTGCTAGGTAAACTACAAATTATTTAACTTTTCCAAGCTCCAATCAACTTATACAACTACATAAAATTTTCATTGGAAGCCCAAATGTCCATACAACAGCGTTGATGATTTAATATTATTCTAAATCAATTAGGGATGGCATTGTTGAAATAACTATGTCTAATTATTTTGAAATGGCTATATTATTTGTAAATTATGTTTTTTTCTTATTTCATACCCAGTTTTCGGATTATATTCCGTATGTAGCAGAGTACGCAAGGGGAACCTTTAAGGGAAGTTTTACGATACTCCGTAACCCAAGTACTGCCAAGTTTTTGAAATATTGTGTGTTGAGTCTATAAAACTAAAAGCCGCGCATTGCCACGATACCAAAACGAGAAAATAAAATAATTTATCCCCAGACTGGGATTCAAACCCGCAACAGTCACGTTTCAGTTAAATGCCGTCTCAATAGTCTCTACACAACGACGACTCTTATCAATTTTAAAATATAATCAAAAAGCTAACAATTTTCGGCACTGGCATTTTTTTTAATGAACCATCGTAGGCAAAGGCGCCCTGTGCGTGTTAAGACACTCCGTTCCCATTTAATTGACAACGACAGATTTAAATATAATATTATATTCACCAATTCACCATAAATATTTTTTTAGATATAACGAAAATAATTTAAAATCCCACAAAGCGATTGCAAAAACCTTTGAAGCTGCGTTTGAGAGATAATCAATTCTCACCTGCCCTTTGAACCAAGTTGAGCATTCGCTTATAGGATAGTGTACAAGAAAACACTAGGGTTTTATAACGAAATATTATTTTCTGAAGGCAGTGTAATTTATTATAAGCAACCAGTATCATTAATATTCAAACACTATGCCATTTCTATTTTGGTAACGTGGCATAGTGCGGCGCGGAGTTCCGTCACTCAACGCGCAATAGAAACTGCGGTTCTATTCTATAACTATTACTGCATATTTAAACTTTCCTTCGCATAGAAGAGGAAATTGGAAATCTAGTCATAAGACACTCCAAGCCCAATGTCTAGAATTACGCTCGAATTCAAAACATTGCGCGTTACACGTGGTAAGAACTGTTCAAAGGAATTTATAAATTGGTATTTATCAAGTAATAACATCTATTAAACAGTAATTGTAGCTTACGGGCTGTCGAAGAATTACATCAGTTTACATGATATAGAGATAGGTAAATTACACGTTACGGGTAGTTGGATATTATATACAAATATTAGAGGAAAATTTTAATGGATTTGGCAAATATATAATTATTCTGTCGGCAGAACTATAATTCTTATAGTTTACCTGACCTGGTATAGTACACGTCAGTAACGCCACCTATCGCCTCCAATTGTATTTTTGTAAAATAGCAATGTACCTATTGAAACTTTAACAAAATTATATTTTATTAAAATCCGTTCGGGAATTATGGAGGGATGGCAAACACGTACATAAGTATATACATACATAATATACATAAGATGTAGGTACCGTATAAATATCAGGAGGTTGAAAATTCTTTTGCATTTTTCAGGTATTAGCTTGACCTATTGTTATCTATCTATCTACCTATATATCTTGTTATCAAGACAAACAAATAAAAATAATTCATTCCCAAACAAGCAAATAAAAATATTTCATTCCCAAACGAGCTCCTTGGTATATTCGAAACGACGACCTCCACAGGGACCTCAATATAGAGTTCGTTGATAGAGTCATTAAGAAATATGCAGAAGCTCACGAACACAGACTTCATCATCATGTGAACGTCGAGGCAATCCAGCTCCTCGACAACACGGACATAGTGAGAAGACTCAAAAGAATTAAACCTTTCGAGTTAGTGTAGTGCGTACCAGTTCAGTGGTGAAAGTGTAATCGTAAATATAAAGAACACATTAACTAAGTGTGTTCCCCTTAAATAGAGACAATAAGAAAAGTGCCGATGGACACAATCTTAGCATAGTATTGTTTATTATAAAAGTAGGTTAAAATTAAATTACTCATTAGTCAACGTAATGGCTAGATCGTAATATAATATTATTAGTGTAAGTAAGTTTGTATACGCTAATAATAAATAAATTAAAAAAAAAAAAATCCCAAACGAGCAAATAAAAATAATTCATTCCCAAACAAGCAAATAAAAATAATTCTTTCCCGAACGAGCAAATAAAAATAATTCATTCCCAAACAAGCAAATAAAAATAATTCATTCCCAAACGAGCAAATAAAAATAATTCATTCCTCCGAGAATCAAACCCAAAACAGTTACGCAACAGCAGTCGCTGCACCACGATTGCCTCAAATCAAATAAATGGTCCATTTGCCCTTACTGGTTCCTTTCAACACTCCTGGCTTCGACATTTATACTTGACAAGATAATAAAAATAAAAACTGTAATTACTTTGGCACTTGACAAGTATGTTACAGCCGGTTCACTACAATAACATAAACCAGACGCCCTTGGATGAGGATATAGGACGGAACTACATATATATGTTTACTTATGAAATTTAAATTATTGAGATCTTTCGGTTCAAATAGATAGTCGCAATAGTTATTGGTTCAAATTCTTACCAAAGGAGTGTTTATATCCTGTACTAATATTAAAAAGTGAATAAGTTTGTTTAGTTGTACGGGCTAATCTCAGGAATTACTGGCTGGAATTAAGGTTTATTTATGTCGTCTCAGTCAGTTTCGACAATACAATGCGCAGAAATGAACAAAAGGCAAAAGATTGCACAGTCGCTGCCAATTTCTATAGTTATGAGAGATGAAAAGGAAGAGAGGAAGATCACTTGCTCCAGATGCAACCCTGATTGGCCAATCACTAGAACAGCTAAACCAGTTTTAATGTGACATTCACGGCATCGGATTTACGCGAGAAGAACCGAAGAAATGGAAGAAACATTGTCTATAAATTTTCCCCAAATGTACTTAAATAATAAACTATCATTAATATTTGTATGTTTCAAGCAGGCGAAGCCGCGCAGAAGCCCCTTGTTTATTAACTATTATATTTAATATGTGATTGACTATTACTGATTTAGATTGGTAATACTAGTAATATTTTGAGTAGCAAAGCTTAAAGTTCATAATTATACTGAATTATTTATTCATCCAAGGATTACGTCCATGTGTACTAGTTGACTGGTCTTTCAAGACTTTGTTCTTACGACGGATTAAGGCTTAAGATAGAGCTTTTCACACAATATAATACTATACGATAGTAAGTATATATTTCTTATCATTTTATATATTATATTATATACTTTTTTCTTCTATTGGCTGTTACTTATAGATTTTTTCCTGCTTAGGGATGGGCATATATGTAGAACCTAATGTGATACATCGCGGAATTTAATGCTGCATTTATTTTTTTCAAATAAAATTAAACTCACCTCTTAGTATTTACCACTTAACCTAGTTCGATCTAATTTCGAAGTTCGACTATTCCAGTTCGATTTCCACTCGAGGATTTTAAATATTTAATATTTTCATTACGTCGCTCTGGTAAAGACGCAAAGCGCGGCGGTAAGTTCTGCTAATTAATGAAGCCAAACTCTGAAATATAGCTCCAGAATATGGCGAAAAGTGAGCAACGGAAGTGCCTTAATACGGGAACCTCCCAAGTTTCCTCTGGCCGCCATGCTATATGCGGGATACATTTTAAAACTAAAAAAAAAATAACGTACTACAAATACAGAGTGAGAGAACGAAGTGAACACTAGAAAATCATCTCTTTCAAGTTCATTCAAACAGTTTCAAAGGTATATCATCTAAAGGAAGCATTTAGGTCACGTCACTCCGAGCGTTTTACACTTTGGAAATTAATGTACTTAACTTACATAAATTTCAGCATTTTTTTGTGTTAAAGCATCTGGAATATGTCACATAGACACAAGACTTACCTCCGCCCAATTTTCAAAAAGTTTTATTTCCCCGGGTGGGAATCAAATCCAAGACCGTCACGTTTTCAGTAAGACGGTGAGCCGCTGGGCCTTCAAAATTTAATTTAGATTTTGATAATCATAATAAAATGTTTAAATTATATGGTCATTTTATATACTAGTATACAGAAAAGGGTGAATAGTAGTCACTAAAAACACAAAGCCCCAGACAGGGCAGTCCTAACCAAACACGCTACACCAAAGTGGTTTATTTGCCTTACATATTATGTTCCAGTAGATATTTTTATATTAAATAACTGTTTTACTCTCCAATAATTTTATAGAATATAATTATATTGTTTCTAGAGAGGTAGATGTCTGTAATCTCGCGCGTACTCTCTGCTACGCGCAGGCAACGGAATCTGAGAATCTTGAGACATGCGTGTTGAGTGGCTAAACTCATCACCGCGTTTTGCAATCCCCCGAATTGAAATCGAAGCGAACAACCGTCGCCTTTTCAATCGCACGTTTATGCCTCTGCGCTACTACTGGCCTCTAAGCAATATTTATAATAATATAAATATAATAATATAATAACACATTTTATTTATTTTACTGTGTTATTGAAATCTTTGTGTAATAAGTATAACTTATAACCAATATCGTAAGCTTTATTGTCCTATATAGCCGTAGTTATTAACCCTGAGATTTTGTTTTGATAAAAGAATATTGTTGATATAATAGGCGATCTGTTTATTGTGATGTTTGTATAGAGATACTTATATCTTTAACATTAATATCTGGTCTATATTATATATTTTTTTAGCTTTCCATCGTGTCCCGCACATACCAGAGTAGGCAGAGGGAACCCAATAATCTAGACTTAAGACCGTCCGTTCTCCATTAAGACCCTTCCGTTCCGCACTTTCCGAGGAATTCTAGTTTGTAATAGCATGCTAAGTGCGCTAAGACCACAAATCAAGTGCAATAAGACATCAAAGTTCAAAAAATATCTCTTCATATTATTGAAGAAATGCTTTGAAAAATCCTGAATGAAAATCTTAATTAAGGCAACAACATACCGTTTCTTCACCATTAATACACCTTAACGACCCCACAGACTTCTGTGAGCTACCGGACGCGGTAATTAGTGAGTGTCGCGTTCATTAGAAAGAAATCGAAGAGGATGACTTACTACTTCACTTGTAACAATGTTACTTGTCGTGACTTTACAGACTTCTTCATATAACATTTATATTGATTGTGTGGATTTTTAAAGTTTGTGTTTCTTTCGCTTTATCTTTTTTTTAGGTTAACGCCGAATTCGCTAAACATTCCCGAATTTAAGCAGAGGGAAGAGGGAATAAGTAAATAAAATTTTTCAAATACCCCCTTGTACATACAGAGCTAAATATAGAAGCACACTTCCATTTTTCAAATATTTCAAGACGTGAATTTCCATTCAGTAAGTCAAGATCGGAGTGCATCAAAATTACCCTGTCAGCTACCCAGAGACTCTCGACGGGAGGGAAGTGCCTCGCATAGTTGAGTACTCCCAGCCCGCACTACCTTAGATCCGATACGATACGATATCATATTAATTAAGTAGTGTTAATGAATGTGGGTGGGTACAGTGGTAGTGTTGCTAGGTATCCTTCGTAGCTTAACGGGATACAGAAGAAAGCTAAAAACCCAAAAAAAAATTATAAAATACGTAAGTACTTAATATCCTAAATAAACTATTTATAATAGAAAACTTAACGTCCAACATACAAGGCATGTTTACTTTCAATAAAGCTTAACTCTAGTTGTTTGTATTATATTTCTATCAAAATTCTCATTTATTAGAAATACATACTCGTACATATATTATTAAGACTTGAGGCAAGTCGTGGCACTAGTGCACAAGGATGGTATGGCTATAAACGTATTACAGGTTCGATTCCCATTAGAGGAAATGAAATATGCCTCCAGAATTCGTCAGAAAATGGAGAGCGGAGTTTCTCAACACTAGACTCTCTTTGCTTATCCTGCTGCCCTCCCTGAAGTTAAAAAAACACATTATATAAGTAGGTAGATTTTGTCCAAATGTTCGTAATCGATTAGAACACCTCACTGTAAATCAGCATCATCACTTGAAGGTGTATTTGGTCGAGGCCGTCACGATTTGCACAACGTGAATCTCTTTGATCTCACACGTCCTTTGAATGCTTAACGTTTGGTTACGTTCTAAAACTAACATTCCACTGATAGAACGACGCCAGTAACGCTGGAGTCTTATTTTTTTGGGTCTTCTTCGAAGGTCGTTGTCGCTACTTTATAAATGTGGATCTCTAAATAATCAATTGATTTAAAAAAGATCCGCTTATTTTCTTGCACCGGAACTTCTTAGGTAACGGAGGCTGTTACTTTGGTGAGCTGGTGGTAAATAACTTCACGTTCAAAAAATTAAGTATGTATTTTCTTCGTTAGCCGACAGACGGATACGGATGGATATGCGACTGATCAGGTTTAAAAGTTTCATTTAAACTGAGGAATAATAAAAAAAAATCAAAGATCTTATTATAGTCGTTTTGAATTCAAACAAGGATTACATTTGTTCCTGGTCTGGATAAAGGAAACCAATTCGTCCACTCTTGAATATATTATTTTAAACTTTTTAATTGTAAACTATTCTAATCTATATATTTTGTAGGAAGAACTATCTTTAAAAAAATAATATTTATTTATACTTTTACGTACAATATGTGCGATCCAACACGTGAAAAAAAAAATCCCACAAACTTATTACAAAACATATCTTCATTTATGTGATATGAAGGCTACGCCTCTTCCACTGGAGGGATCCCTTTAGAGCACACCGACAGACCCTTCACTAACACTCGATCCGTATCCGATATTCGGGAAACCCCTAAATTACCGGCTTGGGTCGGCTCTTTGATCCTGTTGCAGACAAACTAAATGTAATACGTTACTGTTCTAACTGTTTTCGTTATTTTATTTCGAAATTTACAAGTCTCTTGGGATTGCGTTGATAAAATCCTTATAATTTTCATATTTTTTAAGAAGAAACATCTTGAACAATATTTATTTCAGTTAAATTTTGCCTTAGAGATGTTAAAATAACTATCATTTACATTTAACTCACTATACTTGTCTGTTACGAAGTTACCGATGTTATTTATTTTAAGCTTCACGCCGTATCCCGCACTTCGTTCCTTACTTTCCGACGAGTTATCGAGGCATGACGTGTTGAGTGGCGTACTTAACGACTTAACGGCGCGCAATGTCTTGTAACCAGGGTGATAAAATTCGTTCCCCGATTGGAAATCGTACCCACCGCCCACGCCTTCACGGTCGTATGACTATTATTATAAATTAAACTGCATTTAATTAAATTTCAACAAATAAACGTAATCAAACAAGCCTTAATGAATCCTGATGCAAACATAACATCTCAAACAAGCCTTCTAATTAATTTGTTCTAATTCGTTCTTTGGCAATCACTGGATTCACTTAAAATGATAATAACTTTATATTTTGAAACGTTAAATCAATATTTAAATTGAGTTTAAATGAAGTTTTAACAATATTACTGGACTTCGGCCAACCGCACGCTGATTTAGAAGTTTAGTCTGTTATAGGACTGTAGTTGCGTAATATTGGAGATTAAATATGTGAAACACGTTTGTGGATTCGATTCCCACTCGTGGAAATCAAATACTTATTCAATATTATTTATTATTTTAAATTTCTTGGTTCTGATTACGAAGCAGAGCGCGGCGTTCAGTTCCACCACTTAACACACAATTGCTCCAGTATTCAGCGGAAAGTGGGATGCGGAAGTGTATTAACGGGAACGGACTGTCTTAACACTAGGCTCCTTCTGTCTGCCTTGCTATGTGCGAGATACAGATCCGAAAAAAAACCATGTGAATGTCTCGAAAATTGAGAAGAAAGTGAGCAACGGAGTGTTTTAACAATGGGCCACCCTGTATTGCGGGGAAAAGTATAAATTTCTACTTTAAAATCTAAAAGCATCTTGTTCAAATGATAGAAAATCACGATATTCCAGTCCTCTACTCTCGCTAATGAAGACAGCGACCTCATCACAGCGAGAGGTCTTGAGGATGCCAATTTCTCTCAGCGCTCGTTTGAACCACGGTTTTAAATTTTAAATTTATTTTAAAAAGTTGAAAATTGCAAAAAATAAGTTAGCTAGGTCAAACTTTGCAACTTAATAGATATTAATAGGTTTAAGTTAAGTTTCCTATTTAACATGAAACGGGAAAGAACGGGAACGTCATAAATAAGTTGTAAAAAACGAATAAGGATTTCGTCGTAGCGTGAAAAGAATATAGGCTTAGTGGTGGTGGTCTGTTTCCAAGAGACACAGGTTTAAATCCCACCACGCCATTTTCTAAAAAAATATTTTCCTTTCCCAAGTGTGATATAACACTTTAAAAACATTAAAATAATTTAATGTAGGCTTAGTTTGGCTTCACCACATTCTGCAGATACATGCTAATAGAAACATAAGTATTTCCGCAAAAATATTAATTTGAACTCACTACCTACCTTGCCTGACCACAAATAATTGGTAAAACCAGCACCTCGCCGCTACACTTCGATGACGCAATTGAAACGTGTTCGAGTGAACTGTGGACGCTTGTTGATTTTGCGCTGCGAGCAACTTCAAAGGCATTTTCATCAAACACCCCAAAATTTATATCAAACGAAAAAAAAAATAGTGGCGCACAGTGCCTGACTGTGAAGGTGAGAGTTATAGGTTTAACTCTACTGAAATACACAAATGAATTTCATTATCTTCACAAACTAATTCCATTGCATTACCTCTGTGTGATAAGAACACAATTCGCTTCGCCAATCCGCAATTATTATTAAATTTAAGGTTAACTCAGCTGCTCTGCTATAAAACAGCGTAAGACTATCAAAATATCCCCTTAAAGGAATTTTAATGTACAACCACTACATTGAGTTAACGCAAACATTTTTACACAGCAAGTGTTATAATAAGAGTAATGTTAACGAAATCATGTTATACAAATGACGAAAAAAAATACATACATATGTATTCAATACGTAACCATGTTTCCTATTTCATTGTTATAAGGGTGAAAATTGCAGATTAGATTCCCACTAGGGGAATTACTAATTTCCATTTCCTCGCTCTGGTATTCTTGAAAATTGAGTGATGCATGGGGTACAGAGAGTCTTGGCTGATATAACAGTGAAGCTGAAAAATATACCCTTAAATGAATTTGGACGTACAATCTTTGTATGTTTATTCGCTATAGAAAACAGCGACAAAATCGTATTATTTGAAAGAGAACAAAAAACACAGGATACGTTCAATACGTACCAATGTTCCCTATTTCAGCTGTATTAGGGTAAAAGGGTCACGGTAGTTGTGAAGGGCTCCCGCGGGCTTCATATCGCTATCGAAAGTAGACGAGAGTTTTATCGAAGAACACTCCGTTCTGAAAAGGTATTGGTCTTTGGTACTAAAATATACTGTTTGTTGGATTGGTTTCGATATGAAACTTTGTTTGGACGAATGTAAATATTTTTTATCTGCATTCCGCACAAAGAAGGGAACGCGGAGGGAACCAAGGAACCTATTGATAAGAAACTCGACACCGCGACTTTGCCTCGTTACCAGAGGGAGAAAATGAAAATATTAAATATAAAAAGAGCCTTAATGTTATTCCACAGCCCGGCCCAGCCTCTATCTTTCAATGTTAGTCCCATATTAACAAGTTCAGCTGGTCCGAACAAACAGACAGACAAACATTTTAAAATACTTTTGTTTGTGTTCTGATATAGCGTAAATGCATTAAATTTTAAAGGCATTCAATTTTATTTAGCTTCAATTTTATTTTATACATATATGTTATGTATGTATAATTAAAAATTAAAAATATATCCATATTCTATACATTCAGAACTATTCTGGTACTGAGCGACTGTCAGAGTAAGCCGAAACAAACAAGATTTAACGTTTAGTCGAATATATTTTTCAAGTCAATCCTCCATCTGTCGCTGTCAATCTCAACATATAAATTAATGTTGGTGAAACTTTTTCTGCCACTTGTCAGACACAGAATATGTCGTCCTGAGAAAAAACAAAGAAACAAGGACAAACTGTTTGTAACTTAGCAGAAAGTTTAGTTGGTGATTTAGAAGAATCTTGCTGAAATTGTTTTGAGTAGGTAATAAATTTAGTTTGGGATAATGAATTGTTTTCATTTTTCTGCTCTGGTAATATCCATTCGTTGTTTACTGTCAGTGCCCATAAAATTATCTCTGCTAGTCTATTTTTTGTCAATCTTAATTTATGCAAAGTTATTATTCTAATTTTACCTTCACGTTTTTTCCTATAAAGCAGAGAAGGGAGAGGGAACCTGTTAGGATACTCTATCCTCCACTTTCCACCATGTTTTCAAAACATTGGATCCTGCATTACTATGCAGGTACTAAACTCAATGCCACGCTGTGCTTTATTACAAGAGTGGGGCAAAGAATTTAATTCAATCCCCCGAGTGTGAATCGAACCCACAAACATCCTATTTACAGTAAGATTTGAAAGTAGCCCTATTCCACACCTTGCCGTTACCTAACAACTTGCACTAATATAACATACATCACCAATAAAATGCGGTTTCTTAAAAAATTAACTCCTTTTAAGCGTCCATAAATTTAATTGATCATAGGTTTTTCAAATAAACCCTGTAATGTGATGTGCGACAGACAGTCAGACTCGACCCACTTGGGCGCTGCGCTCACGTAACAAGTGAATACTGTATAATATAAATATAATACAATTTTCTATTAAAGTACTTATTTTTTTATTAAAATTAATTTGTACTATTTCTTTCTAATGTACAGGCGTCGTCGTGCGCAGCGGCACAGCCCGTAAATGTAACTGTAAATGTGACAATCGTCAGTTTGACTGCTTATTATTTTAAAAACAAACAAAAAGAAATCTTTAGCATTTACGTTCAAAGTAAAAAAAATTAAGCCACAATCTTCACAGCTTAAAGTAAAATGTAGATAAAACAAAACACGAAAACAAAAGAATTTGTCTTCGTGTAATTTGGAACATTTTTTTAAAAAATCTTTTAGATTTATTAGCGTTCGTTTATTCTTTTGTTTGCTTGCATTTGTTTTAGTCCTTTAATATTTAAGACGAGTTATTTCAAAATATCCTTTACTCCATTAATCATATGTTTTCTACGTTCGCAACTTACACGCAAAAGTCAACGCTGCGCTTAATAAAAAAATTATAATCATTTATTTTATTGAGGCTCGAATCTACAATCACCACGTTTACTTTTAAATAAAATTTCAAGAATACACATTCATATATAGATATGTATGTATGTACGTCTAAAGTAATCCCATTCTACAGTTCCTCGTTACAACGCTGGCTTCTCGTCTCGTCTCGTCTTACAAGTATCAGGATGTTACATGTTACATGTTGCTATAAGTCGTAATATTCCTTCAATTCAACTTTTTCGTTTTGTCAGTCTGCCTATTCCAAAACGCAGTAGATATATTAGATCAGTGTCTATTCTAAGAAGCTTCTGTTTTCACTTTCCCTCAAATTTTGGAGAATGGCATAACTCAACACCCTGTGTTTTGTTACCAGTGCGAAGAAACAAAAATATTAATAAACAATAATTAATTACTCCGAGTGGGAATCGAACCGACAACACCACACGCATGTAGCAGAGTAGTTAGAGGAGGAAGACAGGTTATGAATCCGAATCCCACTTGAGAAAATTAAAAATAATGAAGATATTTTAAGTACATGCCGCTATCTTAAGTAATAATAGAATCCACGAAAGTTGTGCACAGTCAGACGCCCAACAGAATAATTGTAGCGGCTATATGACGATGAAAAATATTATAATTATTTATGCAAAAACTTCATCCCCGTTCAGAGTGTAGAGTCATGTACGTCCATCCCTCATGCGATGATGAGGCAAGGCTTAGATCCTCCTGTACTTACTCCCGTACAGATACTAATTATAAATAGGTTTTATGAAAGAAAATTAATTGTAGCTTATTTTATTTATATGAAATATTAACAAAAGAAAAGTCGTATGTTACGCAAATATGTTGACTGTAATACAAACACTGACTGAATTTTTTTTGTTAAGCTTCATACTGTATCCCGCTCATAGCAAGTTAGAGGCAACGGGAACCTAGTGTTAAAACATTCCGTTCCGGCAGTGCGTGTTGAGTGGCCTCCAGAATTCGGCGGAAAATGGAGAACGGAGTATCTTAATAATAGATTCCCTCTGTCTACCCTGTTGTGTGTGCTGAATACAACCTGAGGGAAAAAAAAACTTCAACTTGAACTGAGAAAATAGATGTATAATAGTCAATACACAATATACTTATCTAAGTAGTTTTCAGCAAATTCTACTAAGAAAGATAAATTACTTTTTCAAGTAAGATTGTTCGAAGCGTGAGGTAAAAGTTACTGACTTTCAGATGTTTGATATTTAACTTTAACTCTCAAGTGAAATTGTGTATTTTCTTTATATTTCCTCTTGTTAATTATATCTTGAGGCTGTTTACATTTAATGTGGTACCATTTCCATTTCAGTTCCATTTCGGTTCCATTTCAGTTTCATTTCCTCGCTCCGGTAGCAGGACAAAACGCGGTGTTAAGTTCCGCTATTTAAAATGACATGACTTTTCAAGTCATTTTTGGATTTATTCAATTGAGCTTTTTTGAGTTGCCGTGATGGTAGAGCCGTCCATATGGCTACCAGGGTCACGATTGAGTATGTCCTAATATTATAGAATGTTATACCTATTTTAATATATTTCATAATTTGGGTGATGGACTGCATAAAGAAAAATGTGAATATTTCAATAGAACACTATAAACTCATTTCATAATATGTATGTACATACATACAATTCCCGAGGGAGTTCCGATGGTACTTTTCCAATCATACTAATTGAAATTTTTAAAAAATATGTTTTCATCGATCGCGTCATTTTAAACAATTCTTGTAATTTTTTTTACCGTGTTTTATAAATTGTCTGTAGTCACTTAGGATATGCCTACTGATTTAAAATTAAGGCCAATTTAAACCTCTAAACTTTATCATAGCCATTGGAATCTCTCCAACTTTTAGACGAACACTTCAAAGAATACAACACACCGCTCCACAGCCTCAACGATACATATACTTGTGGGGTAGAATACAAAATAAACATATTTTTTACAGGAAAATAGTAAAAAATATTATTTACTCCTGAATATTGTGAGGTGAGGCTAATGAAATCATTATTCGTTTGTCGTGTAAAATAATTTAACTGAAATTTGAACTTGTAACTATAATAATATAATGTTAGATTATAACCTAACCACTACAATTGGTATGTTATTAAAATTTAAATCTGTAGAAAATATTTTATAATATTTACTGCATCATTAATTAATACCGATATTCACATATTCCCATAGGAGAATACCTGACCTAGATGTACACTAAATAATTGATTAAACCAAACCAAAAGCCCCTGAACATTTTCTTTTTATGATCTTTTTTAATATCTCATAGATTAATAAAAATATATTTATGAGAATTCATGTCAATTGAAAACACGATTGAATCGTGAAAGAATGCCCGTGAGATCACATTGATAAATTTGGAGAATTTCAAAAGCGTTTTCCTATAAAACATAAAAGAATATTTAGTTGGTCTTAAACACAGGAAAAAATAAAAACTCAAAATTAAAACAATATATTTTAGTTAACATTTTAATATGGTATTGAGAAAAGTAATATATTGCATTACACTATCCTATATCTTATAAAACAAAGTAGCTTTTCGTGTCTGTCTGAACTTTCTAACTCTTCTTCTTCTAAACCACCCAACGGATTTTGATGCAGTTTTCACCATTAGGACGAGTATTTCTCAGGGAAGGTTTATATATAGTTTATTATTTATACATTCTTATGTAAATTAACATAAATACGATAAATGTGTATAAAGTCCTACCCGTTGAGACACTTTCGGGCATGCGCTGCTTTAATGGTAATTACTACATGAAAATAATGTACTGGAGTATTGTTCCGCTTAATAAGATCTACAAAAAAAGTCCGGGACAGCATATTCGTATCTTTTAAGAATAACGTGTAGTGATCATATTTCTGTCTAAAAATTGTAATATCAATATATTTTTTATTGTGAGGGATATTTTTCCTTAATGGTATTAATCCTTATCCTTTAAAATACTTTATTAATTTTCTACGTTAAACGAAGATAAAATTTGCTTTTTACACTATTTCGAAATTGCGAATAGTTTTAGAGAAAAACGCATTTAATTGTTGACACATCACGCCGTTGACACATCAGCTGTATCGACTCAAGTTTTACTTATCCCTTACTCTCAGCATATAAATAAGTATATTAGTTACGTTGGCCATTTAATGTAGATCAAAACTGTCTTTTACTGTTTTTCATTTTAATAAGTACTTTAGAAGTTGTTACAATATCAAAAAATCCTTGCTGCGAAACGGCTCGCCACTCGCCATGCGTTCCTCCGCGCGCCGTGACGTTTGCTTATACAAGCGCGTACCCCGCGCCCGCCTGCCTTACACGCATCGGTGTTTCAGTGGTAGAATGCTCGCCTGCCACGCGGGCGGCCCGGGTTCGATTCCCGGCCGATGCATTCTTATTAATTTTCCTCACAGGCAGCCACGTAATGCTTGCTTTTCATCAGGGACAGAATACCCTCTTTAGCATTAACCACAAGCTCGAAAAAAAAACCCGCCTGCCTTTATAGCAACGAAGATTTAGATGCGTTTGCACGTATTGGATAATTGGAGTTGAATGTATTATTTCAGCGCGATATATTGGGTTTCATATTTTTTTTAGTAGTTATTAGTAGGTAGGCTTTTGTTTATAATTTCTTCCGTTTAAAAATAGTCATTTAACTATCTAAAAATAATCATTTAAATATATTTTAATAAGTACTTGAAAAGTTAGTAATTAGTAAGTAATTGGTAGCACAGATTTAAAATTACGGTACCTACTAAAAAAATCTTTGCTGTGTAAAACAATTGGAACATCCTTATTGAAACTACGAAAATTCGGGTTGCATTAGGGTTTAATTAAAATTCACATTATCTTAAGTGCTTTGTAAACATACATTATATGAATAATCCAGTAGTTAAAGCGGGCCAAGCCGCAAGAGGGTCGCTAGTATTGTAATATAATTATATTTTACTTCGTACGCCACCCTTTAACAAGTCTAAGCCATGTTTGACAGCGTCTATAGCTGTCCCCGGAGCGCACATCACCCCGTACCCGCCGTGCCCGTAGCAGTGGACCACCTTCACACCGTCGACTATCTCAGGCTCGACTCTCACGGGCACACGATGAGGCCTGAGACCGACTTTATGGGCTACTATCTCCGCATTTTTCAGAGCAGGCAACAGATCACAGCAACGTTCAAATATAGCAGCGGCATCGTACTTACAGACTCCTTTATTATAGCTGTCATACTGCCGCACGCCACCTAAAGTGGCTATCCCGTCCATACCAGGTATTACATAAGTATCGTAGTCCCCATAATAAGCCATTTTCAACCACGGCGCTCTCGCCTTTACTACCTGCCCTCGTAGAGGCACCAAGTCGTGATCATTACACAAATATTTTGCTCCCAAGCCCGTACAATTAAATACCACGTCGTAGTTAGATAGTGATGTGAAACTACCGATTTTCTCATTTAAAATCCTACCCCCGTTATCGATAAACGATTTCTCCGCCCACGGTAGATATCTATCGCAACCGATTTTCACGGTTGAATAAAATGAACCGTACTTCCAGCCTTCGCCGCACAATTTTAATTCGTCTTTATCCACCGCTCTGTACACTGGTACAAGATCCTCGATGAGATGATTCCTTGTAACGTGATAATTTTCTTTTGAGAAAATGTAACTTGAGACTGCCATGATACCAGCCAATGGTGCGTCTGAACTTTTGATGATATCTTGCCAAAAATACCAAGAATTATCGATCCATTTCTTGGTTATTTTTTTCGTCGGTCCTTTGAAGCTCGTTCCTGGTCTGAAAAGTCCGGCGGCGACGGCGCTAGTCGTATCATCTTTAAAAGATTCTGCAATTACCGTAACATCAACGTTTCTTAACTCTTTTTGCAATATACGGGCTACCGTAGATCCGACAACCCCTGCTCCCAGAATAGCTAGCTTCGGAGAACCTGCATCCATTATTATCTGTATACAAAAGAATTCTTTTATATTAATTAGTAATTACTAAATACAAACATTAGTTAATACTTAATGATAATAATGATTTCCATGAAAACTAATTACCGATATGAAAATACGATAGTTTATTTTATATATTGTTCTTAAATTAGATTCCATTCTTATGGTTGACTGAAAATAGTTAGTAAAAATAAATGTTAAAATAATTCTAGTATTCACGAAATATTTATATGTTTAAACTATAAATTATTTTGAATTAATTAATCTTAATTAAGTTTTATTTTAGTTTTACGCTATATCCCGCATATAGACGTCGTTTGCGTTTCCTCAACACTAAGTTATTCCGTTTCCGTTCGCGCGTTGAATGAAGGAACTGGAACTTGGTTTGTCTTATTTCCGGAGGAAAACTCTCGCGTGAGAATTGAACCCGTAACAGTCATGTTTTCAGTGACATGCTGTATCGCTGCGACTTTAAAACTTAATTGCTTAAATTATACAATCACTTTGACCAGGTAAAAAGTAAAGAGGGGCCGAAATGAACATATACCACACAACATCGAATCATCGAACATATTACAAAACATAGACTGACTTTGAAAATTAACAAAATAAAAAATATAAATAATTTTAATCAATCCTATTCAGTCTATATTTGTTTGTAAAACATATAATATTTGATTGTATAAATAATAAGTTATCAATAAATTTTATCTCATAACAATTTACACGTACATATATATAAGTATATAAATATTTATATTTAACACCTAAAATTAGATATTCAAAAATGCTTACTAACTATTATTACGTAATTTCCAATACTTACATGAGTTATTATGAGCGTAAATTAAATGATTAGTTTGCTTCTAAACTTCAGACACTATAAACAGTACAAATATGGCTTAATTAATACGAAATTACGAAATTTAGAACAGCTAGGGCCTATATTAATATATTCAGTGTTGCTTCAAAGCAAAATGTAATGGAATAATTAGTCTACAGATAATGTTGCAGACAAAAATAATAATATACAAAATAGTACCAAGTAAAAAAGTTTATATTTTCCTCTACCTACCCTGCTACGTGCTAAATAGAACATGAAGCCAAAAAAGTAATTTATAACAATATAAAACTTTTTCCTTTCATCTTTCTGCTTTACAGTCATTACTTTACTTTCTTTAGAATACACTTTTTCACTTTTACAAAAATGTTTTATGCTTTAAAGTCATAAGTCCTGCACTTATAACTTTGAAATTGTAGGATTAAGTAATACAGGTCTGCTCTTGAAGAATATTGTTTACTCATTTATTATAAAAATATATTAATGCTAAAATAAGATAAACAAACCTTTTATTTCTAGTTATATACATAATATTTTTATCCTATTACAGAGCCTCGTCCACAGCGCAAAGACTACAACCAGTTGTCATCAAATGAGAAACTGGATAATAGACATATCGAAGATATTCACATAGATGAAGCTGAAGCAGACTCAGACGCGAGCAGCACTGACCTAGAGGAGAGAGATACGCGCGGTGTTTGCCCTCCTTGTGCGCATGATCGGTACAATAACAATATTCGTCGACACGCACATGATGATTTTAGCGACGATAGCGATTATGGTAAAATATTTTCTTATTTAAACTTATTTTATGCTTCTGTACTAATTTTATAAAGCTGAACTCTTTGTTTGGTTGAACGCGCTAATCTGAGGAACTAAAAGTTCGAATCCACAAGTTATTTCTGTATTGGATAGACTATTTGTCGAAGAAGACTCTTAATATTTTCGGTGTAACTTAATAATTGTAAAAGCTAATTATTCATATTTTAACGATTATAACAATTATCGATGCTTAGAAATTTGTGTGCGTGAACATCACTAGTAGCAAATGTGCTGTTGTTTGATACAACAAAATATTTTAACAAATTGTTATGATATTGTTTTAATCTAACACGATAACGAACATTTTATTTAAATATATTTATGAAATGATTAAAATGAAGACATATTATGCTATTAACATTTGTACAGGCTAAAGTATATTGTCTATGGTATAGTCTGTATTAGTCATAGCTCGTGTCAGCTGTCACTGTCATTCACGAAAGGCAAATTCTGTTGTGTTGACTGGAATAGCGAACTAGGACTAAGCTGTGATTAATTGCTATTTGCAATTGAATTTATAGCCAATACTTTGTAAATAACAAAAAACGAACGATAGATAAATAAAATACAACTCAATAATCAAATATAAGGTGAACATGGCTAATTTAAAGTCAGATTTAGACGAGTATTTACTCCAAAACGAGAACCGTCGCAGCTATAAAATTAGTTTACCATTCTCTACTCCTAGTTTCTTTTCGCGCAGCAATGATGAAACTCCCACGAGCTCTAACAGCTCTACCGGAACTTGGTTTGATAATGTTCAGAAAGAATATTTCACATTGGTAAGTAAACAACTTTTATCTGTTAATATTATTAAATTTTTAAAACGCAACATTTTTTACTATTAAGTAATCCTACTAATTACGTTTTGTATTTCAGAGTCGAACACAACGATTTATGGGATTTGGTATATGCCTGGCTTTAGGCATTCTTTGTTTCTTTTTGTCATTCCTTTATATACCAGTTTTAGTATTGAAGGCCAAAAAATTCTCTCTCCTATTTACATTGGGCAGTGTTTTCTTTATATTTAGGTAAGTTTTATGACAATTTCATTTTAATATAACTTCAATGTTAATAATCTTAATTATCTAAATAATTCACCCACAACAATGCTATGTCAATGACCTCTATATACATATTGCTGATAATATTTCCACCATGTACCACATTTCTTGATTTGGACGATTTATTTAATATGTCTATACTAATAAAAAGAGGTTTTTGTTTTAATTGTTTAACTTCGGGATCTACTAGTTAAAATTCAAAAATATTTCTTGTATTGGATAGTCTATTTATCACAGAAGGCATAAGCATCACTTAATAATTTCATTGTAATGTATATGGAAGTGGTGGCCAGAGCTACCTCAGTCCCTTTAAATGCTTAATGTATATAATCATATAATACATAACTCAAATATTAATTTGGAAATGCAGGTAAAGCTGCAACTGAAAGCTAGTATATTATAGTAATCCAATTATAAAATTCTGTTATCAATATTACAATGTGCTCATGTTTTATCTCGAATGATTTAATGGTTGTATGTAAAGTTTGCTCCACTTCCACGGCTTATATTAATTTAACATTGTGACATATAAAATATACTTTAGAATACAATTTTTGGAAAAAATTTTTGGGTTCTTATCTTTGGGGATATTTTTAACATTTATATGATATAAGATATGACTAGCCTTTGTAGTGCAGTGGAACACTCTGGCTGTAAACTACTGTTGGGTACTGATGGGTTCAAATCTCACTTAAGGGAAGAAAAATTATATTAGGTCGTCTGTTCTGGCAAAAACAATGTTGGGTGTTGACTGCTGCCACTCAACTCTCAATGCTTCAATTTCAGGTGGAAAGCAAAGAATGCAGTGTTGTTAAACTAGATTTGCTCTTATTTAGCCAAAAAATAGATGCATTTTCTATTGCTATTATTTTCTTACTGTGTATATTTTAGATCTTTATACTTATCTCAATATTTTGTTTACAGTTTTAGTTTTCTATATGGACCATGGGCGCATATGAAATCATTGTTCTCCAAAGAAAAAGTACTTAACACACTACTCTATGGATTTACATTAATAGCTACATTATACTGTGCTTTATACTTAGAAAGTACACTTTGGACTGTGCTTTGTGCAATAGCACAAGTTCTGGCATTAATGTGGATGATGTTGGGTTCTATTCCTGGGGGTTCCACGGGAGCGAGATTCTTTGGAAGCATGTTTAAGTCTTCAGTGTCTAGCACTTTGCCTATTTAACAGATAATTATATTTAAAATTATGAAGTGGTCAGTTCTTTTAAACAGTATGGTATATGCCAACACTATTTTTTGTATTAAATTTAAACTGTTAAGTTGGCAAGGTATCACTGCTTAAGAGAATGTATATTTTTATGAATTACTTTAGTTTCTTGAAAAATCAATTATCAATTGTATATCTAATAAAAAATATTTTTGTTTTCTAAAAGTTAATGATGAATTTATTGTTTTTAGCTGTAATAAATAATAAAACAAACTGCAGAGATTAGTTCCGCCATAAGTGGCACAATATCTCGAAATTGGATTTGATTGAGAGCAGAATATTTGAGATTTTCAACTAAATCCTGTCCACCTGCGATATGTAGTTTTTGCTTAAAGCTAAAAAAAATAATCAGTTAAATGTTAATTTACGTCTATGAGTGAGGTGGTTGCGTATGTAAACTATGTGATAATTATTATTGTTTAATTATTTTTCTTTAAAGAGGTAAGGAGTTTCTCAATTCCTATGTAAATATTTCTATGATGGACTGTTCTTAAATATGAATGGTTTTTGGCCTCAAACCTACTAATATTAAAGAAGTGTTTTATATTTAATATTTACATACATGTATTTTTTATGTCTTAAATTATTCAGTTTTATATATTACGAAAGAAAATTGATGTTAATAAATTATCCATGATCGAGTAGTGAAGCGGGACAGATTTTTACTGCAAACGTTTAAAGTTGCGTGACAATGTAAAACGGAGCAAGTTAAGTTCCCTCTGCTACCCCACACAAATTGAGTAGTTGAAAAGAGAATATAAATTTATAGAGTACCTACTATTTATACTGAATATAACTATAATAATTACATATCACGATAAACGCACAAATAGTTAAGCAGCTAATTATAAGTGATTTAATTACATGTGTTTTTTGTTTTTGATATTTAACATCCTTCTTTTTCTCCAGTGAGTGTCCGAATAGTTTCTGTTCGTATCGATTCCGTTCATATATTATATTTATGTAATATGCCCCCATATTAGTCCAAGAGCTGAAATCTATTTTTGGGTTCGTATTTCACACAAGCTTCCTCGTTACGTCCTCCTACTATTTTTTATATTCTCTAAACATTAAACTACAACATATAAAAATAACATTTTCCCCATATTTTTGGGGAAAAAAAAATATTTTAAATAAATCGGTTGTGGGTTTAGCCTCTCCACTCACCACCCAGGTTTCAGGTCAGCTTTGTGTTAGGGTAAACAGGAAATGTATGTGTCAAATTTTCAGCTTGCCTCAAATACCTACTCAAAAATTGGTGTCAGCTCTCCTACTATATAGATTATAGTATCATTTTTATAATTATGCTTTGAAAAGACATGAAATATATCTATCAAATAAGTTTAGGCCGTCGTGGCACAGCATCTGACTGTAAAAGCGACGATCGTAATTTAAAATCCCACTCAGGGTACCTAATTAATTATTTTAATTCCCTCGCTCTGGTAACATAAGGAAGCGGTCGTTGAGGTTGGCCATGTAACACGCAATTTTTCGAAAATTGGGAGAATGGTAGTGTCCTAATAGAGAGAGGTTCCCTCTGCGCACCTAGATGTGAGATATACTTAATTTATTTTTGTTAAAGGAAACTCGTATTAATAGACTTAAATTATAGTTTAAATTACATTAAGCCAAAATGACACACGGATACAGATTTAATGTTAGTTAAATGTAATTATAATTATGAAACCTGTTTACCCCATTTTACAATCGTACTCCTTTATAAGTGGCCAGATTTGAACTGACTCCTGTTCCATATGACTTATGCACATAATTAAAAAAATATATGATTTTTAATATTTTGTATTAAATATTTCTAAACTCTACTTGCGTTTTATTTATACCTTGCTATAATCCAAGCATTAGTTCTTACATCCTAACGCTTTCTCGAGAAAATTAAATATCTAATTACATTTTTATTTCTTCGCTCTGGTATCCAGGCAAAAACGCGGCGTTGAGCACCACCATTCAACATGCTATGCCTCTAAAATTCGCCGCAAAATAGGGAACGGAGCATTTTAACACTAAGTCTCCTCTGCCGACCCTGCTGTGCAGGATACTGCGTACGGCACCACACTCCCTGCACTCTCCACCCTATTATACATTGAATATAAAAAAATAATGAAAGCTTTTACGATAATAAATAAAGCCTTAATTAAAATATTTGCCTATTAATTATTTGAACGCGATGATCCAATTTCATTTACCAAACTAAATGGAACGATGATTATGAACATGTTATATAATAATTATGAACTATTATTTGTGATAGGATTATCGCACGCGCTGTAATATTTTTTATTATTATAAAATAATGCTAATGGTAGCATTTATGTAAGGTGAGGCGTTCGTGGCGCAGTGGGTGTGGGAGTGGCCGTAGACGCGAAGGTTGTGAGTTCCATCTCCAATCGGAGATTTCATTTTCCCTTTGTGTTACCGTGTCCTTAAATCCAAATGCTATGTTTCGAAATGATGCGGAAAGTAGTAAGTAAATAGAGTGTACCTGGGCAGATTTATTAGCAGTCTGACTAGGGCAGGGCGACTAATTTGCTATGCAGAAAAAAGTAAAGGTTAAAATGCAATACGTTTAGATAATTATAATAATAAGCCTTTATTGATAAAAACTACATTTATATTACTCTAAATCTAAAGTGGTTTCTCTTTTCCAGCTTGTCCTTTGACAAAAGCCTCCTCTAAAGCTTTCCATTTTATTTTATTCTTTGCAACAAGTGTCCATGCTGGTCCACCTATCTTTTCAAAATCGTCTTCCCAACGTGTAGCTAGTCTACCTTTACTTCTGCTATCACGCGGGTACTATTCTAATAAAGTAATAAGACGTGTAGATACCTTTATTTAAATGAAACATTATTTTTGCAGGATCTTTAATTTTTTTAAGATATTGGTCTATTTTCACCATATTCTAATATGTAGGTATCGTATAAACTTCCTCTTTTGTTAGTGTCCAATAAGAAATTATATAAAGATTAATAATCCATTTGTGAAGCCAGTCATGTGTGGTGGTTCGCTCTGGAATGCTCTGTACAGCATGAAGCTGAACATTATCGAATATTTCAGATGAGGCGCTGACCTGCAACGTGTGCGACAGGTCGTTCTCCTCACGACGCCAACTGAGCGACCACCAGCAGAAGAAAAGACATTTTGGGTAAGCTACTACTATTTCATTTTTCGTAGAGAAAGAGAGATATGTATACTGTATATCCATCCATACCTATATTATATAATAAATTCGAAAGTAACTCTGTCTGTCTTTTACGCAATCAGGGCCAAACCACTAATTTAATTGTGATAAAATACTCATATAGAGCTACTTGAGGGTCTCGGGATGAACATAGGATACTTTTTTCTCATATTTGTAATATATTCGATATATACCAATATATTTCAATACTTATTAATTTGACATGCAATTTATTCCGCCATGTTAATAACAACATTGCTAAGCAACGGCTTGCAAAGTTTGTTGTTAGAAAACGTCACCCAAAATGAACTTGCTTAACTTATCTCTCTATTGAAAACTGCAAATAATTTCATAAATATATTTAACAAATATTCGTATAGTTCAAGCGGGCGTAGCCGCGTTCGGGTCCACTAGTTTACTTATATATTCATTAAAAGTACCCTGTAAGTATATGAGTATAGTTTATTACTAGCCTGACTGTGGTCAACTAAGCCAATATTCATATAAGTACTTATATAATCATATTATGAATTCAAATAGTTGTATAATTCAGTTTATAGTTCATTCAAAACACACAACACAGACACAAACGTTATATAATACAACTAAAGAAAACAAAATTATTTAATTTCCTTCTTCGTCCATAACGCATTTTATGCAATCAATTTCCGAAATATAAATATGTAATTAAGTAACTGAAAGAATTTAAGGCTTCAATGTCCACACGGTATAATTTTTAAAAACTACGCTACGCCACAAACAGGTATGACTGTAAAAGCGACGCTTGTGGATTCGATTTCCACTTTGGGATATAAATTATTGAAAATGTCCATTCTTTCGCTCAAATAAAGCAGTGCGTTGAGTTCCGCCACTCAACAGACAGTGTCTCGAAATTACGACCTGAAAGTGGAGAATGAAGTATCTTAACATTAGTTTCCCTCTGGCTATCTTACTATATATATATGTCAGATTAAGCATGACGTTAAAAATATATTAACATATATTTACTACTAATAAAACTCTTTCAACTCAATCTCCCACACCTAAATTCCAGATGCAGCGCCTGCGACAGCCTGTTCCCCTCACTCATGGCTCTGGAACACCACAAGGAGGAGTTCCAGCACTGGAGCGACTCCAGCTGCTGCTCGCACAGCGACAGCGACGACAGCGACGACTGCGACCGACACCGACTGCTATAATGCCACCATCTCATTGTTGCCGGGGACAGGCCCAACGAGCTGGGCACGTTCGTTTAGCTTAACGTTAGATATAGGGAATGCAAATTCAGACGATATGTTAGTTGGATATGGGCTGGTTTGGCGTTGTGTAATTTTCTTGTTAAATGTTAAATTAATTTGTACACAAAAATGATCTTAATATTTCTTAAACTCCAATTAATTGCATTTATTACATACTAAGAAATAATAAATTATCTTTAAATATCTTATTAACATATGTTTTATTATATTTTTACGAAAATTACATAACAGCAAACACAACAAAAAATTCTGTAAATATTAGGTATACTATACCCTACAATGGTGGTTTTCTACTTTTATGTAATACAAGCTGTATATCCAACATAAGATATCGACATATTGGTTTGACGATATTGTTAGTTTCAAATCAAATAAAATGCATTTATATAATATATACGTACATCGACATTAATACTGGACGTGCCTAATATTACTACACTACTACATTAAGTATCAGTGACAGACTCAAAAGAAAATAGTATAACAACATTAAAGTAAAACCGTTATCTACTAAATTATTAAATTTTACAAAGAATTAATTTTTAAAAACCTGACTGTAAGTATATATTTGTTTAAGTCCGAACAAGTTTATAAGATAGATCACTGATTTCATAATGACATGATGGTAAGACAACCATAGTGATAAACTAAATACATTGTTATATAAACATAATATACTTATATAAAAGTTAAAGATTAGAAGACTACATTTTATAAAAAAAATATTGTTATCTAGCACTTTCATTGCATTTTTTATGAATGGCATTGAGAACTCGATAAAATACCCCGTTAGTAACGGTTTCACTTGAAGTGTACAGAAGTGGTTACACTGAGAATAATTGTCTGAACGTATAAAGGAAAGAAAAGGATGATGTTTATTCCATTTTTATACAAAAAATTACTGAACGGATTTAGGTGAAACTTAACAGTTACAAACAACATATCAGAATAACACTAAGCCTACAATTTATGCAATTTTGTATACTTTGTCTATAATATATCAATAACTTTAAGTGAGAGAAGCCCCACTAAGAATATGTATATAACAATTAAATACATATTACTAGTGACCCCCATATGGCGCAATATGTATATAATAATTATATAAAAAACTATATCATTTGTTATAAATGTGGATTACCTTGCCCCATTTAACAGCTTCTTTTTGTACTGATTCAAGTTTTCAAGTTATTTAAAATACTCGTTATACACTCGTAATATCGCAGTATAGACGATTTTTTTATTGATAAGCAAAAACAGTTGATATCTAAATAAATAACGGTAGCAGATTCATTTCTAAAATACTTCACATGTAACGATCACAGAGCAAATATAGAGTAATATTTTAATGTTACTTTTGAATGAGCCTTATGAAGTAGTATGTACTCGTATATATTTTTAATGAGAAAAACTTTGTATTGAATGTAAAATCTTATTGTTTCAGATATTAGATTCATAATATTATGAGCAAGTTTTACCTACGTTATCTCTCGTGGAATAGGAAGGAAATAATTAAGAGTCGTATACGAAGTGCTAGGTCACTGATAGCAGGTACAGTGGGCTACATCAGAACGATTTAACCTCTACATTATGTATAGCCCTGCAAAATAAATGAACTTTAATTTATCAGCTTTATTTAACAAAATTTTAATTAACTATTCAATAATTTTCAGACAAGAACAAATGTTCAAGAACTAACTCTTTAGCTTTATAATATCAGTATAGATCACAAGATTTAATTATTGGAGTTAAGAATATGCAAAACTTTTTTATAAAAAAAAATAGTTTCCTTTAAAGAAAATGTGCATAATATTTATATAAACAGTAGTTACTACTACAAAGTTTTTTTTAAACTTTGCAAGGCAAAGGACTGTTCAAACAGGATTCAAACTAATTAATAAAATTATATGCATATCAAATACCATCTATTTAATTCTACGAAAAAACTACTTGGATTAAAAACTACTTATAATAAAAAAATACAATTTTAACATTGAAGTTATTGCTATATATTTTTATTATAAACTATGATTATTAAATTACATCACTAAGATATACAAGTTACGTACTAGTGGCAACCCTATATGTATAGTGTTTATAATCTACCACTATAGTTAAATAACTTATTCATTTTTTTGGCTGTATGTCGTCATACCTTTTTTTTCTTTAAATACAATCTCCTTTCGTTAAGTCAAGTTATAGTTACTTTTTGTAATGACATATTAAGGAATTCGTTGTAGAACAAAAAAAATATGTTAACACCAAAATGAAGGTAGCAGCTTCAATACCTTTTTAAACAATCAATCCAAGGTGTCAAAAAAAAACAGTTTTTCTTACAAAAAAAGGGTAAAAAGACGAATTATCAAAACAAACAATATAAAAAAAGCAAATGCGAAACATTAACTACCTCTTTATTAAAGAAAACGTATCTACACTCAATGTAGGCGTGAAAAAGCACTATTAAAACAATCATGAACTAAGTCATCGCGGTGTTGCTTTTATATAAACATTAAGCATTAGATTACACATACAATCAAACACTTGTCCAGTATATTTGTCGATGAATTCGTGCAAATTTTTTTACACATCTATGCCATTAGTAAAAAGGATATAGGATCAAAATTATAAATTATAAGAGCAGTAGAAAACAAAAAAGCAATGGATAAAATTGATATCACTTTTATATATGGAAAACACAATTTTGACAACATTGGTTATACATCCTTTTTACTGCGGCACAGGTTTTTAATATATTTTATTTTTTATAAACGTGCCCTTTTTATATTTTTTTAGCTTAAATGTACTATTTATTTATGTTACAATGTAACGGTTCAGAGTATAATGTATGGCATTTAAAAAAACTATTTTAAAAACAGCAATTTTAGCATATCATTAAGATACTTGAAGCAAAAGGGTATTTATTATCATTTTTTTATATGCCATAACTTAAATTACGTTCTAGTATTCAAAATTAAACCATAGTGTTCTTATCAATTTTATTATAGACAAGGATAAGGCAAAAAAAGGAGTAACATATCATACTTATTTCAAGTATACGAAAAATATTCTGAATTTGCATTCATCTCGCACTTCCCATGGAAAACATAAAAACCCCCATCAGTTCCAAATTTTATTAGATACAATAGTAAAGTCTAAACAAATCAGAGTATGATTTACATATATAATGTAAGTGAAATAAATAAAGGCAAATGTCTACTTAAAGGAAAACAACACATCGTTTGTTTACATCACAAAAAGAATCTGAATGTTCAAAGAAAAAAAATACCGTTTTCCATCACTGTCATCTTTTATTCAGTTCGAAACGAAAAAATCGGCGTCCGCGTTACGTTCCTATAAACTACGAAACGTCTACAAAACAGTCCAAATGTCGAACGTGAGAGAGCCCGGCAACGATGCGCGACTCCCGCACCGCAGTGTCGGTTCGAATTTGTATAGGCTAAGTGAAAATCTTAGAGTACGTACATAATTTGTAATCGTTATTTGTTTGAATCATTCCGAGAGTCACGAGCGCTCGCTCGCGGGTAGTCGCATCCGTTACGTCTGACTAGTCGCTGTATCTCACGAGCCCGCCGCCGCGCGCCGGGGCCAATAAAATATACGATTCAAAGTATGTACACAGAAGTATGTTTATTTCGTGGGAGAGCTCCGCGGCCGGCCCGACCGGTGGAGGAGCGTACACGTGTAATTTTCATAATATCGAATAATCGGGAATACAAATCACGAATCTCTTACAAAAGCATAATACGAGTAAGTCTAGTGGGGGGCCGCGCGCTACGCCGTGCCGTTCACCAGCGGCTCGCTCTTGGCGCTCGGCTTGGGCGCGTCGCGGCGCTTGGGGCCGCCCGTTGCCACCCCCGCGCCTGCCGCCGCCCCCGCGCCCGCCGCCGCCCCCGCGCCCGCCGCCGCCCCCACGCCGGCCGCCGCCCCCACGCCCGCCGCTCCAGTCGCCGCCGCCACTCCGGCCGCCCCGGTGCCTCCGGCTCCAGTGGCTGCTGCGCCGCTGGCGTTGGCATTGGGGGCGCTCACGCCATTCTTCCATCCGCCACCTTTAATATACAACAACATGTATATCATACAAGAAATAACAACAATTAATTATATTATTAACAGCGATACAGAATTAAACAATTAAAATGCATAACATACTGCTAAACAGTATATAATCTGCAATTGCTTATAAATTATTATTTTTTAAAATATATAAATTATATGATATACAATCTGAAAATCTTACGTCATAAAAAACTTACTACAAAAATACTAAATACAAAATAACATGCACAAACTAAACTCCCATGAAATAAACATTATAATATACTAACATGCTATATTTATAAGCAGTACTGTACTATATCATTAACATTAAGTATATAAGTAGATCATGTAAATAACAAACAGGTTAGTAGTGTAGCGGCAAATGAGATGACTGAGAAACTTTAAATACTTAGATATTTGTATTTGTAATTATAAAAATATATTTCTAGTCAAACACAAAAATAGTGCATTGCACAAAATTTATGTTAGTGAGTAAAATTTTATCTTTAATGAATGTTTTAATTGATAATGTGTATGTTTCTATTTCCTTTGTTTTTAATATGAATATAATCTAAATGTGAGTAAAATATAAATTGAAGTTTTGTTTCAACACATTAAACCCACCCCTCACGGACATACATTTAAATACAATTATTGCCATGTTAATAAAAGTTAATACAAATTTTAAAACATGTATAAGAAATTTTAAACTCATGAGAAGTGTAGCTGCGGAAGTGTAATGTATAAGTGTCTATGTACATGTGTATATACATGCATTTCAGAAGTGTATATGTGTACGTGTGCATGGGTGTGCGCGTGCAGGGTACCTTGCCGCCGCAGTCGCCGCCGGCGAGGGCGCGGCGCGGACGCGTCCCCGGCTGCCGTGTCCTCCGACGACGCGGACTCTGCACACCACACACACGTGTCCCATACTATCTAGCCCCCATCCCCCCACACGACGGACATGCCTCAAAATTCTTACACTAACTTTTAACTTTGTTTTTAAAAAAATCTAAATATTGCTATTATTAGTAATGTTTTATACAATATATGCCATATTGTAATATAAATGAAGTAATGATTATTTTTGTGCAAAGATTAAATTTGTCAATCTTCAAAGCATATCCGTTACTAGGTCACAGGAGAAACACTTCTGAATACTACTTTCTATATCTACTAGCATAGTGTTATTAACTAAATAAGCATATTCAAATACAAAACTTAAATACCTTGAATTGTAAACTCAAACAATATAAAGAATACAATATTCAGATAAAAAAATGTTATTTTCCCACACAACATAAATAAAAACCACAAGTTTGTATGTACTAATTAAAATGTAAAGAATTTTGCCATTGACAGCTCATATATAGAATAGAGTATAACAAGCATAAATATATATATTTTTTTGTATTATTATTACATATAATTGTGGTAACTGGTTTTGTAATATTTTAATTCAAAATAATCTTTATTCAAATAGACTATGCAAGCTTTTTTTACTTTTGAATTATAAAACTAACAAAGCTGCCGCTAACGCAGAAGGCAATTCTGCTGCTGTTCAATGACGGAACTCAACGTCACGCTTTACCTCGACACCAGAGCGAAGAAATGATTTTTCTTTTTCTTATGCTAGAGTGGGAATCGAACCCACAATCTCTTGTGTTCACAGTCACATGCTTTTGTTTTATATATAAAATTTAATTATTGCAAAACATTCTTATATAAGTAACATACACAGGTACTTTATTCTATATATCACAATTGAAAAAAACAAAACAATTAAGCATAGATACAATATATAATTATATACCATTACCACTACACGCTACATTTTAACTAGCACATTCAGTAATATTTTTAGATTTCCTAGAATTTCAAAATTATCCGTCAAAAATTACATGTCCAAAGAAAAATGAAAAATTATATGTAAAGCAATATTTATAAAAGGACCAAATATTATAAAAAATAGATTACAAATGCTTTATCAAATTCTATTCAAAGTATTTACTGTATATATCGTGGTAGTATTGTAATAATTAAAGATTTCATGATATTTAGCCCTATTATTGAATTTTCAAAATTAAACAATATAATTAGCTGCTAGACGAAATTTATTGGTGACCAAGAGTAAAAAAACTGTGTTATACCGAAAAAATAAATATATATTAGTATTTATTTTGTAAAATAATACCACAAAAATTACTCCTAGCTTAACCATCAATTTAATGTTATAAATATAATTTAATTTAATTCACTGGATAAAATAATTTAATTTAAAATAAATCTTTTTTTTTTTATTTAGACACAGGATTAATTAAAAATTACGTAATTTCATAAGATGACATTGTAAGAGATTTTGATTAAATATTTTATGGGCATCATTTTACGATATAAATTTCACGAAATTGTCCATTCTACGATATGACGACGACATATATATTGGAGAATAAAGCATTAATTATTGATATTAAAACCCATCCATTATTACTACATTAGTGTAACATAATGTAATACAAACAATAACCAAAACTATGGTAGAATGACTGCAGTATTAATATCCTTTATCAGTCAAGTGTCACTTGAAAATCATCATTTGTATAGAAAATTAATAATTAACATACCGATAACGGTTATTTTACTTTTTATAACTAATTCTTCAACTAATATTGACTTAATGTGGGTTATATTAAATATCATTTTAGTTTATAGAGAGATATGTACTTACAAAAACAATACTTTCTCTCTTTTTTATTGTCGGCTACATACAATTCACCTGAAAGCTAGGTGGTGGGGTGCCATGTTAGAATCATTAAAGTAAAATTTATTTTCACACAACATATTATGTAAATATAAATTTTGTTTTAACAAATTCTTGTTTTGCTGACCCTGCTCAAGTAGATTGAATTGACAGCTATGAAGTCACGATATGGCGCAACTTCGATTCTATTCTACACGCATTCTACACTTACAAACTACGGCACTAGAACACTACAGTACTGAGAGCACTAGGGAACTGAGACACCTAAGTACTAGGACATTAACACTCTACTAATTAAGGTGGGTGACTGACCTCTGTCGGCGCTGGACACGTCCTGGCTGTCGAGCGCAGAGCTGTTCTCATCCGGCTGCCTTCGACGGTCATCACGTCGCCGCCCGCTCTAGTTTTGTTATAATATTTCTTTATTTACTTGATCGAAGTAGGTTTAAAATATAGAAAGTGTTTTTGTCTTTACCACTTTAAATGACAGCGCAGTTTTAACTACTCTATAAAAACCTACTACAGGTTAAACGATAGAGATTTTACCAAAAAAAGAAAAAAGTATCATTTTCAAACACAATAAAACGCACTCAGCGTCACTCTTAACAAATGGGGTTACACTAACACTAACCTATCAAAGCGACAACATCGCACACGAAGAAGAAATTGACGAAGTCGAGTCGTAGGTATTGCAGATGAAGTTGAACATTGTTTAGGTTTATTATAGAAAATAGGTAACTGGGTAAAACAGAACGAGAAATATCTCTTTATTGTTCGAGTATGTTTTTAAGAATGAAAGTGAGAGATCGTCAACGTTTAATAGTATTTTGAAATAGTAGTAGGCGTTTACGTTATTGCTATCTATTCGTAACTGCGTCACACTTAACACAATTATGATAAAAATCATGAAATGAAAATAATAATCCTATGTCTAAACTGTTGACGAATCTTGATTAATTCTGGTAGGTATGGTTTTGAAATATTTGATACTATGTACTGCTCCCGTAAAATGAGCGCAGACCCTTCCACCACTCTGTATAGGAGGATTATTTTAATTCATTTTACATTAAAAGTAGATAATATTAAATACTTTGTTCAATTTGTTCAAAATGTGAAAAATAGCGTCTGACTGTAAAATTAAAGGTTCGATTCCAACTAAAGGTGTTTCAACAAGCGATTTGCCTTACCGCGTCCCGCGTGTCGCGGGTGTCGCGGGTGTCGCGGGTGTCACGCGCGTCGCGCGGCGGCCGGGGGTGCGCGCGCCCGTTCTCCAGCGGCACGCGCCGCTCCTCGCCGCGACGCTCGCTCGACCTGCAACCAAGTACAACACACATTACTTTAATCTACACTACTACCATACCACTAAACGACTACTAGACCTATATCATGTTCAGAAGTAGATTTTGTTATTATATATTTTACACTATTTGAAAAGATATATAAAAATGTGTAATTATATAAATTGCATTGTTACAGTTTATAAAGTAACAATATTATTCTTTGCTCTGATTGACAAAGTGCGGCGTAGATTTTCGCCACTCATGTAATGTCTCAAAATCAGGCAGAAAACCGAACAGAGTAACATAACACAAGATTTTTTTGCCTATCCCACTGTAATTTCAATAAAGAGTTCGTAAATTTTAATTAGAATACTATTATCTCCTATTATGGTAGACAACATGAGGCATAGATTTTTAAGCACACAGTGTCTCAAATTTATGCGAAGTGGAGAAGTGTGTCTACACTCTATACTGGGTGCCATATGTGGGGTTTATCAATCCCGTTTGTTAATTTAAAAAAGAAAATAATGATATTGACCTATTGGGCCTCTGTGGGCGTTGACGTCCACGGTACGAGCCATCGCCGCGCTCACCGCGTTCCTCTCCCAGCTCTGGTGTCGTCCTGCGAGCACCTGAAAACACAATGTCATATAAATATTAAGAACAGTACAAACAAAAAAGATTATCGAATTAATTTCCATCGTTATACCATATTACAGCCTACTTTGTAACTTATCTGAAAAGAAGAACTGTAGCGTTGGACGCTCAATATTACTGACTACCCCGTGAAATAGCCTTATTGCCTCTCAATCTGCCCTACTTATTCTTAAATTTAAGAAGATAACGGTACAAGATTACGGTACCAGGCGGGTATCTGGCGTGCGGAGGTCGCGGGCGGCGCGCGCGGGTGGCAGGAGCGCCCCGCGGTGGTGGGTACGAGGACACCGTACCGCCCATCACCACGCGCAGCTGCTGGTCTATCTCCAGCTTGTCTGCGCGCAGCTGTTCTACTTCCTGGAAGACAAGTGTATAGTGTAAGAAGTGTATAAAAGTGACCAACAAAAAATTTAACACAAATGTTGATTGTTTTGAATGTTATCGAAGAGGCAAAATTTATAATTTCATTGCCTTTAATTTCATATTTTCTTCATAACTCATAAGGAAATTCACACCTGTAAAATAGGTTAGAAGCTCCTCCTTTTTAGGTTCAATAAATAAAAGGCTTTTCCAGTAACCCTGGTATACAATATTATCCAATATATCTTCAATAAGTTCTAAGGAAAATGCCAGTTAGTACAATAACAGAAAAATCTTACTCTCTATTATTCCACTAAATATATTAACTATTGACAATTGCGGGTAAATTTGACTTGCGATTTGGTTCGATTGCCCTCGGTTGGTTACCTACAGGCACCATCGTAGACCTGTTCGTTGGTAGAAGGTACAATTGAATATTACATATTGAAGATGCCTAATGTATACTATCAGGTATATCTTCATTTATCGGTGATCTCATCTGTATCTCGACGTAGAGCTTCCTCAAATACTTTATAGATGTTTCTTGGTTACGGTGGAATGTCGTTTTCGATTACTTCATCGGAAATACCAGCATCAGAATCTTCGTCACCATATAGTCGTTTAAAGTACACCAACACATACAAAAGTGCAAAAAAATAGTCCACCAACCTTAAGATGAGCGACATGGTACTCGACCAACACTTTAGCATTGGCGATGTTCTCCCTAGTGCCAACAAACACGAAGGGCACCATGCCCTCCTCGCGCGGGGTGGAGGGCTGGGGCTCGTTGTCGCCCTCCACCTTGACGCGCACCACGCCGCTCTTGTCCACAATCTCTTGTATGACCTTGCCGTTCTTGCCTATCACCTTGCCGACTAAATCGCGAGGTACTTTGACCGATTCTTCGGCATACTCGAGGAGGGAACGAGCGGCGCGGACTGCTTCTGTACTCTGGAAAATTAAGGAACATATTAGTTGATATTCATTTATTTATAAAATTTAAAAGCGGCACAACGTCTAACTTCAAATACGGCCGGTCTGACTTTTCAGTTTCGCACTAAAGGGAATAAATTAACAAGACGTGAAGATCCGCCACTCAACACGCAATGTCTCGAAAATTGTGGGATGAAGAAGATTTAAGACTAGTTTCTCCCTGCTTACTATGTGTACACTGTAAACATAGCAGGGTGGTCAATGAGTTGTGAACAGGGCTTGCCACTGGTATGCATAAAGGTACTGCGGCATTACCGCTCCCGGCGGCGCGCGTCTCTATACGGAGCAGTACTTTTATGAGTGCCGGTTACAAGTCCTGGTTGTGGCTGCTCGATTTCATTTTAGACTTTTCCTTACTTTTGATTCTTTTCCTCTTAAGTGTACAATAAGCAACGCCCAGAAAATATAAACTCAGAGCGGCCACGACTCAACAATCGTATTGGTTATTAGGTATGCAAGGTACCTCTCCGCAAATCTTGAAGGTGCAGGTGACCTCCTCCAACTCGATGTTGGTGATGCCGGGCACCTTGCGCGCCTGCTGGATGTTGGCGCCGTGCGTGCCGATGGCCAGCCCCATCAGCTCCTCGCGGACGCTGAACTCGTCCTGGTATCTATACGACAATATGAACATTTATGTAATAATAACATGGGAAAAACATATATACTAAAAAGATGACAAGACGACCATGACGTCGATATTTATAACATTTTTTAATTTAGCAATTTAATTTTTTAGTTATTGTATACATACCCTCCTCGATTGTGTATTTTTGTAGACTCTAGCTGCCTCGCGGCTTCTTCAGTCTTTTTTAGCAGTAGCAGCTTTTGCGTTAAATTTCTAAAAGAGAAATAAATTGTTACTATACTTAACATATATCTTAAAAAGTTTTTCTTATTTTTAACATTTTTAAAGTGTTATTCCCACTTAGGATAGAAAAATACTTTTAAGAGAAAATATAAAAATTTTAACAGTTAACAGTATTTATGTCTTTATTAGTTGTATTTCAAGCCAAATTTATTTCTTGATCTAATCCAAATCTTCTTAGTTTTAGCTAGTCTTATCGTATCTAGTACTAGAGTAATATTAATAATTATATTAGTCCAGTACTAGATTGCTTATCATTATTCATTTGTATAAAACAATACTATACTTATTAACTTCAAGTAACTAAAAAGAAATGATAAACTATTAATTATACATAAAAAAAATTGAACGTCGAGGCGCTGCGGTAGAGTACGACTGCAAATGCAATATTGTGGATTCGATCCTCACTCGTGGAAGTGAGTTTAAATTGTCCGCTCGCGTCACAAGACAAAGCACGACGTTGAGTTCCACCACAGAAAACAGGGGAAGGGAGTGCCTTAACTCTACGCTCCCTTTCCCCACGGGATACAGCGTGAAGCTAGTTTAAGAAAAAAATAACCTAAATAGAAAAAAAAGAGATATGAATAAGACATTACGAGTGTCGCAAGTCGCATACTACCATCTTGGTGGTAATCTAAACACCAGTGGCCCTGAGACTTTCTTTCATGTAAGCACAAGATTTACACTACCAGTGAGTCGGCTGACAGAGTAAATAAAATCACAAATTAATCTTATATTTGTAATTTCGTTAAAGTGCTGTGATTTGGATATGGGAAATCAATACTTCTTTCTATATTATTAATATTTAAGTATTTATTTATTTTAAGTACTTTCTATATTATTAGTATTTTTAGCTATATCCCTATAGGGGTAAATAGCAATTTTCGGGATACAAGCAAAGGGAATCTGGTGTGACAGTACAAGCAGTCCCTTCCTCAAGAGCCGCTCAACATTTTTTTTAATATTGCGCGTTGAGTGGCGGAACTCAACACATCACCACGCGTTAGGGTATGTGAATACATAAATGTAAAAATAATGTGATTAGTATTATTAACACTTATTTACTTTTTGCTTTATCATTAAGTTTTCAAGGTTAATAAACTTAGAAACATTGTATATAGAATAAACCCAAAGTCAGTCTTTGTCTACACATAAAAGGTGGAAATATCCATATAAAGTATAAGAATCCTACCTAGCACTCCATCAAATATATCATAAACGTATTACAAACACATCAAAAATAGCTAAAATTACGTCAGTAACATAACAAAATGGTGTTAATTTCAAAATAACGCGATTAAATTAGGTAATCATAAAATAACGTATTAAACACAAATTTTATGTATCCTGAGGAGTAAATCGTTAGATTTGAACAACTGGAGCTCGCTCGCGTGCCAAGTGTTCGCGGTGGAAATAATATGTACTCTATTCGCCTTGCACGTTTTTGTACTCACTATTTGGAATTTTATTAAATTACATTATTATATAAAACTCATCATCATGTTTGTTTTTGGAGATCATTTACTAATACCATAAATATGTAAATGATCTATAATTCCCAAGTGTATATGGTGTTACCTGAAGTGCATCTCCTGCAGCATCTGCGCGCGCTTTTGCGAGGAGTCGCAGCGCGACACGACGGCCAGCACGCCGCGCTCCGCCACATACCACACCAGCGCGGCGCCGATGGCCTTCTGGAACTCCTTGTGCGCGTTTTCCACCTTCGCGCTGCAATCACGCACTATATGTTACCAACACATACCCAGCCATTCCTAGGACGCTTAGGCCCGTATTTGTAAATCGTTACTTTGAGTTCGATCTTGAGATACCGTTTTCATTCATAAATTATATTATATCTATGAATGATCACGGCATCTCGAGGTCAATCTCAGATTTGAGAGCAGTTTATAACTAAATATGGGTTATAAATAGCTCTTAGTTATTTGCATTTAACCACAGAGGCGAAGAAGCAACGTTAATTATGTTATATTTGAATACATTGTCTATTAAAAAAAACCTGTTTCATATAAGGCCTACTGAGCAAAAGTTTTCTTACAGAAATCTGCTTTCTCTTATACATAAATTGATAAAATAAAATACGTACTAGTCCTTAAGATCATCAGGCACGGTGATCTCAAATTTGTGGAAGGTAGTCTTGTCGATGGGCGTCTTCGGCGTCTTGACGCGCAAGCGGTCTTTTGGCACTATCTCTGTGTAGCAG
This sequence comes from Heliconius nattereri, assembly GCA_013403645.1. Lineage (NCBI taxonomy): Eukaryota > Metazoa > Arthropoda > Insecta > Lepidoptera > Nymphalidae > Heliconius > Heliconius nattereri. Next base: position 9,950,195 of record JAAIXI010000222.1, read on the forward strand.
TTGTCCCATTCCAAATACTCTATCACGAGGAATTCTCCTCTCATCATCTGGGAACAATAACAATATTTTTAGTTTAGTTGAGTTTAGTTTATAGTTCAGCCACTCAACATGCAATGTTTGAAAATGTGAAGAAAATGAAGAACGGAATTTCTTTACATTAGGTTCCCTCTGCCTGTCCTGATATGCAGAAAAATTATTATATTATAAAAAAAAATATATACATATTATAAATTTTCCCGATTCTGGTTAGATAAAATGTACCATAAGAATCGAAAAGTTAGAAGCTACATTTTTTGTATGTAAATGTGTCCGGATTAATATACACTAAAACATAAATCATAATAATGATTAAACAAGACCACCTGTACTTAATTGCAAGAACACAATAATAAACATTCGTATTCAAAATAAAAACAAAATAATTATTTCAAACGTAGACCAAAATTTGTTACTATTTTTACAGATATTATTTTACACTATTTTTATAGATATCTATAAAAATAGTTTATTTTTAAATTTTTCATGTCATGTGTGTAATGTTAATCTTGCAGTCACGGGTCGAAGACAGTAAAATGAACAGCCTCTTACTTTGCTATAAATAATAGTTGAGTTTTACTTTCATGAAAAATCTACTAGATATACCTTACGCTGTGCGTTTGACTCCTAGTTAGAGAAGAAATATTTTCATATCCTCGCTCCCATAACAAGACAAAGCGTGGATTTGGGGCCGTCACGCAATGTGTCGAAAATTGGGTGATGCGCGAGGAACTTATTTAATACAAGATTCCTTTCTTTACATTGCTATATGCAGAGTAACTACAGCGTAAAGCAAAAAAAACTATGTTTTTTTTCAGTTCAGCTCTTAATTTATGACGCTTCGAGCGTGCCAGTTGAGCACCAATCACTTCGCCAATGGCACGTTATACAGAGAACACACAAAGGAGATTGTACGGTAAAAAAGAAACTATATTACACACTAGGAGACATGTAATGTTTTTTTTATTGTTGACACATCGTGTCTAGAATGCAATTCTATTTTAGTGGGGTTGTCACAAGCCGGAAGACTTGAATGCGATAATACATTAAACATTTTTTTTTTTGTAAGTTCTCAAAACACAATTAAAATATTTAGTACACGTAACAATTACACATAACAACAACACATTAGTAAAAAAGCGTAAAATTAAATTAAACACTCCTGAATCAATGGTCTTGAGCAGACAAAACATAGCAATTTGTCACCACGACGCGACATGGATCAAAATTAGAAATCTTATGCGCGTTTGAAAATAGCCTTAGCATCAGTAAAAAAAGATTTAATACGCCCAACTATAATAGTATATTTAATATATACTAGCGACCCGCTCGCGGCTTCGCCCGCTTGAACTATATAATTATGAATTTACTAATGCACTACTTCCGTTTTTTATTATTAATATCATTTTATAAATAATATCTATACCTATTCTGTAAAGTTTCAGCCAATTCAATAAAACAGTTATTTATAGCAATTATGTTGAATAAGTCTTTAAAATATTAACTTAATAACTTTTTTGTAATAACTTTATGATTTTTTTCTTTATAAACAGATTGCTATAAAGCAAACAATGTCAAGGGAGGCTTGCCAAAATATAGTAGTGAAAGCTGCATTAAATCGATTAAGCCGTTTCTGAGATTAGTGTGAAACAAATACACAGACAAAGAGACTAAGTTTTAAACATCATTGTTTTTGATTCTATAACGTTATTAAATTCCATCAATGACATTTTTTTATTATATATCTTCAATGTAAAGACACAGATCCGTTACGACTTTATTATAAGTATAAATATAAATTTAAATATTAACTGAAACTACTGCTACTAATTGAACAATAAGAGTTAGAACTATTCCTCAGAGTAATTTTTTTTGTGACTGGAAGGTCCATCTATTGAGAAAGGATATGAAAATTATTATTTTTAAGCGTTTCGAATGTTTCAACCCACTAGGTACCTTTACCTTTGCATTGTCCTCTTAGGATATGTCACATAAAGTTTAGTAATTTCCATTAGTAAACGCAGGGGAATATGAAAAATTAAGACTTTTATTAAGATTTTAAATAAAGTATTATATTTCTAATCAGAAACATTTATGATAGACATAATTATGTATTTCAAATAGAAGAAGCGATTTACACCTCACCTAGAATAGGTTTCAACAATTACCATAATCGCCAAGATCAAGACCGAGTCCAAGGAAAATAAACATTATAATTGTATTGAGTTACTCGGAACAAATATTTTTTTATATTACTTGCTTTTATCTACGTGGCAAAATGGAAATAATCAAGAGTACATATGACACATTCTAAGTGCCCGAAGGTAACTCAATCCACTGTACCCTCGTACCGCGAGTAATACAGAAAGATTAAAGTCATGTAATATATAATATATGTGGATATAACAAACTATCCTACAACCAATAATAATTTTTCAATTCGATCCAATACTTCCTGAGGTAGCGTGTTCAACGAAACAAACACTTCAACTTTACAATGTTAGAGAGGAGTATAGATAAAAATACGCTATATCGTATCGTATCGCAGTTGGCATGTCTGACAAAATTCGATTGTCGCAGATTCGAGTTGCATTTGAATAATTAGAGCGTTGGGTTTGAACTTTAATACTCAGTCAGAGAATTGAATTATAAACAAAACAAAAAAACCCGACTGCATAAACTAATTTAATGTATCCACAAACACTCGCGCCATCACAGCATATCCAACGACGTATTATTATCATAATAGGTTCACTTGATTAACAGTTAGAAGGTAACAAAAGAACGGACATACATGCGTGCTAAAAACATAACCCTCTTTTAGAGCAGCGCCACAGTCGGGTAAAAAAGACGAAAAATAGAAAAAGAAGCGCTTAATTAACTAAAAGATGTTTGTTATCTTAAAACTCTGGAAAAAAAAATATAAAAAAACTTTCGAAAGGTTAGTGCTTTATATTATCCTAATATTCTTCTTGCTTGTACACTTAGTACAAGCAAGAAGAATATTAAGAAACAGAAGTCAGTTACGTAATAAACATATAGTCACGAGCATGTAATTTTACTGCATAGCACATTGTCATCGATTTGGTAATATTTCTCTAACAGCGGTACTCGAGAAGCATCAGTACGTATTTAAAGACAATTAATCGTTAATTAAAGTCTGCGAGTGCAGCAAAACCTTAAAGTTTTGAGATAAAGGAAGGAGAACGAAAATAGACACGTGAATATCTTGTTTAGAAATAATTAAACTATCGATTTTTTTCACATATAACAGGGTAAGCAGAGAGAACCTAGTGTAGACCCTCCGTTGTTGATAATTTTTCACTTTCCGTCGATTTTTTCAAGATATTGCGTGTTGGGTGGCGAATTCAACATCATACTTCGTCTTGGTACCAGAACGCGGACAATGAATATATTCAATAATTCATTCTCTCGAGTGGTAATCGAACCCACAACCAAGTTATTTATGTGTATTAAATTCTTTACTTTTTGTTTAATAGCTTCACGCTGTATCTCGCAGACTGCAGGGTAGGAAGAGGGAACCTAGTGTTAAGACATTCCGTTCCCCACTTTCCGCCGAAGACATTCTGGAGACATTACGTGCTGTGGTGGTACTCAACGCCTCGCTTTGCCTTGACACCTGAGCGAAGATAAGCGAAAATATAAATTGAATTGAATAAATATTACATTTCCTCGAACGAATATCGAACTCACAACCAGTCGCGTTTACAGTCACATTTTATGCCCCTGCGCCACGAATGGCCTCAATACTTTTAAAATAGCAAAGGATTGCATTAAAATCTTTACTTAATGACAAAGTCATTTAAACAATGTTTTTAAAGGAAGGAACGCAAGGTGCATGGAGATTACAAATAAATTGAAGAGTTTCAATTCACGCTGTATCCCGCACATAGCTGAGCAGGCAGTGGAAATATGGGAAACCTATTAGAAAATTAAAGTCGACCAAATAAATGCAACCGTTTCCTTGTATTGCGTCGTACTTAAAATAAAATTAATTAACAAGCGCGAGTCGGGCTCGTCCACCGAGGGTTCCGTACAAAAACTAGAGGTCCCAGCTTATTCTGAAATTCAAGCTTAGCTTAGCCAGAGCCGTTTGATCTGAAATATGGCCCTTCTTTTAAGGCTATTATTTCTTTTGATTTAACTACAAATGTACAGTTTTCAGATTACTGTAGATACTAGCTGCCAAATTTCATAATTCTAGGTCAACCGGCAGTACCCTATTAATCTTGATTCCCTTTATAGTATCAGAATACGCGTTTTTTACATTGCATATAACGGCCATATATTGTTTTAAAAGTAAATGTAGAAATACGATTTTTTCAGGAAATCAAGGGATATTTGGTTTGAATTTTAGCTCGATAGCTCCAATCTTTCCTGAGATAAAGGCTCTTGACAGAACAAGCGGGACGACAACAGTGATCTTATAAGGGTTCCTTTTTTCTTTAAAAGGTACGGAACCCTAAAAATAACAAGTAATTTCAATACCAATTATAATAATAAGCCCAAAACACAATTACACATGTAACTATTTAAGTTAGAAAATAAAAACACAAATATTTCTTGTATAGCAATATTGTTAGTGTTATTCACTTAAGTCACGAACGAGCGACCACGGCGCGTTTAAGTTTGGAAATATTAATAGAATCTCGTACTAGTTGGTCGCTGATAAAGTTATTCAACATATATTATACACACGCGTCTAAATATTATACGTATAGAAGGATTATAACGTACAATCATATGTATAAACCCTATTAGCAGGGCCTACTTTGTAAATAATAAGTAATAATGGTTACTATTTTTATTAAATTGTTACGGATATTTATAATACGTTTGGAGGCCGTAGTTGTGGAATCAATTCCCACACGGGTGAAAAAATGATCCTTTTACACGCTCTGCCTCAGGAAAAGGACCTACCCTGCTGAAATACAGCGTTGAACTAAAAGTAGAACAATTATAATAGTAGCTTAATTTGAGAATGAATATTTAAATATTAACATAAACATATGAAGAAAATGGGTACGAATCGAATGTGTGTATCAGTTTTAAATAATTAAAAAAAAAATGTAAATAATAAACAATAGGGATATATGCATTCCTTTTTTCCCGCCTATTTTAAAAGTGTGAAAGAAAGTTCTTTCAGACATTAAGCTTTAATATTGATATAGAAATAACAATTTGACATATTGGGGACGAGATCTCCAAAAAGTGCATAAATATTAAAAAAGATGTTAAAAGATAATGCAAAATAGAAAATAAGATCTCTTAGACTATACATTTTTCAAAAAGCGAAAAAAGCCGCTTTAAAAGTACTAAAAAATGTTATATTGAGAACAAAAAATGCTAATAATATTTATTTTTTTATGAGAATTAAAAATAATGTAAAAAAGGCAATAATTTAATCCCCCCCCCCCCAAATGGAAATCGAATCCAAAACAATCGCGTTAGTGACACGATTGTGCCCCTAAGCCACTACGGCCTCAAACAACATGAGTAAAAGAATAAATAATACTCCCATGTACTATAAAAATATAGATTATTTTAACATCATTGATTTAAAATTGCAAATATGGCGGATTCAACGCTGCTCTGTTTAACCAGAGCCTTGAAATAATCATGTTTTATGCACCCGAGCAGGCATCGAACGAGGACCAAAACGTTTAGTCACACGCTATCCCACTCACTGCGCCATTACGCTTTCGTTAAAATGCGTAGGACGGTAATCTGTTTCAGTATAGTAGTAGTTTTGGGTAGTATTGAGAAAAACACGCGAGAAACGCTCAAACGGGTCGCGCCCCACTTCGCAGTCAAGGCTGGATATAGACTACTATAGTATACTACTACATTGCTAATCAAAGGAATAAGATTATTTACTTTATGGTTATTGGTACCATCTCTAATATTATTATTTTTTTATAGAAGTCAAGTCAGCTGATATTTGTTGCAGCCCTTGATATTTTTTAATCAACATGCTGTAACCTGTATACAACACTTTTCGCCAATTTCGAAACATTGCATGTTGAGCGGTGTCACTCAACTCTTTATCGTGTTACCAACAGAGTATAGAAATGAAAATAATCTATTTCTTAGAATAAAGAGAACCCACGACCGTCGCGTTAAGTCGGACACTGCCGCTCCGCTCCGACGACCTCAACCTTTGTTTTATAAAATAAAATAAAAAAGTAAAAATGTAAGTATTAAAAATTACAATACACTTGTTATTATACATGATCTACAAGAAATATTATTTTATTTAAATTATTTTTTTTAATCTAATGTAATGAATCTTACTAAACTGAAAAAATATTAATTAGGTAAAAATAACTGATACTAAGAAAATCTTACAATAGCAACATAATAAGATACTAGTGATATCAAGACCAATGTAGCACAGTTGATGTTTGACTGTAAGCATAATTATGTGTTCAACCCAACTTAGGGAAACAAATTATACTCATTTCATTATTCTGGACAAAGTATGGTGTTGAGTTCTAGCCATCAACAGCAATATTTCGAGTTTGAGCTGAAAGTGGAGATGTGCAATGTATTGATCTTTCTGCCTACCCTACTATATTATTAATAAATAAATACTGAAATATGTCAAAAAATATTGATTATGAGAAGCATTTTTAATATTAATAATGCTCTTTGCTACACAAAATAATGAGAAATACCTATTTTTTTTTAATAAAAAAAAAAACATTTTAAAATAACTATAAATATTAATATAAGTAACTATAAACAAATTATAATATTTAATCAAGCAGGTCTTTTCTTTTGAAATATGACATTACTTTCTATTGTCTATGCTTCATTCTAAAACAAATTTTACATATAAAATTTCAACATAATGTAATTATTTTACTATATCATTATTGCAAATCTTATTACATTTAACTTTCTTTTTTTCTGAAACATTAAATAGTTCTTTTAATAAATGAACTAAAATGTATTTTAGATGTATTTTTAGTTATCAAGGTTATTTCAACAATTACATTTTAATTGTTGATTATTCAGCAAAAGATGTTATGGTCATTGCCTTCAAACAAAATTACCTTATAAAAAAATAAACAAAGGTTTAAGACTAAATATAGCAAAGAAAGTAAATGTTTAGAGAAATTCATTTCTATTCTGTATCAAAATTTTATTTCACTTTGTAATTGTTATTATGTTTTCGCAGAAACAGTATCCCACATATCGCAAGGTAGGCAGATAGAACTAGACAAGAGTGTTTAAACACTCTAATCTACAATTCCCATCTAAATTCAAAACATTGCATATTGAATGGTGAAACAACCTTACACTGTCTTCCCAAAATGGGGTAAAAAATAATTCATTGTTTTTCAACTTACAACTGTCCCATTGATCCATGATTGGCCCCGTAATTTCAATTTAATGAATGCTTAATAAAATATTATAGATATTGAATATAAATAGAAATGTCCAAATATGACTCCAATGTATTTATCCTTTGAATATTTAAATTAAATTTATATTATTTTAATTATCTAGGTATTAAAGGCATAATGCTCACTTTCAAGTTGGCAGTACATTTTCTTTTGTTTGCATGATACAACAATATCTAGTAAGTACCTACTTCTTCATTAATTGCTCTCCATGCATGAGTGATTTAGATTTGTTACTTGATTATTGTTTTATATAATCAGCCTGTGTTTTACTTTAAACTGCTATATTAAAAAAATATAACAGTAGTTTCTTTTGTTTTATTAACATAAAGAAATACAAGCAAAGAGAAACTTACAGTTAAGACACTCTGACTTCTTATCTCCACTTAAGTTCCAAATTATTTTCAAATATTTTATATTTAATGTAAATTAAAACACATAAGGTCTCTCATTAAAGCTCATTAATGAACCGTATAAAAGTTTTTATTATTCTAATACAGATCTAATATAATAAAAGGGCAAAAATACTGGTTAATATTGTGCATGGTCATTCTATTGACCAATCAATATAAAAGGCAGATGTTACTCTTTTTAATTCTGTTCACTAATATGCAATAAAGCAAGATTGCAAAAATTATTAACTTATTTGAGGGTAGACATTTAAAAGTATATACATTTCGTTTATTGACTTCTAAAAAGATAAAAAAGTTTATACATGATATGTAATGATATTGTAATTTAATACCTTGATATTTGCTGTCCACCACCCACATGCTTCCTTCTCATTTGACCTCGCGAATACCTCGACCTCTTGATTCTCAACGAATTCTGTGTGTTTGCCGGAATCCTTGGGTGGTAAAAACACTTGGGAAAATGGAAATTTAGATTCCGGCTGCCAGCTAGAAGCAAAACGGTATGTGTAAATAAAGAGTCGGCATTTCAAAAATTGAACGCAAAAAGTAATATATTAACTCACTCATTTTCAAAGGCTACGAGAACCTCGTTGTCGAGCACGTCGGTGACAATGGCCTAAAAATATAGAAAAATTTTAGAACAGTGATGAGCCAATAACTTGGTAATGCGCTAGAAATAAATATTTTTTTTAGGTCAAACTTAGGAGAGTTCACGCATCAGCCTCAAGTAATAAAAGCACCGATAAAATTTCACAATAACGCCTACGATTACAGAAGGCGATACCAATAAAACACATGGAAAATTCACGCCCTGTCAGTCGGACATGGCGTCCATTCCAGCCGCGATGATCTTCCCGGAAAAATATTTTAGTAAGTATGTGACAAAACTGGAAAACAACGGCTCGGTATAACTGAATATGTGAACCACTAGTGAAAATGACGCGTTTTAAGTACAACTCAAACGTACTTCACGATTTACAAACCTTATAATAAGCACCATTTTCACCGTACACCTCGACCGACAAATCCTCCATTTTGGTTTGAAAGCGTATTTGGCGTTTTCAGAGCGAGAATGAAGCTCGAAGAGAATCTGCGGGCCAATCACTGGCGAGGATTTGCGCATAGACACATAGAATATACTTTTTTAAAAATACTGGCAACAGAGAACGCCGCCAGTTAAATAGTTGCTATATGTTATTCGTACAGCTATAGGATAGGTGAACTATTAAATTAAATTTGGAATTCCCTGTACTTGTTGCCTGATATTCTTTTATCATTAAAAGTTAAAGTTATGTTATAATACATTTTGATTTATTGATAATTAATGTTTTTTTAATAATTTGTATAGATTATAGGTAAAATATTATCATTACATAATTATATGTAATTTTAGAACAACACTAGTCAATTTATCGAAAATGAAATATGTAGATTTTTTATGTAAAGTATATTTTAAGGTAGCAGATAGCTTTTAATTCTTAATTTATAAAATATTTATAGGTATGAAAATAAATATTAATAAATTATGTTGATTTCTATTACAACATTAAATGAAACTATATAAAAAAATCTGATAGATATGAAATGAAGTTACTTTATAATTTTTTTTACCAATGTACAATTAATAGTATAATGTATTTAAGTATAATAAATCAATAAATTGTAATATAATATATAATGTGTATACATTATTAGGTATTTTTATTTTACGTCTTAGAACTTCCTTCCTTTTTATTTTGTCTATAAATTAATAATTATGGAGTGTAGAGGTAAGAGGTGCATTCGTATACGAATAAAAGCTAAAACAAATAAAATAAGAGTGGCACTACGATACTATAGAAAAAAAAATACAAAAACGCGGTACACGCAGATAGACTATTGAACTGTTTTCTTTCGAAAACAGTTCAATAGTCTTTAACTTTCAAGCAGCTCGAGTCCTTAAAAATATTCATTAACCGAACTCAGTATGTTTTACGTTTTCTATAATTGCTCAGTTTATATCAGATTCTTCTTCATATTAGCTCAACTTTGGTAGAATTTTGAGCTTTAATAAGCCGGTACTAATGCCAATGTCATTGTCAAAAATGTCAAATCACATTGTGTAGTCACAGTCAGATGTCATTGAAGTTGTGATTTGGAAGGTGATGAAAGTTATTTAACTTTTAATTTGTTTACTTTTACTTCGTTGGTCCTAATCTGTTTTGCTTATTATTTATCAAGCAAGCTTGCAAACTAATTTAAAAATTGAACAAAAGTAATGTAAACTTTTTAATATTACATTTATTTATTAAAAAAATATATAAATATTAATAATAATTCGTTAAAATAATTATTAAATAAATAATAACAACGAATTATTCGCTTATATAAAACATTATTGTTTTTATATTTTCAGATGAGTTTGGGAAAAAATATTGTCCTCGTAACAGGAGGATCTGGTCTTGTTGGCCAGGCCATTAAAACAGTCATCGAGGAAGAGAAGAAAATTGGCGGAGAACACATATCAAATGAAACTTGGATATTTTGTGGATCTAAGGATGGTGACCTTAGGTAAATCAATAACTATTACTTAAAAAACTAATAAACATTTTATATATTTTTTAACTTCATGCTGTATCATATACATAGCAGAAAAGGTAGAGGTAACCTAGTGTTAAGACACACCATTCCCCACAAAATGCTCAATTTTGGGGACATTGCCTTTAAACTAGCAATTTTTTGTATTGTCAACCGAGGAAAAGTAAGGTAAATTCATTACCCGTAATGGAAATCAAACTCACAATTGTTGTGTTTACAGTTAGAGACTGTGCTGCTGCACTGCAACATTGTTATATATGTATTATAATTGATTTAAATAGATTTACAAAAATTTATATTTATGTTCTTTAGTAACTATATTTTTAATTAAGGGACATGGCACAGACCACAGCTCTATTTGCAAAATACAAGCCCACTCATGTTATACACTTAGCGGCAATGGTTGGTGGATTATTTCACAATATGGGAAATAATTTGGACTTTTTTGTAAGTTATTGTTATGTTAGATAATTATAAGATAGTCTGCATTGATTACTTTAAATGTTTTGCTTTGTTTATTGTAAGCACTAGGACTTAATCTGCACGTCTTGGAATTAGTCCTGGAAAACAGATGTGAAATTGTGTCCCCTCCTTATTTAATATGCAATTAATACCTCAAATTAGGTTAAAAAGCTTTATAAAATTAGCCTATTATTTATAATTTTTTTCAATTACTTTATCTATTTAAATTTGGTTTCAGAGAGAAAATATGGCGATTAATCAAAATGTTTTAGATGTGAGCTATGGTAATAAGATAAAGAAAGTAGTGTCTTGTCTATCCACTTGCATTTTCCCAGATAAAATTACATATCCCATTAATGAGACTATGGTAAGTGTACAAAAAAGAATAACTAAAATTTATAAAAATTAAAAAGATTATTATTAATTGGTGGTTATTGTGGTACAGTGGGTCAATATCTTATTCTTGCGGGTTCTAATAAAAATTATTATTGATTTAAATTTTTCTACACTGATAGACAAAGTGTGGTGGTTAAAAAATCAGCAAAAAGCAGAAAATCAGTTTAATCATGGAGAAAAATGAAGAAATTTAAAAGTATATATATGTTCCTTCTATTGTATATTTACTGTATTAAGTAAATAGAATATATTAAGTGAAACAACAATATATAATAAACAGTACAGTATATAACATAAATAATTAAATATTATTTTATATCTATAATTATATTGCAGGTCCACAATGGACCCCCTCACTCATCTAATTATGGTTACAGTTATGCAAAAAGGATGGTTGATGTATTAAATAGGTAGGATTTTTATTTTTTTTAGCTTCATGTGTATCCCGCTTTTAGCAGAGAGAGTAACATCTCTGTTACCCTGTGTGTAGACTAGATGTGAATCTAGTGTCCTAACACTAGATTTGCAGCTAGTGTTAGGACTCTCCATTCTTCTGCTGAATTTTCAAGACCTTGTCTGACTACCTGTACCTTGACTGTAAATGTAGTCAGAATTACAGGTAGTTATTGAAAAATTATTTTTGAAAGTATATTGTACTTATCTTTTAAATATTCTTGTTTTCCTAATTCCAATAAACTACTCATTAAAAGTGTAAACCTTTTGAGAAAATAAATGTCTCTAACCATAAAATTTATGAAAGGAGTGTCTTAACACGAGATTATTGAGGCCTGTCGTGACGCAGGGGCACAAAATGTGTCTGTAAATCGACTGGTTTTGGGTTTCATTCCCACTCGAAACGGAAGTCCGTTTCCCACTTTGCGCGGAATTCTTTACGCAATTTGTGTTGAGTTGAGGAACTCGATGCAATGCCGCGCTTTGCTTCGTTAAAAGAGCTAGACAATTAAACCCACAACCGTCGCCTCCACTTCTTTTTTTTTAATAGTTTCCTCATTGTAGAGGCTACAACGACCAATACGGGTGTGTATTCACTTCAGTGATTCCGTGTAACGTATTCGGGCCGCACGACAACTACTCGACGCAGAGCGGCCACGTCATACCCGCCTTGATCAGACGGATGGACGATGCTATGAAAAATGGTAGGTTTGTATGTTTATTTAGGAGATAATACACTCTTTTATAGAGATTTGCGGTATAATTCTATTTTACCTGACTTATGGAGGCCAGTCGTGGCGCTGGGGCACAAAGTGTGATTGTAAACGCGACTGGTGTCAAGGTAATTGAGTTCGGTTCGCCGCGTTGAGTTCCGCCATTCAACACGCTATGCCTCCAGAATTTAACAAAAAGTGGGGAACGGAGTGTCTTAACACTAGGCTCCTGCCTGCTATATGCGGGAAGCAGCGTGAAGCTAAAATGATATATTTATGTATATAATTATATTTCAAGGTGATCCAACGTTTGCGGTATGGGGCAGTGGTAAGCCGCTGCGACAGTTCATATATTCAATAGACTTGGCCAAATTAATCCTGTGGGTGTTGAGAAACTACGATAGCGTGGAGCCTATTATTTTATCAGGTTTGTTTTGTTTTCATGTTGTTGTTTTTTGTATTTTAAGAATGTGAAATAAACACCTTTTAGTCTTATTATAGACTACTTTAATTATCAAAGACGAAAATTTTACGTTTTTAAATATAAATTAATATAAATAAATATGAGGCGTGTCGTGACGCAGGGACACAAGCGTGCGAATGCAAATTCAAATTCAAAATATTCTTTATTCAAATAAACTTATAATAAGCACTTTTGAATCGTCGAATGAACATATGAACAAAAAGTAACCACCGGTTCGGAAGGCAGTTCTGCTGAGAAGAGCCGGCGAGACACTCAACAGTTGCTCTTTTCAAAATCAATGGTACAATCTATTTGGTATGGTATTAGTTGGCAGCTATCCTGCATTACATTCAATAGACATTAATTCCATACATGTTTGTCCTCTAAATATTCTTGAACAGTGTAATAAGCTTTACTTTTCAGAATTTTTTTTTACTGATATTTTAAATTTTGGAAGTGGCAAACCTAGAACGCACTGCTGAATTTTATTATATACACGTATGCTCAGACCCATAAAAGATTTATTAACTTTTTGGAGGCGAAAACTTGGAGTAACAATCTTATCTTTATTTTTCGTTCCTATCGTATGATTGTCACTATGTTTACTATGACAATGTATATTGTGTCGGACAAAGAGAATATTATAGTATATAAATTGGGAAGCAACTGTAAGAATACCTGCATCTTTGAAAACATCTTGCAGAGAATCTCGCGCTCTTAGTTTGTAAATATATCTTACGGCTCTTTTTTGGAGAATAAATATTGAATTGACATCTGCAGCACTGCCCCATAGCAGCATTCCATAAGATAAAATACTATGAAAATAGCTATAGTAGACTAGTCGGGCAGTGTCAACGTCCGTCATTTGTCTTACTTTTTTAATTGCGAACGCGGCAGAGCTGAGTTTATCCGCAAGTGCTTCCAGATGAGCATTCCACTGGAGTTTGGAATCTATAGTTACACCTAGGAAAATAGCTGATTCCGACAAATTAAGAGCTTCTCCTTTAATTAGTAGACTAAAATTATGTTTTTTAACATTTTGTAAAGTAAACTCAATACATTTAGTTTTTTTAGCATTTAACATTAGATTATTAACATCAAACCAACGAAGAATATGCGATAATGCACTATTCACTTCGTCATAGTTTATTTTATTTCGGTCAACCTTAAATATTAAAGAGGTGTCATCCGCGAAAAGTACAATATCACATAGGTTCTTCACATAAAAAGGCAGATCGTTAATATAAATAAGAAATAAAAGAGGACCGAGAATAGATCCTTGTGGAACGCCCATCTTTATAGGAGATCCAGATGATTTTACATTATTTATACTAACCTTCTGGATTCTTCGGTTTAGATATGAGGCAATAAGATCAAGGGCGGTACCCTGTATACCATAATGATATAGTTTTAATAACAGAGTTTCATGGTCTACACAATCAAAGGCTTTGGATAAATCACAAAATACTCCAATAGCATTTTGTGACTTCTCCCATGCGTCATAAATGTGCTTTAGGAGTGCAGCACCCGCATCCGTAGTGGACTTGCCTTTGGTGAAACCATATTGCTCACTATGGAAACAATTGTTAACACTTAAGAAAATTGTGAGCTGGTTAAATATTATTTTTTCAAATATTTTACTTAGAGACGGCAAAACAGAGATCGGTCTGTAATTTCCAGGGTCAGTTCTATCTCCACTTTTGTAAAGCGGCACTATTTTACTATATTTCATTAAATCAGGAAAAGTACCGGATTCTACACAATTGTTAAAAATTAAAGCTAGATAAGGAGCAATGTTAGGTATAATTGTTTTAAGAACCTTAACAGACATGCCCCATAGGTCACCAGTTTTCTTTAAATTAAGGCTTTTAAAAGTTTTGACTATTTCATCCGGTGACACATTCTTAAACACAAAATTTTGTCTACAACTATTTACATGAGTTTTTAGTATTAATTCTGCTTCCGAAGGAGATGATGGCAGTGAACGTGTTACTTCAGTAGATATATCAGAAAAAAATTTTTGAAAAGTATTTGCCACTTCTAAATCTGAATTTAAGATTATATTATTAACTTTTAATTTAATAGGTTCACTGACAGCTCTAAATCTCCCAGTTACAGTAGTAATAGCATCCCATGTAGCTTTAATTTTATTATTAGAGTTCAAAATTTTTGCTCTTATATGCATAGATTTAGCCTTTTTCAATATTTATGAAAAATTTCTAACTTTGAACAAGAACTCCGGATCTTGATTCCATTGCCTCATATTATATAATTCGTATAGTTTGTTTCTGCTTCGGTATATACCAACAGTTGCCCAATCGCTAAAAGTAAACTTCGAGTTTTTATATATTTGTTTAACTTTAAAAATGTTATCAAACTCTGTAGAGAGTAAATTAAAAACTTAACAATATACCCGATTCGGATTTAATCCGGTTATTTCTAAGTTTGCAATTTTTTCACTCACTATTATTAAAAAGATTAATTTTATTTTCAGTAATTGGTCTAATTGATATTTGTTTACGTTCTGCGACTGTTTTATCTATTACGGAAAACATTTGACCACAATGATCCGAGCTTAGATTAGTAATAATTTGTTTTTCTACATTCTCACAATGACAAAAAACATTATCTATACAAGTATCGGACGTATTCGTGATACGAGTTGGTTCAGAGAAAATATTAAACAAATTAAAAGATTTAAATAAGTTTAAAAGACGAAGGCTTAGTGATGTCACCTGTAGTATATCTTTATTTAAGTTTCCGCATACAATTAAAGATTTACTAATGGAACTCAAATTATTAAGAACATCCTCCAGTTTTTCTTCAAATACTTCAAAACCTCCTTCAAACTGAGTGGGGTCGATACACGCATACTATAATAGACATATTGAATTCAACACAGGACAATTCAATGGAGCGTTCGTCAGAGAGAGCTACTATATCTAGTCGCGATTTACAACGTATGTCATTTCTTACTAATATTAGCGAGCCGCCGCGGATGGCCTTCTCTCTAACGAACGAACTTGACAATTTATAGTTTTCAATATTTACTATATTGTTACATCTCGAGATCCAGTGCTCAGTTATACACATTATACGTATATTAAATTTTTTTAGAAACAATTCTAGTTCCAGTTCTTTGCCTCCTAAGCCTTGTATATTTTGGTGTTCAATATTCTATGTAAACGGCCTAGGTATTGTCTTGTTATCTAGTTTAAATTGGAACTTATTATGTCATTATTATTTTTTAATGAAAAATTATTACTACAAACTATTTCCTTTGTTATACAATGTATAACAAGGTTTCGAATATTATATGCTACTAGAGTAGCAATTTGTTTTGTAAAATATAAAGGTAGATACAATGTATCTTCTGTCAACTTACAACTATTATATATAAACTTATTTAAATCTAAATAAAAGACGCGTCACTATGACGTTGAGTCGCATTACACAAGGTCATATTTAAATTATAAATATACTTATTTTGTATATCTGTAAGGCAAGAAGAATATGGAAAAGAGCATATAATAAATGTACATTTACTTTTACTATGTAATTTAAGCATGTTTTCTACACTCTTTACTACATCTTGTCTCCTCACTGACAAACTATTTCCATGTAATAGTACAATAGTACTATGCTCATTTACATTCATAGACATTATTTTGTTAATATTAAACTGGTAACTGGCTCCAGGCGAACATGCATTAAAAACATTCGAAAAATAGTGATTAAGTAGGAACCCAAAGCCTTGACCTAATTTATCTGAAATTACAATAATATTGTTTGGAGAGGAGCGAGAGAGATTAAATTCTTATTCAATATTGCAAACGCCACAGATTGTGGGTTCAATTGTGACTTTGAAATATTTAATAATTCTATTTCCTCGGTCTGGTAACGATGCAAAGGGCGGCTTTTCGCTCCATCACTTAACACGCAACGTTTCTAGTATTCGGCGGAAATGGGGAATGGAAGTGTCTTATTGTGAACAGACTGTTACAAAAGATTCCTTTTTTTCTTCCTTACTATTTGCAGGATCCGGCGTGAAGCTAAAACAATAAATTAAAAAAGTAACTGTGTTTCAACGCAATACCTGATAAACACCACCCATGTGCCAATCAATTAAAAGGTGGATTTAGTTAGGAATCAGATATACGAGTATCTACGTATTATTTTTTAGATAAACGGAAATAACATCTATATTCAATTAAGTTATATTGAACTAACATGTTATTCTCAACGTGCTGTTGTGTTTTAGATTTGGTTAATCTTTTAACAACGTTTTTCCATTATGATACTTCTATTTTATTAATTCATATTTAGATAATATATTTCGTTTTACGCTCACGCATTAATTTTTCACTTCATTTTTTTTTAAATTTTAATCTGATATATCGATTGTGGGTTCCTACTAGTGGGAATGAACTATTTAATATTCTCATTTCCTCACTCTGGTAACGCGGCGTTGCATTTCGCCACTAACAGGTGATGCCTCGAGAATTCACCAGAAATTAATTTGTGCCGGAAAACACAGTGTTTTAAAGTTCTTGCTGTATCGCTAGCTGTCGCACAAAGCAGGCAGAGGGAACCTAGTGGTAAAACACTTCCGTTTCCTACTTTTTCGCCGAATTCTGGAGGCATTACGTGTGGCAGAACTCAACGCTGCGCTTTGACTCGACAGCAGAGCAAGAAAATTTAAATGTATTTCATTTCCTCGAATGGGAATCTAACCCAGAACCTGTAGAGTTTTGCCCCTTGTCTCCTGCGCCATGTCTCGCCTCAATTGCATTATAGTGTAGAATAATCTTAAATAAAAAAAAAACATTATTTTCTCATTTCCAGTGGATGAAGAAGATGAGGTATCAATAAGCAAAGTCGCGGAATCTATCAAAAAAGCACACAATTATTCCGGAGATATTGTGTACGATACAAGTAAAGCGGACGGACAGTTCAAGAAGACGGCGTCTAATAAGAAATTGCGTTCTTTATACAAGGACTTTGAGTTTACACCTTTTGAGAAAGCAATTCAGGAGTCGGTCACATGGTACAAGGAGAATAGAGAAAGTGCTAGGATGTAGGATTTAGTTGTTTGTTATTTTATTTATTTATTGGAAATAAATTATGAATTGTGTGGTTTTATTTTATTACATTGATATCTTGTGTGATCAATAGTTTTCTCACACTGTAGGATTAATAAAAGAAACTATTACATAAAAACGAAAAATAAATAAAACAAGGCAAATAGGGTTTGTTAGAGTTAACAGTCCCTATTTAAATTTTACAGTAGCCATTTTGAAGACTTATTTGAAGGTTGAAAAATAGATTCTGACTGAAAAACACATTAACTATTTAAAACCGTTAATACAATAACTTTTTATAATAGTTAATTGAAAGTAATGACAGCTTAGAAATCTGACTGGATTATAGGACTAACTTTTTTTTTCGATTCGACTCATATAGAGTGTAACTTATTGGAAAGTTTACTTTTTAGATTGCTTAATTAAAATTAAATTATCATATAGATATGATGTCTATACAGGAATAACTACTTCACACATAAATAATAATTGAATAAAACACAAGTCGAAAATAAAACAATGTATAATAAATTATTCACAATACATTTACTTATCCAATCTACATATCGGATTATTTTCCACCATGTTCAGATCCACTTTGGGTCCAACCAAGTCCCGTATATTGTTCAATCCGTATTTAATCATGGTGGGTCTCTCCAGAGACAACCCCCACGCTATCACATTCACGTCGTCCGGTAGCCCCATGGGGAGGAGCATCTCTGGACGGAAAACACCGGAGTTGCCGATTTCTATCCATTTTCCGAGACCTGTAGTAGTATTGACAATATAATAGTAATGTTATATGAGGGCAGTCGTGGCGCAGGAGCACAAGGGTGCGACAGTAACGCGACGGTTATGGTTTCGATTTCCGCTGTGGAGGATAAAATATTTAATATTTCCATTTTTCTCGTTCTGGTAACGATGCAGAGCACGGCGTTAATTTCTGTCATTTAACAAGCATTGCCTCCAGAAGTCTGCGGAAAGTGGGAAACAGAAATGTCTTAATGGGATTGGAGTGTCTTCACAGTATGCGCCCAGGTTCCCTCTGCCTAGATATGTGTACTCACACAAGCTTCCCAAATGACAGGATGCAATGTAACCCAAGATCCTAAAGGATTATTAATTATAAGGTAATATTTTGGCAAAAACATGTTTATATAACGCCACTAAAATATAAGTGATTGATTGTGACAAGAAGTTTAGAATTTCGGGAATTGAAATAAAAGGCGAATTTAGTAATTGATCACCGTGCAGTCTCACGTTGTATTCGATAGTGAATGTACCGTCGGGACACACATAAAAATATGAATATGACACATATGACAAATGAAACGCCTGATACAAATGAAATAGCAAGTCATTGAATCGCCACTATTACTTAACCAAAAACTTATCTAACTTAATACTAAAAGCGCCTCAACAGTGATCAAACCAACTAAAAATCTAATCCATAGTAAATTCTTACAAACAATGGGAAAAATATGAAATTCTCATAGTATCAAGTTTTAAGGTACCTTCATGATAAGCAAATATCTCCATACTAGGCTCGGTGTAGGGGTTATACGCGGGCTTAAACTGCAGTTTGTTGAAGCCGAGTCTCTTGAAGAACGTGTCTAGAGTGGTGATGAGATCGGCGAGGCCGAGCCCTCTCGCAGCTACCACACCCTCCACTTGGTGAAACTCCGCTAAGTGGGTTGCGTCTAGAGTTTCGTTGCGGAATACCTATATAAATAACATTTTTATTTATTTTAGTAGTTTTACGCCGTATCCCCGTATGTGATATCACATAGCCGTGTGAACCAGGCAGAGAGAACCTAGTGTTAAGACATCTCCAACTTCTCGTTTTGCGTGTTGAAGATCGGAGTTCAACGCCGCGCTTAGCCTTGTCACCAGAGCGATAAAATGAAAATATTAAATATTTCATTATGCTGAGTGAGGATCAATCCACAATCGTCGCGTTTACAGTTGCATGCTTATGCCCCTGCGCCGCGACGATTAGACAAATTAATTAAACAAAAACCTTATATTAATGAAATCCATGACAGCCTCTTGAGTCGCGCTATTTGTGAAGCAGAGAAGAATACTATACCTTATTCAGGGAGCCGTGAGTTAAAAGATGAACAAACCAGAAAAAGGTTACTTTATAAGTCACAATAAGTTAACATATTTTATAAAAATAACCAAGGAAGTAAGTTTTCGTTGTTTACATTTTGTCTCGCGTCCAAATAAAATGAAGACTATAGTGATAAGTTGTTTCATTGTTGAACAAAATTATAGATAATGATTATCTTATTAAAAGACAAAAAAAATCTAATATATCTCCTTCCTGCAAATATATCACTTTTACCAAAAGATACAAACAATATACATATTTGAGTGTCGTAAAATTAACTTTTTCGCCGTTTATATATGAGAAAAGAGAAAAACTAAAAAAGACAAAATTTCCTTACCTTATCGATACTAAAATATTTCTGTGGCACAAATTCCTTTTGCTGCGCCACTTTATACAACATGCGGGCGCTGACCGCCGTAGTGTGTGTACGGAGAAGGTTCTTTTGAGCTTCTTCTAACTTCCAATCGTATCTGTAACCCTAGAAAATAAATATATACTTTTTTTGCTTCATGTTGCATCCCACACACGGCGGAATAAGCGGAAGTACCTAGTCTTAAGACACTTCGTTCTCCATTTTCCGCCGAAAACTGAAGGCATTGCGTGTTAAATGGTGAAACTCAGCGCCGCGTTTTGCCTCGACGCCAGGGCGAAGAAATGAAAATATCAATTATTTCATTTTCTCGAGTGGGAATCGAACCCACAACCTGTCTGTCTGCTCCATGGCTGGCCGCAAATAATCATAATAATTAAACAATGCATATTTATATTCTTTTATTTATTATTATTAATAACTATTAATAATTATTAAGCCCTTCATGGCACAGTGAAGCACAGTCCAACTGGTCATGGTTTTAAATTAAGTCTCATTAGAATTATATCATTAAGAAATCATTGAGTATGTTAGCAGACATATGTATGTAGCATTAGAGGAAAAAGTGACAAACAAAATAACATTTTTTATGCATTATTCTAAATCTCTTATTCTAAATAATTGTAAAATAGTTGAGACTAATATATTTAAATATATTTTGTTTATACACAGGGAAGCATAATACTATGATAGCCATCATTAATGCATGCAGAACAGAAATGTATGTGCATTAGAAACTTGTCAAAAATAATATGTAAAAATACAACTTAAATTAAAAAAAAATCTCACCTGTGACCCATAACCACCCTTACTATGAACAGTTTTAACCCTTTCCAAGTAATCCATAGGGAATTCCTTTGACAAACTGGGAGAAGAAATGAAGAATGTATCGTGAGCATCTCTGGCGGGATGCTGCTGAGGCTGGAAGAGGGCATCGAAGTTCCAGAAAGAACTTTCCACATATTGATTGGTTGGCATCTCTGTGAAACCCATTTCTAGGAAAATTTCACGGAATTCTGATCTGACTTTTAGTAGAGGATGCAGGTGACCACATTCTGGAGGTTGACCTGAAATAAAATAAAACGAATAATCATTAGCTCACAAGCTTTCACTTTAACAAATATATAATAGATTAGTAGGATAGTAAAAAAACCAATTTGGCTGTAGTTTAATACCTAAAAGATAAAGCTCTTTGAATTTTTTCAAAATATTGAGTTTAGAAAAGTTAACCTTGATAACCAAATATAATACAACAAATCAGCTTCTTAATTTTCCTGAATAGCAGAGGGTATCTATAATTCTAGAGTCAAAACAATCCCTTCCTCACTTTCCATATTCAAGACATTGCACAATGAGAGAAAGAAATGAATGGCAATTTTTTCTAGCCAGAGAAAGGCAAAGGCCTAATTCATATAAACAATACAATATCCACAAAAATTATAAAATGAGATAAGAATGTTGATGAAGGTTACCTTCAATTTGTACAAATATCAACTTGTCTGTGTCATATATTATAATATTATTTTACTTTAATAGCATAAAAATTGTATACAATAATAATATAAAATATGTAATCAAACATAAATGTCCACATTATATATAGAATTTTATAAAGGTTTTCTTCCCAAATAATTATATTCTACAATTTTCATCATATGTTAAGCAAGTATATAAATAATTTATATTTGATAACTTACCAAGAGCAGCAAAATTGTATGGTTTGAACTGCAAGTCTTTCCAAGATCCTGTCAATAACATTTCACTAGTTAAATCAGTCTCTAATTTTGTTATTGAAGTAGAAAATTGTGGCCCTTTAGACAATAAGAAACTTTTTAAAGTGATTTCCTGAAGAAGCTTTCTTTTTTTATAATCACTTCTCACATTATCAGGTAGGTTGTCAACATCCTTCTTGATTTCAATAAGATAATCTTGTACTGTGTCTGTGATGGATTCAATTTTCTTCTTAACTATTGGAGGACCTCCAGATTTATCCATGTATATCCATCCAAGAGACATAGCTTTGCTAAACCCTACTTTTGCGTTTGGTACAGTCTAAAAGCAGATGAAGTGAATAACATATATAATAATAATAACAACAACAAGAAGATCAAAATACTAACAATACCACAATTACAATAACAACCCATTTACATACATTGTGATAGCATACTTGGTAACAACCCGTAGGTACAATAGAATCCAGTTTCAAACTGACTAAGTAGCACATATACATAAAAACAACAATAACAATAGACCAGATTTAACTTTAATTGATAAAGAAAATAAAATAGTTCACATAATAGATATAGTAATACCAAATACTTATTAATATAACCAAAAGAATTACTGAAAAAATACAAAAATATACAGAACTTAAAGAGGAGATAATTAGAATTTGGAAAATGAATAAAGTGTACATTGTGCCCGTGGTACTGTCTAGCACAAGTGTTATTCCGAAACACATCAAGCCCTCAAAACCATAGATTTACCTGATAACACCATGCAAAAATATGCCATATTAAACACTTGCCGAATTATCAGAAAGTTTCTACAGGACGACGCCGACTTAAATTAATATAACATAGTGAAGTACTCTTGGCTTCAACTGCGGACTTCACTTACAATACCAAAACTTTACCAAAGTTTTGAGAAAGGAGAAGAAACAACAATAATATTATTAATTGACATATTTTAATATTAAAACGTTGTTACAGCAATATTTTTATGGAAATACAAAAAAAATAAGGTTACCTTCATAACTTCAGCTTGCGACATTCCATTTTCGGGAATACTTCTATATAGAACGGCTTCATGACTGCCCTTTTCAGCTACTAGTTTCCCCTCCTCCGTTAATTCCCATTTCGTGCTTTTTACTGGCTCTGAGATGACCATTTCAAGTGCTTCTAAACTTTTAACAGCTCCAACTATCTTTTGGTGATCTTCGTTGAATTCACTAGCTAATTTAAGGGTATCAACTCTCTCACTACCCTCTAAATACTTTAAAATCCTTTCATTTAATTCCATTTTAATTTATTTATCTAATATTTTAGAAATACAGAGGTTATAGCTCTAAGCCACTTTAAGTTTAACAACTGTTTTTGACATTTGCCTTTTTACAAATTGACACGACATCGAAACGATGACATTTCATTTCTCAACCTTGTTTTAAATATATAAAATAGTAAATTTATTAAATAACGTTATTTTCCCACAAAATATAAAACTAATTTATTACTTATAATTCCTACACAAATTTTTAATTGTATATTTTTATAGAATCTTTAAATACTATATTATCTGTGCTTTGTATGAGCCGGCGCGGTTTTATTATGAAACATCAAATAATTCACAATTCGATTTGCCGGGTTGCGAGGCGCAGGAAATTTGTGGTCAGGGATAATAGTCTAGAGTTTACATAAACGAAGTCTCACCATCCTTTAATTTATCTACGCGTATATAAATGTAAGTACATTCTGTTTCGATAATAAAATAATCAATATGGTAATTGAAAAATTTACGAAAACATATCACGTAAGATATGCCGTTATCTTTGCTGGTTACTATATGATTAGCTCGTATATTTAGGATATACCTATGCAATTTAAAATTATTGTTGGACAGTAGATATTGTGTATTAAGTATATTTATTGTGAGCTATCGTCCTCGCTCCGCCCAAATTTCTCAACAGCACTGCGTCATTCCAGTAAGTTATTTTTAAAACGAACTTCCAGATAAATTAATACAATTATTAGTTTTTGTTTCCTTGTAAATTGTTATAATTATCTCAATAATTTAAATGCAAAATCAAATGTATACATACATAGTCTTATTTTGATAATTGAAACATCTTTTAAATATGTTTTTAGAGAGCTATATTTATTTAAGGTAATTTATTTTAACTTATTTTACCCTTCTATTTAAACAATGAAAAAGAAACCCAACTCATACTATGTACACTTGGTACTATACAAATTAAATAGTTCTTGTTTGAACAGTAATATTGATTTTTTTAATGTATGTGTGGACAATAACAAATAACATGAGTACTTAGTTAATATGAATTATAAATAATTCTATTTGCTTTTTTTATGTATTTTTGTGATTATTTAATTTTATATTACGTAAAATTCTCGTTACGCCAATAGGCGGTAGATAAATATATCTACCACAGGCTAAACGTGGAAGTAATCTCAGGAAGTACTTGTTCATTTATCGAGGAAGGCTACGGACTATATTACAGTAGTCAGTATGTTAATCGTTTTGGTGTACCCCATTATACCTGTGGTCAGAGTTACCTGGGACACTTAGAACGAGCAAAGTCAAACTTAGCAAAGTCGATGCAGAGTAGATGAAAGTTTAAATAAGCGTTAGCATTAAGAGAGGATTCGCACTATAGTGTCAGTCACGGTTCTCACACAACGAGAATATTTATACCGTCGTTCTGGTCGAGTTCCGGTCTAATCACGCATATTTAATAATATTTCTTATACTAGAACACGAAATCGTCGCCATCGCTATAGTGGGCGTCTTCCCTAAAGCGGGGAACGTTGTGTCTTGAATTCTCTCTGCCAGAAAAAACGTCAAGCTGAAACCGACATTATTGGTAGTGATCGACTTATAATATACTCGTATAGTTATTGTTTATAAGATTATAAAGTACAGTTATTGTAAAACTGTTTTCGCATTATTGCGTAGTTAGCATACGAGCATGTAATGTTAGTGATAATTCATTCTGTTCTCTTAACTTTTAAGTGCTAAAAACCGAGGATCTTACTACTTAGTACTTACCATATCTGGGACTTATCGGTTTTGGATACAGATGTGGATATGAAAAGAATACGATGATTTCAGTTACGTATTAAAATTGTTTCGAATCGTCCGGTAGTTTCTGATAATTTCGGTTGCTAATAACAGATTTTTGAAAAATTCCAAAAACATTGTCTATTATTCTGTCTCTTCTTGATACCATTTTACGTTATTGTAGCGATTATCAAGTGAGAGATTTATTTATTTCTTGGCTTTGGTAAGAAGATAAGCGACGCGTCGAATTCGGGCAATGCCTAATGTCTCGTTTCTTGAAAAAATAAAAGTGTTAAATTATTATTAAATATTATTTCAATTCTGTGATAGTGCATTAAAATTAGCGGGGTAAACCGTTCTCTCTGACTACCCCGCTAGAGATAAAGCATGAAGCTATGTAAGACGCTATGTATGTATGTAATTAGCAAAATGGATTAAAATATGTTTTTTTTGTTAATCTCTAAAACTTTTATGTACTGCAAACACAACATGGAATGATTTGAATCACTAACAAATAAACATAGCTGTGGTTGTTCAGTTGTAGGTTCCACTGAATCAGTTCCCTCGCAAGAGGCTGTGGGTGACTCGGCCATGCATGATTTACTCAGTAAAAATAAGAAAAATAATTTACATATTGTCAATTCCTCCCGCTCCTCATCAAATAATATTTTTGTTATATCTGACAAATTAGGTCAAGGCTTTGGCTCCCTACTTAGTCACCACTTTTCAAATTCCGTATTTAATGCATGTTCGCCTGGAGCCAGTTACCAGTTTAATATTAAGAAAATTATGTCCATGAATTTAAATGAGCATAGTACTGTTGTACTATTACATGGTCATACTTTGTCAGTGACGAAACAAGATATTCTAAAGAGTATAGAAAACTTGTTTGACTCACATCGTGGAACTAAATGTAAATTTATTATATGCTCTTTTCCATATTCTTCTTCCCTCCCCAGACAAACGAAATAAATATTGATTGATTTCTCGATATATGGCGTTTCGAGCGTGCCAGTTGAGCACAATTCATTTTGCCAATGTCACGTAGTATGGAAAACACACAAAGGAAATTGACCGGTAATAAAAAAAGATAAATATAAGAAATAAATATATATATAACCTGAACTTGACATTATATAATACGACAGAACGTCATAGCGACGCATGTTTTATTTAGATTTAAATAAAATTATTTATAACTAGTGGACGCGCGCAGCTTCGCCTGCTTATTTGCACCCTTAGGGGGATAAACTATGTACGATTCATTAAAATATTTTAAGTCTCAATTTCAAATTTTATGAAAATCTGAGGCGATTTAAAGATTTTTCCATACTAACTTTCAACCCCATATTTGCATCCCTAGGGGCTGAATTAAAATGAACCACGAAACATGTATTCAATGAAATATTTTTAAGAGTCTAAGTTTCAAATTTTATAAAAATTGGCGCCGATTTAAAAAAAATCTATGCAAACTTTCAACCCCTTATTTGCACCCTTCTGGGGAGAATTCTAGAAAACGACGAAACACGTGTTCAATTAAATACTTTTATAAATCTAAATTTCAAATTTTATAAAGTTCGGTGCAGATTTAAAAAAATATCCATAGAATCTTCCAATCCTTATTTCACTCCTTTAAGGTTAAAGTTTTTCAAAATCCCTTCTTAGTGGATGTTCAGATTACGAAAGTAAATATCTGTCCAAATTTCACGTTTCTACCATCAGCAGTTACGGCTGTGCGTGCGTCTTACCTCAGTCAGTGGGGACAAGTCCTTTTATATTATTTTTAATTATAATAACTGTAAGTTGACAGAAAATACATTGTATACTTTATATTTACTTTTGACTTTATATTTTAAGAAACAAATTGCTACTTTAGTAGCATATAATATACAAACCCGTTGTACATGGTATAACGAAAGAAATAAAATGTACTAATAATACTTCTGTAAAGTATAATGATGTAAGTTCCAATTTAAACTAGACAATAAGACAACGCCTAGGTCATTTAAATTTAACATTGTACATCAGAATATGCAAGGCCTAGGAGGCAAAGAACTGGAACTAGAATTATTTCTAAAAAAATCAATATTCATATAATGTGTATAACTGACCACTGGATCTCGAAATGTAATATAGTAAATATTGAAAATTATAAATTGTCAAGTTCGTTCGTTAGAGAGAAGGCGCATCCGCGGCGGCTCGCTTATATTAATAAGAAATTATATACGTTGTAAATCGCGACCAGCTCTCTCTGACGA
Organism: Heliconius nattereri; assembly: GCA_013403645.1. Lineage (NCBI taxonomy): Eukaryota > Metazoa > Arthropoda > Insecta > Lepidoptera > Nymphalidae > Heliconius > Heliconius nattereri. The sequence continues at coordinate 9,977,760 of JAAIXI010000222.1, forward strand.
ACGCTCTATTGAACTGTCCTGCGTTGAATTTAATAGACATATTATAGTATGCGTGTATCGACCCCCCTCAGGTAGTTTTGAAGTATTTGAAGAGAAAATGGAGAATGTTCTTAATAATTTGAGTTCCATTAGTAAATCTTTAATAGTACGCGGAAACTTAAATAAAGATATACTACAGGTGACATCACTAAGCCTTCGTCTTCTAAACTTATTTAAATCTTTTAATTTGTTTAATATTTTCTCTGAACCAACTCGTATAACGAATACGTCCGTTACTTGTATAGATAATGTTTTTTGTCATTGTGAGACTGTAGAAAAACAAATTATTACTAATCTAAGCTCGGATCATTGTGGTCAAATGTTTTTGGTAATAGATAAAACAGTCGCAGAACGTAAACATATATCAATTAGACCAATTACGGAAAATAAAATTAATATTTTTAATAATAACGAAACGAAAAAATTGCAAACTTAGAAATAACCGGATTAAATTCGAATCAGCTATATTGCAAAGTTTTTAATTTAGTTTCAACAGAGTTTGATAACATTTTAAAAGTTAAACAAATATATAAAAACTCGAAGTTAACATTTAGCGACTGGGCAACTGTTGGTATATACCGAAGTAGAAACAAACTATACGAATTATATAATATGAGGCAATGGAATCAAGATCCGGAGTTCTTGTTAAAAGTTCGAAATTTTTCAAAAATATTTAAAAAGGTATGTCTCCAGGCTAAGTCTATGCATATAAAAGCAAAAATTTTGAATTCTAATATTAAAATTAAAGCTACATGGGATGCTGTTACTTCTGTAACTGGGAGATCTAGAGCTGTCAGTGAACCTATTAAATTAAAAGTTAATAATATAATCTTAAATTCAGATATAGAAGTGGCAACTACTTTTCAAATTTTTTTTTCTGATATATCTACTGAAGTAACACGTTCACTGCCATCATCTCCTTCGGAAGCAGAATTAATACTAAAAACCCATGTAAATAGTTGTAGANAATTAATTTTTAACAAAAACAAAAACCGACTTCTAACAACGAACTAAAAAGTGAAAAATAATTATACAAAGATTTTATAATAATGAAGTCGGTGTCAAGCTAATGCTACAACACCTTTACTACAATATCTAATTTCTAAGCCTGTTTGATTTACTTGGCACCGACTTCAAAATTATAAAATCTTTGTATAATTATTTTTCACTTTTTAGTTCGTTGTTAGAAGTTGGTTTTTGTTTTTGTTAAAAATTAATTTATAGGGTTCCGTATATCAAAGGGATAAAGGGGACTCTTATACGATCACTGTCAAGAACATTTAGTTATTATCAAAACTAAAAGGTTAATGAACCATTATTTCGTAATTACACATATTTTTAGTTTTCCCCTTTCCTCTAACACCTTTCCAAGTGCATGGCGAATAGCCCGCATTATTCCTATACCAAAATCCAAAATCTTTTTCCAAATACCGTCCAATATTTGATATCCGTATTTGATATTTTCGCTTCCTCGTAATGCTAACGGACTTCCTGAACACGCAATACCTCCAAAATTTGGCGGAAAATTGGGAACAGAGTGTCTTAAACTTAATTATAATCTATTGATGAAAACGGCATCTTAAGATTGGTTGAACCTTTTTTGGTGTATAATTTATAAATCATAATTAGTCTTATGATAATTATGTTACATTTATGCGTAATAGACATATCTTATGACTAAAATTCAAATAAAACACTCACAACAAGTTTTTGCAACATCATCATGAGTTGGTAGTTTTGTAGTTTGAGTCAACTTTTTTTTATTATACTTTTAACTTCAGCTTCACGCTGTGTTTCATATGTAGGGGTAAGCAGAGGGAACGTAGTGTTAAGATACTCCATTCCCCTTTACCCTAAATTATCGAAACATTGCTTGCTGAATGGTGGAATTTAATGCGCCCCCCTTTGTCTTGATACCATAACGAGGTATTAAAAAAAAACATTTCCTTGGGTGGAAACCGAACTCACAAACGTCGCGTTTTCGTTCAGACTGCTGCGTTTAAATCGAATTAAATTACGTAATATTGTATGTATATTGCATTTATAGTGTGTAGGTATATTATTAAATACTTATTACTGCTAATCTGTTCTTAACCTGAATTGGGAAAATTTTCATTTAAATATTATTGAGATTAGTCTTAGCGCAGGGACAACACTATTTTCTTCTATCTTTATTCTTCTATATGATCTGCAACATGCGGGATGCAGCGTGAAGCTGAAAAAGTAATTTGATCAATTGATTGTGCGAAAATCACTTTTAATTATTAATTAATTGTTGATTGAAGTGTAACAATTAATTTGAGTACAGGGAATGATCAATTGTTAATATTTTTTTATCAATTACAATTAAAATTTACCCAACGCCCTACCAATTCGAGTAATGTGTGTTTGTATTCACAGCGCCACTGGCGTCAAATGAAATTGCTTTGTCAAACGTAACCTATTATAACCGCCAAGACGGAAATTGCCGTGACTTATAATAGTTAACTCTGTGAAACTATACTTGTATAGGTAGGTATATTAAAATTATAAAGCTTATAGATGTAATGTAGGAGTTTGTTTGGTTGAACGCGCTTGTCTAAGGAACTACTGGTTCAAAAAAAGAAAAAATATGTTAGATAGTCTATTCACCAAAGGAGGCTATTGGCTTGGCATCGTGTTAGTCATTTCGATGCTATCAGTTCTACTTGCAGTCTAAATCACCTCGACCAGCTAGGTTGTGTCATGGATCATTCACCACTTTTAATTGTTTCCATTTGACTACGGGGATTATTGACGTAAGAGATAATTTAGGGTAAAAAGACAGGCAGACAGAAAGGTTCTCAAAACACAGGCAGTGTTATCTCCGTCTGTCTATGTAACACTAGGTTCCTCTGTCTACCCTCTACCCTGTAGGAGCTGCGGAGTGCAGCGTGAAACTAAACAAAAAAGAATGCATGTACTAGTGTAGCATTCCGCATGGCCTATAATCTGTAACCAAATTTTGTACTTGTGTGTTTTCTATTTTGGAAGTTTATATTCAAGCACAAATTATTCTAACCGCTATCGCTAGCGCTAACGTAAATACAGCAATGACCTTCTACACTTTAGGATCTCATTTGCACGGGAGTTAATAAAACGCCGAGTTGGAAACCGCGTTGTTGCTTTTGTACATTCACAATTTGTTTATTCATAAGGACGTATTGAGTACTAAATTAATAGCAATAAAGATTTGTATAGCTAGAAGATGAAAACTGTTTTTGAGGCAGACTGCCAGTAAATTTTCCACAAATAAGTATTTGAGGCTCCATTTCAATAATGCACCTTCATACACCGTTCCATTTGCAAAATCGCACAATTACTTTGGAATCTCGCGGAGCACTGAAGGCAGCGCCAGCGCTTTTTAGCGTTCGTCTGATTAATAGTAAGAAGTTTCCAATGCTCAACGTTCAGAAGTTCTTGATGAAATATGTTGTGTATTATCGCTTTTTTAACGCGCGTTAAAAATCTCTCGTGTGTATGAGGTCTAAAAGTTTGAAGTTGAAAGAAGTTGAGTTTGAAGAAACAATTAGTGTTTTTAGACATGCTGTATTAACATATTGTTTTGTATCATGTTCATAATATATATACTTCCTTATTACGTAAGGAATTAAAAGTTATATCTTGCATATGGTAGAGTAGGCAAAGTAAACCTAGTATTAAGATACTCCATTCTCCTCTACCTGTCCAATTTTCGAGACATTAAGTACGTGTTGAGTGGCGGAACTTAACACTGATTTCAGTCGTATACTTAACTATTTACGGTATTATACTTATTATTATTTAAAAAAATCAGCTTCACGCTGTATCCCGTACACAGCAGGGTAGGCAGAGGGAACCTAGTGTTACGACACTCCGTTTCCCACTTTCTGCCGAATTCTGGAGGTATTGCGTGTTGCGTCTACTAATATGCGTGTATAAACTTTTAAAATATTACATACATACATAGCTTCCCGCTTTATCTAAACGCCTCCCTTTACCTTCCTCGATAAATTAACTATACAAAACAAAAAAAACCAAAACAAAAATGTTATTTATACAAAATATAAATACAAGCCTCCGAAAACACAGTATCAAAGGTACTGGAGAAAGGTCACATAAAAAGTATGAGGACTCTCCGAAGGGCATGTATGAAGAGGTTGATGACAGTGGACGAGGTGAAAGAGGCATGTAGAGACCGCGTAGCGTTTGGCGCCCCGTTCTCTCTGACTACCTCCTTGGGATAAAGCGTGAAGTTAATCCATAAATACAGGCTTGTTACTGCATAGGGAGAGTATGACCAAATAAAAGACGTCGCTATGAAGAAACTATGCTCTCATAAATCTAAAATAAACATGATATGGCTATAAAAATTCCGTACAAACATATTTTACGATCATCATCGATATTTTCATCAGCCAAAATTAATCATCCTTACCTACAAGTATAAATGTCAAATTAGCATCAAGTGAGTCATATTCTAGAAACTATAATACTAAATTGTAAGTAGTTTCTAATAAAATTGTTTTCACCCGCTGCTTTGCCCTCGTGGTCAAATGAAAACAGAGCCCATTCGGGGGAGTAAAATATTTAATATTTTCATTTTCTCGCACTAGTAGCTCGGCGGAGATTTCCGTCTCTCAACACACAATGTTGCGAAAATGAGAATGGAGTGTCTTAACACTGGGTTTCGAGATTCTCTCTGCCTTCCTAGCTATATGCGGGATACAGCGTGAAGCAAAGCAAGAGATAGAACGCAAAACTATTGACCAGACCGATACAGGAACAATAATTTCACTATAACACTTTGCTGTTTATGGATCGAACCCACGATCATCGCGTATACAGTCAGACACTTGGACAAACGAAGTAGATACATGGCACGTTGAGTGGCGGAACTTTAGTCCTTTTTTAAAATGCTACATTTATAAATTAAAATTATTAATTTTCTTCATTATAATATTTAATTATTTATTTCACAGGAGAAGATTTGACATCAGTAAAAATAATAGTGGCAGATGTACAAGATGAGAAGTCCTTGAAAAACATGTGTTCACAAGCCAAAGTGATAGTCAACTGTTGCGGGCCGTACAGACATATCGGAGAACCTGTGGTGAAAGCAGCCATCGACACCAAGGCCAACTATGTGGATGTCAGTGGAGAGCCGCAGGTAGGTTGTATATTTATATATAAATGTGCAATCATCCCTCATAGGAACCTAGGCAGAGGGAACCTAATAGTTAAAGAAACGCATACTCATAGTTTTTAACATCGTTTTTGTCTCCTGAGAATTTGCATAATAGGCTTTTGTAATTTACAATCTAAGGAATGTCCGTTTGGATAAATAGCTCTCAAGTTTGAGTTCGATCTTGAGATGCCGTTTTCATTCATAGATTTATAAATCCATCTCAAGTATAAACATTATATATTAATTATACGGGTCTAAGCAGGAAGGTCACTAAGCAGAATAAAATGAATATTTGAATATGTTATATATATACTTGCTATGTTTACAAATAAAAAACGCCAATCTACGCAAGTCTACGGTTACATGAACATTTTTTGCGTATTAATTTATATATATGATGACATTGAAATTACGGTTGTGTTTCTTGGTTGCAAACAATTAAATTCTATTTTATTATATTATAGAAATTCCAGGTCTTGTAAATGATTATAAAAAAAATGTTCTTATATTGTGAGATGAGTGACAAGCTAAAATGTCTTAACAAATATATTATTGTGAAAAATGTTTTTATTGCTCTTTTGAATTATTAAGGGATGGTTTTAATGAGATATTTATTTTAATATGTCTTTGTTTAAAACAAAGCCATAGAGTTCCGCTAATGAACACACAATGTCTCGGTTTAAGTAGAAACTGAAGAACGGAGTGTATTAACACTTAAGTCTGACATGTGAAGCTAAAAAGTATGTTTTAAGTTATTGTTTATCTAAAAAGTAATGATACTTTTAAAAACGGGAAAGGAAAATATCAAGTTTCTTTTATATAAATTTAAACTATACTATTTAAATTTATTTCCGCAGTTCGTTGTAAACGGAATTAACAAATTAATAGTTGTTAAAGCATCAGAAAGGAAACAGAAGTTGCAACTTCCTTTTTAACGAGTGCATGCCATGTTGCCAAATAAACTTTTATTATTTATATACCTATATTTTTTTTTATTTTGTGAGATATGTAGAAAATTTATTAAAAAGGATAGATATATGTCATTCCGTTTCTTGTCCATATACATATACCTGTGTCGGTGGTGAAACTTAACGCCGCGTAATAAAAGAGAAACGTTTTCGATATGACGGATTATATATGATACTACCATAGATTAAATTCTTTGCCGTTTTTATTTATATTATCTAGGAAAGCAATAGTGTTTTTCAACTCATCATACTTATCTTTCCCGTTGTTTATACGATACTAGTGTTGTCTGTAAGTGATAGGTGCATTAAGACAGTGATCAGACTTATCCCATGATGATCAGTCATCAAGAGACATCATATGCCATTAGTACCTGAAGTTTGGTAGTTTGTTTGTCTCCACACTGTATTACGGACATAGCGGGGTATGTAAAGGGAACCTGGTGTCAAGACACTTCGTTCCCATTAAGACACTTACACTTGTACCCCTGCGCCACGACGGCTTCAAGTTTTTTATATAAAAGATCAAATTAAGATTTAATATAAAATATTAAATAACTGACCTTGATCATTCAAGTTGTCCGTATGAATAAGTTCTTTGACTTCTAGGAATCATAACGAAATAGTGATTAATACTTATAAATCTTAGTTCACGTCTATTATTAGCAACAATATGCAATATAATTGAATACTTGAACCCACGTCCGTCGATCTTAGTGGGCGGTGCTTGTTGGGTAGACATACCAATTACGTGATAACATAATAGCGCAAGAACTGTGTTGCTTTACGTTTTTTCCCTTATTTTTTTAGGGTTCCCTACCCATATGAGTAAAACTATAAAGTAGGCACTGTTTCACTCTTTAGGACCGAACGGTATTAAGACTTCGATGCCTGTCGGTCTGTATATAAATATATATATATTTAAGGGCAGCCTCCCCGACAACAAACGTCATTATTTTATAGATGATATCACAGTACGCGTGCTCGAGTACAACTCGCACTTGGCCAGGTTTTAAAAGACTATTAGATATATTATGATTTAATAATTTGGTCGGAAAGCGGCCAACGGTATTTACGGAGGTTCTCTTAGCCTATCCATTGTTAGACTGGGAAAAGTGTGTATTTAAATTGTGAGTATAATTAATATACTCGTATTGTTATAGTTACCTCTTTAATTATGCGGGGTTCCTGGTAAAGACTATATTGATTGAAGAATTACTTGTAGGTCCCGACTTTTCATCCTAATAAACTATTGGGCTTGTTAATTTTCGTTTTCGTTTCATGCAGTCGGGGTTTTTGTTTATTTAAATATTTTTTTATTTTTAATGTAGTTCTTATTACGTACCTAGCGACCCGATCGCGGCTTCACCCGCTCGAACACTACATAACGCTACATAACATTCATTTTGAAATTATAATATTTAAAACACATTTTAAAAACTATATCTACATTGAAACTTAAATTTTTAGCCAATTCAATGAACAGTTCTTTATAGCAATTTTATACAACAACATTATTTAATATGGTATGACTTTTTTATTTACAAAGCGATTAAAATTAAAAAAAAAACACTTTATGTTAGGGAGAGCTTGCCAAAATACAATAGTGATAAACTGATAATACAATTGAATCGGTGAAGCCGCTTCTGAGATTAACGTGAACAAACGCAGAGACAAACCATAAATAATAAAAAATATATATTTATGCTTCTATTACTTATTAAATTACACTATATAACATTTTTTGCATATCATCCACGTATAGACAGACACCTATGCTTTGCGATTTTGTTATAAGTAGATATTGATTGCTTGCACCTTGATCTTATGAACTGTAGTAACAATATGTAATTACATATAATAAAAATGTAAAGACTTATAATAAAATGGTCCACTCTGAACCTCGAATATAAGATAAAAAATATTTATATTTATTCCCAAAGATATTACACTAAATAGCGCTATAGAAAAAGTTAGTCAATATGATTCTGCCACTCATACAAGTTACTAGTGATAAATTAAAACGCTTTTATAATTATGTGCATTTAGTGCGAGTCAATATATAGTTAAAAAAATAAATTAATAAATAGCCAGCAGGTAGGCAGACGGGACCAAGAGTTAAGCCACTCATGCATGCCACATGGAGCCATTGCCTGTTGAGTGGCATAATTCAACGCCCTTTGCCTCGATACCAGAGCGAAGAAATGGAAATATTAATTTTAATAAATATATCATTTGAAGGAGTGGGGATCGAACCCACAACCAATCGGTTTACAGTCACACTTTCTACCCCTGCGCCACGACTGGCCTGGACTTTTATAGGAAGTAATAAAATATTGTTTTTATACGTATATCGTTGTTATTGTCTTGTGCAATAAAACAAAATAATTATTTTAGGTTCAATTTCTTTCTTACATTCAACGGAGAAGAAAGAGAGAAACTATTTTTTATATGACTTTTCGTGCGTCAATATGGCATCAAATAATCTATTTAATGCCATACAGCCAATAAAGTTTCCACTCTACAAAAATAACTTTAGATAATATTTAAATAATAAAAAAAATAAGTTGATCAATAAAAATTTTAGTGGGCTTATAAAATATTTAGGACATATTGTTGTAACATTTAAAAAAATCGAGATGTTTGTGGATATTAAAAAATCTTTACGTTCCATATGCACATACTTGGAATAGAATCTTAATAGATGATTGTATAAATAACTATTTTATTAAACTTTTACTGGTATTATTATTAGAAAACAAAAGTATTGCTGATTGCAGTAAATTCAAAATTATGTAGTTCAAGCGGGCGAACCCGCTAGCGATTCTATAAAATGATACACTATTATTGACATAGTAATTTTTCAACACTTTCAACATTTTTATAGAATTACATAGTTTAAATGAAGGATAATTTCTCTGCCTAAAATATGAACCTGCTACTACCTCGTATAGAAGGAAGAAATAATGATGACCAGGATCTCAACTGCCAGTGCAATAATAATTTTTATCTTGATTTTTCTCATTATTTTAAGTGTCAAGTCATTTTTATTGACATGAAGGTAAATTATAAAGCTATTAGTGGAATGTATAGTGATTATCCATTTTTTTATTACTACTACTACTATTATGATTTTATAGGAAAAGTAGAAGTAGGTGATTGTTTTTTTTATCGTTGTTAGAGTAGGCAAAGGTAACCTAAAAACTAAAAACGCTAAAACACGCTGTACACCACTTTACGCTTGTACTTTATTTTAGATTTTTGGACTTTTTACTATACATTATTCATTCCTCCAAGTGCATTCAACAAACGAGCAGGGTAAGCGCAGGTAGCCTAGTGGCAAGACACTACTAATCAATTTTATCTAGACACCAGAGCGAAAAATTTATGGGAATCAAACCTTGTGCCTCTGCCCTACGATTGGCCTCTATTGCACTTTGTTTATATCGCAACTTATTAGGATTGTTGTAGATTTATGGGCCGGTTTTGGGTATTACTGACAGACCAAGTCGTTTTTCGTATAATTGGTAACTTTTGACCTTTAAATACACGTGTCAATCGCTTGCGTGTGGTATTTTAATAAATCAACTTCAGTTTCATACTGTATCCTGCATACAGGGTAGGCAGAGGTAACCCAGTGTTAAGACACCCCGTTTCTCACTATTTTGATTTTTAAATCATGTTTATTAAATAAAGCACATATTATAACGTTTTATTTCAATTCTCACGTTGTTGCGACCCTGCGTAACGACTGGTCTCCATACATTATTCTGATATCCTCTTTTCGCAAATTTACGTTACAGTGGTGTTATATTCACTAGTTTGTATTTATTTTTTATTTTTTATTACCTTTATGAAGTGTTAGATAATGTTGTTCGGAACGAATCGGAAAAGGATACACACATGGTAGAACTCACCGCCGCTTTGTCCTCTTAGCAAAGCCATGAAACGAAAATAATTAATTCCTTGTCCACTGCACCACAACGCCCAAGATTAACGTCTCCTAATACATATATACAAAAATCCAATACTTTTCCATTCCAGTTCATAGAAACAATGCAGCTGCAGTACGACAAGGCGGCGCGCGACGCCGGCGTGTACGTCATCAGTGCGTGCGGGTTTGACAGCATACCCAACGACATGGGCGTTATATATTTGCAGCAGAATTTTGGAGGTTAGTGCTTTATGTTGTAGGTTTTTATGTGTAATTTTTATATAGCTCTAATATATGTGAATTTTAACTATGGCAAATGTCAGTTCTTCTGTTTGTATGATTTTCTTACAAAAAACGCTATAAAGATTCTTTTCTCATACGATTAGCCTATATACCCTGTCCTGTCCAGTACTCTACCCTCCTAGTATACCTTATCTAATATCTCGTCTCTGCTACCTTATTTAACATAATGGTAAACTATCGTTTAATATGTTTTTTTTATAAAATACTTGAGATTATTCAAATTTGCCGGACGTTCTACTATATTTATTTTTATGTTTAACATAGTGAAGTTTTGTCTATAAAAAGTGATTGAAAGAGATGACAGTGAGTTCAAATTTTATGTCTACACTATAGGTATATGTATCTTTTAACTATTTAAAACAATTCTATATAATGAAAAAAATATGTTATTTAAATTACCATCCATAAGCTTTCCTTATTAAGAATATGGTAGGTAATGATATCTATATAGTTTTACATATTATGACGTAACAGCTAACATACAGGTGAAAAGAAGATTCACCTGCCGATCAAAAATGCAGGCAAAACGCCAAGTTACGTTTTGTCTGTTTTTATGTTTTTTTTTTAAATATTTAACTTTTATTTATCTTTGTTTATGTATTTATTAAGGGCAACTACATAAAATACACACATATTCTGATATTATAAACGTATCTTAATAACTAACGGCTTGGTGTTTACTTATAAGCTGACATGGTATTCTGAAGCGTGTTTTTATTTAGTATCCTTAAATTATTTTATACATAATAAAATATAAATTAATATACAGTTTTCCCATTCAATTCATAGGTACCCTAAACTCAGTGGAGTCGTACCTGCGCACGTCCGCGCCCCCACAACACGCCCGCGACGGTCTCATCAATACGGCCACCTGGGAATCGCTCGTTCACGGGTAGGTTTCATTATTTAATGGATTTACACTTTAATGCTATATGGAAATAACTATAATTTAGATATGTTATAAGTGCTTGAGGTAACTTTATACCGAGCCTACGGATGTAACCTATAGTCTTCCTTGGTAAACGGAGTATCTGACACACAAATATTGTTTTTCAATTTGAAGTAGTATTTTTTTGGGAATCGCGGAATTAATAAAACAAACTCTTTGAATATCTATATACGTATGTGCGAGTCGTACTCGTTAGTCGCAAAACTATGTCTCGAATTCTCATGTAAAGTAGAGAATACATAGTCAGTCTTGACATTATGTTTGAATAAAAAAAAACACTTAAAATATAACATGTTCTACATTCTCACGTCTCAGTAATTACTAATGTTATATAAATTTAAATATTTTTATATACGGAACTGCTAGCAATGAATGGAATGTGAAGTCAAAATATGCACATGAAAATTAATAACGTCATAATTGATATAAATTAATCGTGTTCCTACCTTCGAGTATATTATATTTAGCGTATTTACGCCTAAAGATAAAATTTTGTAAATTTTTAACCGACATCTGTAAAAGGAGGAAGTTATCAATTCGAATGAAATTTTAATCATTATTCCAAAGACACTTCCGTTCTTTAAGCACCACCGAATTTTCGAGACATTGCCTGTATAGCCTGTGGCGAAATAACATCCAGATATATTTTTTAATACGAAAAGAATGAATTGTCTTTTTTATCTACTACTAATTATCTATTGAAAAAAAAAAACTTAAGAATTTGATTCACTGTCATTTTATTCCAAGGTTTTCAAGTCTTAAACGACTTATGCTTTTAAAAATATGTAAATGCGTCAATTATTTATTTTTAGCAATCAATACTTCATTTTGAATATTTCAGAGTGGCGTACTTCAACGAGTTACCGATATTGAGGAAGAAGTTGTACCCAGAAAGACTTCCCACTTTCAAGCCCAAGCTGAAGTCGCGGTAACATTTTATATTTCTCTATTAATATATATTGTATGTAGGTTGTAAACGCGACTGGTTGTGGGTTCGATTCCCACTCAAGGTAATGAAATATTGAATCTGGTTTGGTACACACATATAGGTTGTTTTTCCTCTTGCATTCGAGATTTATTTATGTAGCTATTGTGTTATATCTATAATTTCTTGTTTGTTTATCGTTCTGGGTCCGTAGGGTTGATTCCTACTGAAAGACCTTATTTTGTTGTTATCCGTGTCTCTGTAGGTTTTAATTAATGTTTTCAAATTTTGTACGCAGCTCGATAAGAAGGTATGGCTTAGTGGTAAGAGTGTTTGAATAGTAAACAAGAGGAGTAAGTGTGTGTTCGTATCCTATTATGTTAAAAAAATAATATGTTTGAAAGTTTGATTATTTTCTTTATCAACACTTAAAAAAATATATTCAAATTCAAATTCAAAATATATTTATTCAAATCAACTTAAATTTTACAAATTGCCTCTTGAGTGAAGAGGAGTGCGTTGGTAGCCGTACTAGTATAAACTGTGTCACAGCCACCAGCGTCTTTGCCCCTTAAACAATTTATAATGACGTTTTAGACATTTGAAGCATTAATTATCAGTTGAATGTTATAAATATAAAGTGCATAAACATAAAGTGGAAAACAAGAAACACTATATAATCTTTTAAAATCGTCGAAACAAAAAATAAAAACTAACTAAACTTATAAAATTATTAATCAAAAAAGCGTAGTTATCACGTCCAGCTTAACATCGAGTATCTGTGAGTATGTGTATGTGTGAGCGTGTGTATGAGAGAGTATGTGTGTGTGAGTATGTTTATGTATGTGGGTGTGTATGTGTATGCATGCCTGCGCGGGTATGTGCTTTTAGATATGTAAGTGTGTATTTATTTAGTTGAGAAGAAAATTCTCAGTTTCAATGTAGGACAGTTTGTGAATCCAAGTTCTAATTATTTTTTTGCATTTAATAAAAGGTAGTGGATATATATATTTATGTTGGTTAATTTTATTATAAATGTGGCCGCTGATAATGTAAAAGTGCGTGCGAGCAGACCTCGTTCTGGAATACAAAGTTTCACAGACCCTGGACTTATTACGGTTGCAATTAGGCCTGAAAACAATACTTCTATGCTTGCGGAGTATTACCAACGTTATGAAGAGCTTCCTGACTGATAGTACAGAGGTGTCACGGTAGAGTAGATCCGTACTGAAACGCCTAGGTTTCCGTAGCATAACTTTCAGTATGGCTCTTTGTGCGCGTTCTAAGGAAAGTATTGTGTTTTTGCTGGCGCCCCCCCAAACAACGATGCAATAGCTTAGAAGACTTTGTATGAGAGCATAATATACTGTGAGTAGGATGTCAGAATCACATGAGTTTCTTAGTTTTTTAAATACCGGAATTATTTTACGTATGCGGTTGGATAAATTGTGAATATGAAGTGACCAGCTTAAACAGCAATCTATAGTAACCCCCAAATATTTAATATTGAAGGCGCGAGAAAGTTTAAGACAACTACAGTCGTTTTGATGAGAGCAAGTATGCGCTTTGATAACAAAGTCAGATGTCGGTTGGGAGCTGAGTCGTTGAGAGAAAGCCACAAATTTAGTTTTATCAATATTGATAGTCAAAAGGTTGTCATCATACCATTGTGTCACCAATCTGATAGCATTCTCGGCGTAGTTTTTGGCCTCAATCCATTCTCTCCCATGTATTATTAACACAGTGTCGTCTGCATAAGCAATGATTTTACAGTTGGGCAGTGACATATTGCATAGGCTATTTACGTATAACAGGAATAGAGTGGGACCCAGAACGCTTCCCTGCGGAACTCCAAATGAAATACCTGCTTTGTCACTTACAAATTGATCAATTTTAACATACTGAGAGCGGTTAGTTAAATACGAGCGAAAGATATCCAGAACTATGCCACGTATACCAAAAGTTTCCATTTTGTTAAGCAAGATGGGTATAGAAACAGTGTCGAATGCCTTAGATAAATCAAGGAAAAGTCCGATAACTTTTGATTTATTGTCCAGGTGCTTAGCAATGGTTTCCGTAAGCAACAAAGTAGCATCTTCTGTGGATTTGTTTTTAATGAAACCAAATTGATTGTTAGCAAGGATATTATGGCGTTGTAGATAATGTGTTAATCTTTTATTTAATATTTTTTCTAAGATCTTTGAAAGGATAATAATATATATTAATATATATAATAATAAATTAGATATTTTTAATTTTGCTATATTTTTATGGAAAAGTTTGATTCATTTTGTTATATTTTAAAAAAAAAATTATATATATATTTTTTTTTAAATTGTATTTGTTATTGTGCAATTAAAATTACATTACATTAATATATTTTTGTCTATATGTACCTGTACAGTTTAGTGTTTTACAAAAGTGGGTTTCTTTATAGTATTTTACTGTCTTACAATTTTTTTTTAGTTTTACGCTGTGTGTCTGTAGAGTGTCTTACACTCTTTTTACATTATAAACTTCTGTTTCCATAATAATTTATGTTCTTCATTGTGGAGTTAGTTGTAGGACTGACTCTACCACTAATGGTCCAATTTAACAAATAATATTTGGATTTTGCGTATAGTTTCGCCACTTAACAGTGTCTTAAGACTAGATTGCCTCTACCCTCCTACATGCACGATACAGCGTAAAGCTATAACTGCCCCCACACGCAGGTCTGTCCTGCACGCTCGCGGCGCGAGCTGGTGCGTGCCATTCCCGGGTGCGGACGCGTCCGTGGTGTACCGCACGCAGCGGCGCCTGTACGACAGCGACCAACTGCGGCCCGCACAGGTAACTATCTCTTCCATTCCTCATTATCCGGCCAAAGCCCTAATTCCGTTCCCCAGCTCCAGAAAGGAGCAGGTTGATAGAATGCTTCAAAGAAAATCAAACCTACAACAGTCGCTTGTTTGCGCCGCTGCGTCTCCCTCTTAGGTCCCCTCTCCCTACCCTGTCATGTACAGGACATGAGGTGAAGCTAAAAAATAATTATTTACTTTTATTTATTAATTTTCAGATAAAAACCTACGTAAAGCTGCCATCGCTGTTCTCAGCGGTATCCCTTCTATTTGTCGCAATAATCTTCTTCCTATTTACCCGCACTCGCATCGGTATATGGTTACTGGTTCGATTCCCGGAGTTTTTCACTTTGGGCAAAGTTAAAAAGAATCCCTCCGAAGAGGCAGTTTCCGCTACGAAATTTAGTTTTGAATTGTACGGAGAAGGATGGAATAAAGGTGCAGACGTACATTCTAGTGTGCCTGATAAGAGGGTCAAAGTGAAGGTCAGTAAGAAAGTGTTTAATAATTGTTTATAATTAAAAATGTCTAATAATATTTTTTTTGTAACCCGCATACCGCGGTGTAGGTTGGGCAACCTAGTGTTAAAACACTCCGTTCTAAATTATAACATATTTATGTTGAGAAATAAAAAAATAATTCATTCCCCCCGAGCTGCAATCATACCCACGACCGTCGCGTGTACAGTCGCACGTTGCGAGGCTGCGCCACGATGATTTCAATTATAAATAACCTCCAATTGACTTAGATTATATTTGTACTTTTATACAACCCTTGTTTATAGTAGAGTCGACTGGGTCACCCAACAATTGTGTTCGCCGCCTTTTGCCCAGAATGGAGAAATAAAAAATATTCAAATATAATCAATCCCTTAAATGGAGTGTGAAGCCACAATTATTACGCTTAAATCTAGATACGCTGTAATATATTTCGTCGTAATATGTTACAGCGCGCAGACGGTTCCAAGAGGCGCGGGTTGAAATACCGCAAAGGCCAAATGATCTACCTATTATAAAAGAGTGTAAATGTAAATATATTTTTATATGTATATAACACAGGTATCTGGTACAAACCCCGGTTACGGAGCGACCGTGGTGTCGCTGCTGTTCTCCGCCATCACTATACTGAAGCAAGCTGATAAAATGCCAGAGTAAGAAATATTGATATTTTCATTTTTATTTTTTTTTCTGTATAATAATGTCGGTTTTTGTGAAATTATTGCATTTAAGCGTTGTTAAGCTCTTTTAATTATTTTTCTTAAATAGTTGATATATGGACAACCCGAAACAAAATTAATTTCTCAATTTGAACCAATAAATAGTTCCCGAGATTATTAGTTGAAGGGGTCACCCAAACACACTGTACAACTTAATAATATCCATACCTATATTATAAATTCGAAAGTCACTCTGACTGTCGTCTGTCTGTCTGTCTGTCTGTCTTTTACGCAATCAGGGCCAAACCGCTAATTTAATTGTGATAAAATACTCATATTGACTTGACTTGAGGGTCTCGGGATGAACATAGGATACTTTTTTTTCTCATATTTGTAATATTTTCGAGATATACCAATATATTTAAATACTTATTAATTTGACATGCAATTTTTCCGCCATGTTTATAACAACCGCCGTTGCTAAGCAACGATTTGCAAAGTTTGTTGTTAGAAAACGTCACACAAAATAAGTTTGCTTAATATTCTCCAAAAATATTGTCCCTTAAATATTGTTTAAAAAAGTCAGCGTTGATATATACTATAGATATAGATTTGTATACATTAACAAAAATTATATGATTTCTATAATTTGATATTCATCCTTATGAAAATAAATATAATAGTCACTTTTAGCATTTCATCTAGATGGTAATTATACGTAAGATGGTTTACTGTATAACAATTTAATAAATAATTAAGGAGATGTCAGTGATTCGGAATGACCTAGCCTACGAGTGGTAGGTATAGTATGACTTTGATGGTTTTGTAAATTTTTATATATTTTCGAATTACTGTTAATTTTTATTTAATTATTTGCTGCTTATTACTACTACTACTTATTAATTTATCTCAGTTCGGTTATCTATACCGATGTTATACACTTAAAATATCGTAATTTTAATCATTTGGGATTTTATTTAATATTGTTCGCAAAAATTATTAATTATTTAATATAGAAAAATGTTTAGTACGCGCGCACGGCAAACTTTAGGTACTTTTTCTAATATTAAGAATTTCCTTTAGTTACTTTTACTTCTTTTGTTTGTTCATTTCGGTTACTCAGATATTTTATCTAATAATAAATCTCCACTTATTATTCTTTTTTAACTTATTTTAATTATTTAGGCTTATATTTTCTTACAAATTCTGTTGAAAACCGAAAATAATTTCATAAATATATTTAATACATAATCGTATAGTTCACGGCCCACTAGTTGGTATAAATTTGTGTTATTAACATATGTCTGTTATAATATTAATTCGAGACCGTCGTGGCCAGGTGGCATGAAGATGTGACTGTATATGTGATGTGGGTTCAATCCAGTGGGGATTGGGACTAGGGAATTATTATTTATTAATATTTTTATCTCTTCGCTCTGGCACCAAGGCAAAGGCACTATGATCCGCCACTCGACATCCAATGAAAAAAAATGGAGAACAGAGAGTCTTAACAGTAAGTTCCCTCTGCCTTGTGCGGGATACAGAGTGAAGCTGACTTCCTTAATATAAGTTTTTAGTTTAACTTCCCTTAATATAGATTTTAAAAAAGTGTTTTTTCGACGTACTTCCAGGCCCGGAGTTCTTACAACTGGCGCCGCTTTCCGCAACACCGACCTCATAAAGCATTTACATGAGAACAATCTTAAATTCGAAATTGTTGATTACGACGAATAATTATTTTATTGTATTTATACTCTCTTAAAAATGTATACTATTCTCATAAAATTATTTTCTTTTAATTCAATTTGTAAATAATAGATTTGTTATTAAAACTAAATAACACATTAAAATATAATAAATGATTGAATTAGAAGTAACAATTGCTTAATAAAAATACTTGATATTATTGCTATAAATATGATTTAATAAAATGACTGAAATTATGTATTTTTTTATATTTTATATTAATTTTTTGGAAAGTGTAGTTGTTTTTTAATTTAATGCGATGGTCGTGAATTCAATCTCATATGAGAACTGTTTTATTTTAATATATTTGTTTTTTCAATATGGTGCTATTCCTAGTTTGGGGAATAAATTATTTTAATTTCCTTGCTTTTGTAACAAAATAAAATGCAGTGTTGAACTATTATTCCTCTACCTACTTTTCTGAAAATAAACAACTAATATATATATTAGTTGTTTATATATATACACATATATTTATATGTGTATTTACATATAGAAGTATTGTTTCTATTAAACGTTTTATATATTATAACCTATTAAATATAGTAAAGCCTAAACCAAGTGGCCTAAGATATATATAGACTCTTTTATGTTTGTATGAAACATTGTTTAGAAATAACTATAATTACAGTATTTACTTTTATATGACGTCACTAGATTTAACAATTACCTCTCTAAAAAAGTCGAAATCATTCTTTGGTACTATATATACTATACTTTATATAATACCGCAATAATTCTTAAAAACATCATAATTTATTCATCATAGTTAATTTTCTACAATTTAAAGCATATTATTAATAAGTATTAATTGTATTTTAATTTAATGTCGTTTAATAATTTAACACAGATTGTATTTATCAATGATTATAATATAAAAATGGATTATGAATGTTTTTTTTATTATTTTACTACATGGTTTTCTTTATTCTTTGTGAATGACTGTTGTTATAATATTTGTAATTAATATTTATGATTTAGACAGAAACTATGGTATGAAGTTTACAAAAACCATTTTTTTGTTTACTATACAGGCCGTTAACTTTTCCCTCCCACTCCCTGAATCTACCTATCTGAAGGTTAAAAATAATATATTCACATAATTCAGTTCATTATCACAATTGATATTAAATATATATAATATAAAATAATTATGACCATATCTTTCAGTAGGGTTAATTGAAATGGAGGATGTTTTTAAATTATTATAGAAAAATATATACACATAGAGGCTTGCTCTAATGTAGTAAGTAATCTATAAGCGCCGTAGACAAAGCGTGCGGGTATTGGGCTAGTAACCCATTCGAGAAAATGAATAATTTAGTTTTTAATGAATCAAGACAAAGCTATGCTTTGAGTTCCACCACTCAACACATAATGGTTCGAAAATTCGCCGGCAAGTGAGAAACGGAATGCCTTAACATTAGGCTCCCTGTGGTTATCCTACCATGTACGAGATACAGCGTGAAGCTGATTCAAAAATAAACAAATTTGGTTGAAAAATTATATATTTTCTTAAAATCTAAGTTATAGTACATTTCTCTTTACTAAATAAAGCATTACAAAATATTATGCACTTAAACTAACAATGACTAGGAACAGTTAGATACAGTGTCACAGATATGACAATGACACGAATGTCACGGTGTCACGCGTCATAGTATCACGAAAGTTACGATGTCACATGTCATAGTGTCACAAATGTTACAAATAATACAAGATAAATAAATCAGAGATCTAATGTAATAAATACTACAAAATGTAAAGTTTTAAAAAAGGTAACTTACTTGAAACATTTTTGACATTTATTTGTATGCATAATTTATAGTCTTGATATTTATGTTATTAAAATTACAGATTCAATGTTAATTATGGTATTCTAATATTATAGTCGCAAATTGTAAACATAAAAATGGATTCCATTAAATTGATGCAATATTCAATTAAAATCAGAAGTCTAAAAATACAAACATATTTCCACAAGATACATAAGTTACTAACCTAGCCTAACAACATTTATTAATAATAATATAAGTTAAAAAAACTAAAACATCATCAAATTTATTAAAAATGTTTTTTCTTTGGCTGTCGAGAGTTGCAGTCTTCGTTAAAAATATATCAAGGTACAAAAAATATTTTGGCAAGAAATGGTACAGTAAGGTCAGCAAGTCGTGGCCGCCCTGAAGTTGGGTGGTTCCACATGTGTTAATGCACAATGCGCAAAAGTTCAGGAAACCTAACTTCAGGGCGTTTACGATTTGTGAATCGTACCATAGACAATTACAGAATGGTAAAACGATTAAAAAAGATATCTAAATTTAGTAGTTCATTTAAATGTTTTAATAACATATTCAAAGCAAGCAATTATAAAAAGGCTTTGTTAGTTTCAAGCGAAATAATTGAGTTTGAAGTAAACACAATACTTTAAATTCTAAATTAAAGAAATAGTATTATTTATAGTTTATAATTATTTATAAACAATGCATATGAAATGTAATGATAAAAACTAATAGCTTGACTTTTCAAATTGCAAAATATAAAAAAAAACCGCAATTACTAAAAGTATATAGATATTTTGGAAGATATTACTGAGGTAGGTTTACAAAGCACCTATACTTTGTGAGTCATATAATAAAATTATAACATGTACAAGAAGTACATATCGTAAAATTGTAACGCTGTTTGAAAATGGCAGATTCATGGGAACATCTGTTATTGGGAACATATATAGAAACTCAAAACAATGATTTAAATTGTTTTTTTATATGTTTGTCCGTGCGTGTGTGCACGCTCAGCTAAGATACTGCTTAACCGATTTATATGCAGTTTACTTTTAATATATAATATTAGTTTTATTCTACACTTAAGGCATCTATTAACATAGTTGTAAATTTGAAACTGAAGTACTGTTATAAGTAAGAGATAGACAATTCAAATTTAAAACACAATTTTTCTCTTAAGTAAAAAGTGCAAATACTTAATAATAAACAAAAACAATACATTTTATACAGTCTATATATTCAGTGCATTTTATAATTAATATTAATTTCTATTTAAATAATTATCCCTAAACTTTAAATAGGTACGTCTATTAGTTTGTATATATATATATATATATATATAAATGTATGTATATATATAATGTAAATTTTATATATAATGATTATATATAAGTATATATANTTATATATATATATATATATATATATATATATATATATATATACAAGTAATTTATAGAAATTGGTCCTTGTTTATAAATATTTTAATTTAATTGGTTATTTTTTCATCTAACACAAAATCATATATCATCAGGTCCCAGCTGCCTCTCGCCCTCACTCAAAAATATCAACATGGCCTTATAAAGTAAATACAAACCAAACATTCTCCGTTTAGGTCCATTCCAAGTCTCCGCCACTCCATAATAGTTACCAGTTTTGATATTTTTCAAGTTTTTTATACCTATAGCATCTATAATGGAGGCCTCGTGGGTGTAGGCCTCTACCGGGATTACGTTTTGGAATACGTGGAGGCAAACTACGCCTAGATTTTCCGACCAAATGTCTAATATTGTTTGGACTTTTTCGTCTCTTGATGTTTTGAAGTTTTTCTTCCATAGGTTTAGCGCTTGGTACAGGTGGGCGTATGGGCGGGAGCGTTTGCCTATAACATATATATAACTATTATTATCATCATCATCATCATTATCATCAATCTTCACGCAGTATCCCGTACATAGAAGGTAGGCAGTGGGAGCCTGGGAACATAGTGTTTTTTGTTGAGTGGTGGAACACAACGCCGCAATTAAAAAAAGAGGTATTCTTAAAAAAGAAAAGTCAGTTTTTGAAACAAAATAAATAATAAAATTATTGTTGTAAAATAAAACGCCATTTGTATAACGTCGCACGTGCCTCATTCATGGGATCGAGTCGTAGCGACTGTAGGTAACGGCGGTAAAGTGATATTAAATCAACGCAATACTTACACAACACAAACTCACATTTATCGTTTTAACTGACCACTTATTTAATAGATTTTTCAAAGTGTTTTTGTTATTTTTGAATGTATAAATTGCATCACCGTAACATATTACGATATACACCCAGAGGGATCTGCTTGACATATTCTGTTAGGGGGCCACATGGAGGTTTAAAAATTTCGTTTGAAAATTTTAAAATATAAAAAGAAGCCTTACCTTTCCCAACATAAAATATAGAATCGACGAACGTGATCCAAGTATTCAATTTATTATTTTTTCCTGCTCGTGCGGGCAAGTTGTTAGTTATACGAGGGTCTAGAAGTAAGTACGTGAAAGATTTCTTAGAGTTACCCTCCCGCCATATTTTATTGTTTTGCGAGAAATCATTCTTTATCGTATCTTGTAATTCTATATACGGTGTGAGATTTTCCATCCATTCGTCTGTTTGTAGTGATTTATGTAGTTCTTTTGAATAACCTGAAAATTCAAAGAAAATAAAAAATTACCTATTAAAAAAATTATGCGTATTATATTAACAAAGTGTATTTTTTTTATTTCAAATAAAAAAATCTTCCCTTCCTCATCAACCTTCTCTGCGTTAAATAAATTAACTGAAATTTTAGTAATTTTCATCAATTATATGAATAAAATGATATTTTATAACTTCTTTGTTAATATTATTATATGTAACATAAAAAAATGAACAAGTTACCTCTACGAAACGACTTTAATAGACATCTTGATAATTTAAAATATATCATTGTATAAGTTTTCAAAAAACATGTGTAAATAATGAAAAGTAATTAAAAACAATGACAATTTAATTTATAATGCAACAGACACTTGATATTTTTTACAGATATGATTTAATCGATAGTACCTATGAAGTTTTTACTACTTATTTAGGAACCGTTGCGGGATTTTAAGCCGCGTCTCTTGGAAACCGTCCAAGCGCTCTGGCCACTACGCCAAGCTCTTATATTCTTGCTACAACTTATTTATGTTGAAATCTCTATTAGAGAGATTTTTACAAATGTCCGCTACCCAAAGATAATTACTTTTCTAAGTACTGATGATAGTTCTCTATCATTTGGGAAGAGAAAATGCTATTTATTAAAAAGTTTTAAAGTGTTATTCCACACATAGGAAAGAAAGAAGGTTTTACTACTTTAGTAGTATTTTTGTATTAGTAGGTGTTTACGTTATTGGTTTGTATTTGTTCTGCGTCACACGTAATACAGTATGGATTAAAAAAATCCTACGTAAACTGTTGACGAACCTTGATTAATTTCTTTAAATATGGGTTTGAGTTCTGCCGCTCAATCCGGAATGCCCCCAGAATTTTGCGGAAAGTGGTGAACGGAGTGTCTTAACACTATGTTCTCTCTGCCTACCCTGCTGTGTGCGGGATACAGCGTGAAGCTGATTATTTTTTAAGAATCAAAAATAGTACTCACATTTCCCCCCCGCCGTAACAACAACACTTTGTTTCTTCAATGAGTGTAACTTCTTCAAGTACAAATGCTTAGTGTTTTCCATTATAGGTCCAGGGGTACAGCCCAGAGCTATTAGCTCGTTTCTAAGCGTCTGTGCATCATACTCTACTGAAGGCGGAAGTGAAGAGAGAGACATTGAAGTGTCGTTTGGAGAACTTTCTTCGAGAGGTAAGCTGTGGGAAAATATTTTATATAGATTTTAATATGTAAACTGTCGGTTTGGAGATTGATTTCCCAGGATTTATTAGCTCTGTTGATAGACATGTTTTTTTGTTTTAGCTTTACGCCGTATTCTACACGCCTG
The DNA here is from genome assembly GCA_013403645.1 of Heliconius nattereri. Lineage (NCBI taxonomy): Eukaryota > Metazoa > Arthropoda > Insecta > Lepidoptera > Nymphalidae > Heliconius > Heliconius nattereri. The sequence goes on from JAAIXI010000222.1 coordinate 10,001,581, forward strand.
GAAACCTAGTGGTAAGACATTCCGTTCCCACTAAAACACTTTTGTCTTCCACTTTCGGTCTAATTTTGGAGACATTGTGTGTAGAGTGGTGGTACTTAACGCTGTGCTTTGCATTGTTAATAGAGCGAGGAAATGAAAATAAATAATCAATTTCCTCGAGTGGGAATCGCACCCACGACACGACTGTCCTTATAAATGTAATGTCTTGCAAATTGTGTGGGGAATGCTGTGTTTTAATATTATTTTTACACTACCTACTCTAGTTAATACAAGAAGTAAAGATTTTGTTTAGTTTTAGGGATCTATTGTATATTTTCCGCCGAATTCTTGAGATATAAAGAAAAAAAAAACTTACACAACAGAAGAAACACGCAGCCTCCGCTCTATCAACACTACGTCTTCCTCTTTATCCTTATATTTATATTCCTCTTGGACGTTCGCCAATATGATCGACCCCGAGAAATTACTACTGATACCACTACTTGACCGTCTAGTGTCCAAACACTCCTCTAAATTACTACAAGACGATAACCACTCGTTAGTCCTATTCTGAACGACAGCCAAGGCTTTATCTAGATCAATTCTAGAACGTTCTATATTTTCCTTATTTTTCTTCAAACACGTTTTACTTTTATAGTTCTTGTGTACAATACTGTTAGGCGATCCTGGTAACGAGAAATTTTCGTACACGCTGTTCCTTTTGTTGTATTCCAAAGTATTTTCTAAAGGATGAATTCCACTGATTTCCAAACTTTTGTGTGATTTGCAAGTCTTATATGTTGTGCTTGTTTCGTCTAATACATTCAATGTTTTGGGTAAAGTAGTGGTGTTCAAGTCAGTGTCGTCTAGAACGTACGTATCTCCTATTATAGTAGGATATAGCTTGTTCATAACTAAAGTGTTCTTATCACACCAGTCGCGCATCACTTCAGATTTTCTAATCGTAGTGTTTACTGGCTCTTCGTCTCTTACTGTGTATTCGGCGACCATTTGGTCTGTTGTCACTAGTATACGTTCTGTAAAATATATTAAAAATACATAATTATTATATTAATATTTGTGATTATCTAAATTAGTAATTGCTATTGCTAATTTATATTATATATTGCAAAATTGCTATTTAAAATAAATCAATATATTTATAGATTAATATTTTTATCTCTGGTAACAATATGCCTGGAAGTTATATATCTATGCTAAGAAACTAATAATTTATTATTAAGTTATGGCCAGTCAACTTTCGGGATTACTGCATACATATATAGAAAAAGTAATAAATCTTGTATTTCAAATACAACAAAAAGGAAGCACGATCGTGATTGTTCAAGCAACGAAGTGAATACAAAGTAACGTGTAAGTGCACGGACGATGGTGTAATGTAAAAATAAGGAAAGCTATGCGAGAACCCAGTTTCAAGACACTTATCATTCCCTCCCGAAGGACTACGGTCGATTGTTGAGTGGTGGAACTCAACGTCACACTCTGTATAACTAGAGCAAGAGAATAAAATTGATTCATTATTCCGAAAAGGAATTGAACCCACAACCATTGCTCACTGTCAAATGCCGACCCGCTTTACCACGATAGCCAAATTTTTTTTCTTGTTTTTACCTGATTCACGAGGTCAGTCAACTTTTAGCGTCACTGCTATAATTAATTATATAAAAAAATAATAATAAATTCTGTGTTTATAGTACGACAAAAGGGAAACACACTCATCATTGTTTAAGCAACGAGTTGAATACGTAAGTAATTGCACGGATGGCGGATGTAATAGAAACATTTAAACTGTCCAAATATAGTGTGCCATTTGTATGAAACTTCCGGTCCTTTTGTTTCCTTGTTAGCATGTCCTATTTTACTCTTTAAATATTACATATTGCATAATGATGAAAACTATAAATAGTTTGAAGCGGTATCTCGCATATAGCAGGGTACGCAGAGAGAACTTAGTGTTAAAACACTCCGCTCTTCATTGTTCGTTGTACATTACGTGTCAATTGGCACAAATCAACATTGCGATTTGTCTTGATATTAAAGTAACGAAATAAAAATGATGAATTTCCTCAAGTAGGAATCGAACTTGCAACTGTCACGTTTACAATTAAAGGTCGTGCGGCGGCGCCCCGACGGTCTCATTATATTGAATAATGTTGATAAATAGTACTATTGTTATGTAGTTTCAATGTAATGGACAAAGCGCTTGCGCGTTTATATGTACGTCGGTATACTTCGTACTCTCACTTGAAGATATTGATAAACTAACAGTATTTTGAGGCCGTTGTAGTCAGGGGTGTAAGCGAGCGACTGTAAATGCGACGGTTGCGGATTCAATTCCCACTTGGGGAAAGAAATATTTAATATTTTCATTTTCTCATTTTTCGACATTAAGTTCAGTCATTAAGAAAACTTCATAAAAATATATCTGCTATAATTGATACTATTAGTAAAAGAATAGTAGATTCTCAACGGTAGCTATAAGAGACAAATTAAATAATAAAATTTGATCTTGCTAGTACAAAAATTTAGCAAAAACATAAGTAAAACAAAAGTACTACAGCAGGTGCTTAAGCAAACTGGCTCGTGGATGCTGTGCAGGTGTATCTCCAGTCTGCACTGTGCAGCTGTCGCCCATTGAAACCACTATAACGCAGTACTACCAATTAAGTGACGGACGGCAGATGTTGTTAATATACATACATATGATTTTTAAAAGCTTTATACGATATAATTTTTTGGCGTCATGATGTATCCTGCAGATACCAGGGTAGACAGAGGGAACCTGGGAACCTAGCAAACCGAAATACTCCGTTCCCATTAAAATACTTTCGTACTCCACTTTTCACCGAATTCTGAAGGCATTGTGTTTGGAGGGGGGAACTCAACCCGGTTCGTCGGATAGGAATCGAACTCATAACCTCGCGTTTACAGTCGCCTGATTGCGTCCCTGCGCCACTATTGACCGCAACTAATGTTAAACTTGTTTTTTTTTTAAAAAAAGTGCAATTATTTTTTTTATTCTAGTAAGAGATTTTTCTAAACTTATTTGTCTTTTTGAAAATATTCTTTCTGAGCGAAAAGAGAACGTAGGAATAAATATTTAACTATTACAAAATTCGCAATACTAGTACATATTTTGTACCTACCTATTATTACTTAAACAACACGAACACATTAAGACTTCGCGGTGGCATTTCCGTTTAATCTTAGAAAGGGAGCGCTGCCGACCGTAACATATAGTACGTTCGACGAGTCGTGGCCTAAATGAAGACGGCTGCGCCCTGATAGATGGCTACACTGACTTCATTATGTGAATTTTTCTTACATTTTATTATATATTTTTTTATCAGCTTCACGCTTATCCCGCACATAGCAGGATAGGCAGAGAGACAGACGAGGAAAGAGAGTTAAGACATTCCCTTCCCCACTTTCCACCGAATTCTGGAAGCATTGCGTGTTGAGTGGCGGAACTCAACGACGCGCTTACCCTCGACAGAAGAAATATTATATTCTTCCTAAGTGCACAGTGCGTTAAAGTTGAGTCTAAATTTAGGGTGGCCACGACTCGTCGGCAGTACTGTACTATATAGTAGTGTAGGCGTAAACAAGTCATGAAGTAAATCGGCTAACCTTCCCACGCTGTATATAAATCTTTGTATTTAAACACCTACTGATGTTATAAATTTTGAAAGTTTTTATTGAGAATCAAAGACCAATAGATGTTTTTGTCATTTTGCAGAGACTAATTTATATGAAGGAAGTAATTTAAAAATATAAATCGATTTCAAATACCTCCCAATTACCTAGTTAGCTACGTACGGGACCTGTATTGCAGGTATATGACACACGTTGAGTTTGATAAAACTTCTTCCTTAAATTAACTGTTCCCTACGTTGGAACATGCCCAATTTAAATAAAAACAGATTATCAAGATATGAGTTGTAGGTGGTAGGTTTCTGAGAAGTTTATGAACAAACAAACATATATACAAACTTAGCACGTACTTGGAAGACTAAATAGATTACCATACTCAAATATCATCCTATACCAACAATATCAGATACATATGTCAAACTAATAACCTCCTATTTTTAAGTCAGTTAAAAAGTTACTTCGAACTTTTCACTCATCATCATTTTTTAATCACATTGTTTATTAGATGACGCAACTTAACGCCGGAGTCTGTTTTAAAATCTATATAGATAATTAAACATGGATAACGATTTGAACCTAAACTCATTACGTTTATTGCGCCATAGTGGCATTTATGATGTTAAAAAAATATGATTTATATATGTAATAGCAAAAATGTGGTGCAAATTTCCGTTTCCCATGAGCTACCTTATAGGATATGGTTATATCATGTTTATATCAAATTTCTCAAAGATCGACTTCACTCGGCGTTAAAAGATAAATTGCGCACATTTTGCACGCTAGATCGACTTCTGCTTGGGAAAAAATAGATATGTAAGTATAACGCACCATGTTATTACATTTCTTGAAATTGGTTAGATATATTCGAAATAACTGAGATTTGCAAAAAAAAAAAGTATTATACCCTATATGTTGAAATGGGATGGGAGTGTCTCAGGTTCCCTCTGCCTACCCTGATGTATGCGGGATACAGCGTGAAGCTGATTTCTATTAATGTTGAAGTAAGTTGTATTTGAACTTATATCTTTTTTACTTAAGCGTAAATAATCTAGAGCTTTTTAATACTATTTATTACTAAAACCTTCATTGTAACATAATACACTAACCTAACCTTAATTAGCATTAAATACGATAAAAAAAATAATTACATGTTTTATACACGCGATAAACAACGCTTTCGATTAAAAAAAACACACTCAAATCGCTTCATTAATGCAGGAGCTATGGTGCAACAGACAGACACACAGACTTATAACACCCGTTCTTACGTCGGGAACTAAAGACGGAGTGTCCAAAAATTCAAATACCTGGTTCTTTCAGCCTACTCCACTCCACACAAATGCGACTTGATATTTTTAAGCTTATTTATAGTAAGTCAAGTACACAAGGTCACTTTTGACCCCAAAATTATGAGACGATCATGACTCATACTGCATACTTAAACGTGTTGTACTTTGATAATGCAGATATATCTTCACAAAGGTAAACCCAAAAACTTTCGCGTCATATTTTTATGTGGCTTCATATGTTTTTAGGAAAACCCAACAGTAATTTATTAGGTTTTAGATATTAATTTATATGTTGATAATTAATTTGTATAAACATATTTTAATTACTATTAAACTTATTAATATAGTTTCGTATAATTTGAATGGGAAACCAAAATATACTACAGTAACTTTTTACGCGCGTCTTCGCTCCTGTCGTCAAATTGAAATGACTAAGAATACCACTACATCCAAAATATTAATCTTTTCTCAATAAATTGAATATTCAAAATCACAAAAAGAATATTTTTTATTTAAGCCAGCAATTTCTGAGATTAGATCGTTTAACCAAATAAACTTTTCAGCCTTATAATTTTTATTTGAAATGGGATTTGAAGCCACATTCATCAACCAAAAACCATCAAGTTCATTTAGACTTTTATACTATGCAAACACTTCTAAATGTCTAAAGAAAGGAAATGGCCTTTCTATTTAAGAGTAGTTTCAAAGGAAGTTACCAAGTTGTTTATTATTATGCCATTCTAAAATGGATATTTGGCAAAAAAATATTGTGTAATAAATCAGCAGTGAGAAACAGGATAATAGTGTTGTAAAGGTGTGGCATTTACATTTTGTTTCCTTTTGCACATTACTTCATCTTGTTTCTTAATATTATGTTAATTAGTTAAAGCCAGTCGTGGTGCAGGGGGTATAAGAGTGTGACAATAAATGTGACGGGTTATGGGTTATAATTCATTTCCTTGCTCTGGTATAGAAACATAGCGCATAATTGAGTTCCATACAACATAGATTCCTGTTATAATGTGAAATTGATAAGTTTAGAATAGTGTCACTCAAAATTGTACTTACATACAAAAATAGACAAAGAGATGAAGCTGTGCTTACACTGAATCTCTTTTTTTACATGTATTCTATAATTGTGTATATTTATCTTCTTTATTACCCGTCAATTTCCTTCATGTGTTTTCCATACAATGTGACATTGGCGAAATGAATTGTGCTCAACTGGCACGCTCGAAACTCCATATATCAAGAATTCAATTCAATTCAAAGAGAGGAAAGAACTTACCCAAATCTAAAGTATAAGCACATTCTGATCCTATAGAGTCATCACTTTCATCAATAACATTATGTAAGTAGTCATAGATGTCCCACTGCTCTTCCCTTACAGCATAGTTGAATGCTGATATGCCATCAGAGTCCTGTCTACATGGGTCTCCACCACAGCCTATTAGAAGTTTTAAATTGTCTACTTTACCCCATATTGCCGCTATATGTACGGGGGTTATACCTTCGTCATTACTAAAATAAAAAAGAAATAATATTAGAATATTAATTTATATTTTAAATTTGGTAAAGTTTTACTTTTTTGAAACTAGCAACTTTTTTAAATTAGAATGAATATGAATTGAGTCATATAGAAATTATCAAAGTAATCTTCTTTCAGTACAATATTTGGAAGACATGGTTCTAAATATGGAAGTAACATTAAATATTGTATTAATATTTGTAAGTGAGGTATTATAATACATGTAATAGTATTATAAAATAACATAATCACTTATTTATGTAATAACATAAAGATAAATATTAGTTATTATTGGTAAATATTAGATATTATTAGCCTCTATATCATTAATATATAAACAAAATTAAATAATGCATATAAAAATTTACCTTAAGTTAGGATCTCCTCCATACTTTAAAATAAGTTCAGTGCATCTTCTAGATTTGTCCAAAGGTTCTATTCCAACAGCTAAATGTAAAACACCAATACCTTTACATGGTAAAATCATATTTAAATCTACGGTGGAGTCCTGTAAAAAATTCTCGACGGACCTGTATTAAGTAAGAAATAATATATTTAAACATTTTTTTCTTATTCCATTGTTAATAAATATTTAAATCCACTGTGTATTTATGAAGAAGTGAATTACCGAGCATCGCCGTTCTGTATTAAATCGTACAACTTAAAAAGCTCCCGGTACGTCGTTCCCATGGTTTTCGCGAATAGAAACTGAATTAAAAGTCGAGTCGGCGAGCCCGCGACTTGTATGTCTTCATTTCCTCCGGGATTTCCTGCGCTATCACTTTTATTTATAGATTATTTAAGCCTAATGTCAAATATTATCTTTTTATAATTAATATCTAGTATAATAATCATAATCTATTAGTTTATCGAAAACACAGTGCTCGTAATGTCCGTCGTTTGTTTTTTGTTAACTTTTCAAATTAACGTCAGTCACGCTCTTCATTTCTTTGTTTATGTTTGGCAGTGGCGCGTTCCGTTTCATGTGTACACTTTCTAAGTATTTGTATTTATATATTTACGTAAAATATTAATTTAAAAAATACAAATATATACAATTTTATAAAGCTTTATATATATTTGTAATCAGCAATGTCAAAACTTTATTATTCATAAAGTTTTATTAACGTTTGACAAATTCAAGTAAACGTGGAACGGAACGATATTTAAACATCAAATTTGAATTGTAACTGAACTATAAATGGTCCCAACCCAATAGATATAAATTGTTCGTGTAGGTGTATCGGCATTCACCGTGTAGAAAGTGTTTAATTGGATAATAAAGAATAATTGAGAGTTCGAAGGTTACCATATTAGGTAGGATTTCGTAAGCACGCGCCCTGTCTTTATTGGTAAATTCGTCATCCCACATGTTGAATTATCGTGTTATAAAATGGTATCAAGTTCGTATTAAATTATAATTTAATGTGCTTCTATTGGTGCGTTGGTGGAATATTATTATTGAATATGAAGTAAAAACATAAACAGATTTTTTTTGGTTTTGTACTGAGTTCACTTGCCATTTTTTTTGTGAAATACTTTATTAGCTTTTTAATATTTTTTATATTTTTATTAATATTTTTTTTGTTTAGTTGTAAATTTCTAATAAATAGAAAAAATATATGAATAAAAGTACTCTAAAAATGTTTATATTTTGATGAAATAGGAATATTTAAAATTATATTACAATTTTTTAAATAATTTTATTGGCTAAGGTTCAATGTAAATTACAAATTGAAATTGAAATATTACAAATTGTGTTAACCACAGTTTAGTTCAGCGTAGCTCTTGGCGCTGTTCTCTCTGCCTACCCCGCTAGTAATAAAATTAAGAGATTACCACGATTCAGAGTACTATGCTGTTTACTTACCTCGATGATTGAGCACTCGTATTTCAAAGATTGTTTTTTAAAAAAACAATATCTGCCGAAGTGTTCTGACACTTAATTTCTTTGAAACCAATAAAATGTGCGATAAAACGAATCTTAACAATAATAAGAACCAGGTATTCGACATGTAATTCGTGACTTATTTCTTCCCCATTATATAACTCCTTTGTGATTTGTAAAGTATTCCTACTATACAGTTACTGTGTAGGATGTACCAACTACGAGATAAAGTGGATTTACAGGTAGGAAAGATAATCTCCCCAGGCATTATGAATGTGAGGGTCTATTATTATATGAAATTACACTATCGTGGAAGACTTGGGACGACATCTAGCTGTGATTGTTGTAATTTTTAAATTTAACTTTTTTTATGCTTCACGCTGTATATAGCATATAGCAGGGTAAGTAAAAACCTAGAGTTAAAACACTCCGATTCTCACTTTTCGATTAATTCTGTCGTAATTGGCAGAACTCAACGTTGCGATTTGTGCTCTAGTCAATAGAGCGAGCGAATAAAAATAACTTTTACCCCATCTGCTATCGAACCTATGACCGTCGCGCTTACAATCAGCTATGCCGCTGAGCTGAGCCAAAATGATCTCATACTAATTTAAGAATGTTTATAATATTTAATTTAATATTCGTGGTAGAAAACAAGATCATAAGTTTATAAAGTATTGTACATACAGACAGAAAATTACTTCTGTACTTATAAGTACCTACATATTAAAAAAAGAGATTTAATCCAAATCAATTTTTATTATAATCGAATTAGCATAATTGACCTCTTAATAACAATTGACCTCCGTCAAAAAGAGGGTTTTAGATTTATGCATGCATTAATTATAAACATGAGCATTGAAACAAATTGGATACTTTGCTCTTATTTTTATATCAGGAGCATATTTGAAAATGATACTTTTTTAGCTTGCATTGTATGGTGGGTAATAACAATTTTATTATAATAATTAATTTGCATACGATCTCCATACGACTTTTTACATTTAATAAATTGTATTTATATCTTATATTAATTTTGTATAGGTAGGTACATCAATGAGTGTATGTATGAGTGTTTCCCAAACTATTATTTAATCTTTTATTGTGACGAATTGTAATAAAATGATTTCCAGACATTGTATATTTTTAGATATTTATAGTAGGTATGTAGGTATGGTATATATTTTGGTTAGGACTTAAAATTAGGGAATGCGTGCAGTTCAATCATATTTTTGTGATTTTCATTTCCGTTCAGTTCAAAATAGAGCTCCGCCACTCAACACGTATTTCTTGAATTATAGTGGTAAGTACAAAACGAAGTTTTTTATCTCAAAAAGTAAACTTTAATTAGAATAAATAGCTGCCTATTTAATAAACCCTGGTATTCAATTCTACATCGATTATATAGTAAACAAAAGAAAAATAGACATTATAAGTAATTGCATTCTTCCAACTGCAAGTAAGTAATATAAGAGTTAAATGAATGGCTTATAAGATAATTTGCCGTTTACAGACATCGTGACTGTATATGGGTATTACGACTCACGTAGAGTATATAAGGGTGCTTACAAACGACTTAGTAAACGGCTTAGTTTTTATTAAGGAAATATGGTCGTTGTTTGTCGCTATCGCATTTATGGCGGAAGATGTATATAAAATATTAATTAGTATCGGTGCATACACGTAATGCCTCCCGAATTCGGCGGAAAGTGAGGAACGGAGTGTCTTAACAGTAGGTTCCCTGCGCCTACCCTGCAGTATGCGAGATATAGAGTGAAACTGATTTTGATTTAATTTACAGAAAAACAAGTTTGAACGCAGCCTAAGCTAGCAACAAAAGCCTTCCTTCAAGTCTAACCTCATTCTACAAGGAGACGTTAACCTAATGGTACGTTATTATTTTTTCTTTTACGTTACTGCGTTATTACAATTTTCCATGCTTTACTTTATTAACAGCATTAGCTCTTTGAAAGATAAAATATTAATTATCTTTTTATAATCAAAAGAAACCCTTTTAGGATCACTTTGTTGTTTAACTGTCCGTCAAAACTGTTTATCTGGAGGTTTCGTGGAGTGTTGCGCGGTAAACCTATATTCTGTGGCCCCTCGGAGCACAAAAAAATCAAGCTTTTAAATCAACACAATCAAAAGATACGAGGAATTAAGCATCGAGCCGCGTAATCAAAACCTATAGTGTACTCCTGTGGACCTACAGTTATGAAATTTTACACAAAGTACAAACTTCCGATACAAATAAAGAAAAAAATGGTGTACCTATTAGTTAAACTTAAGTATGTCCACCTTAGTACGTTGTCCTTCTTGACCTACAATTTTGCAATTGGTACAGAAGCCTCAGTAGGTAATACGACTCGCACTAAGCCGTCCCTTTAAATTCTGTTTTTGATCTACTTCTGTCATAAAAATATTTTTTTTAGCTTCATAATCTTTTCCGCTCCTACCTGTCGTTTTACCTACGTATAATTACGTACTCGTATAATTTGCACTCGTTCGTCTCGGTTATGTTATCTATTAAACAAAAACGTGGACTCTATGTCTATACATTCAAATTAAATATAATTAAAAAGACATACATTCAAATTAAGTATAATTAAAAAAAATATTCATGACCATTAATTGGGTAAAACCCAAAATATATTTAATTTGCATATTTCCTTAATCAGTTTGTATAAATGTTATTGTTAGATGATAAGATATTTTAATAGTAGTTTATTTCTTATAAAATACACCTTCACAATTTAATAAAAATAACCAATTATAATAACATTGACTGAATAGATAACTGTGTGTGGACCGCAGGACCTTGCAAACGCAAAAATATTTACAGTATATAATAAGAAAGAGAAACTTCCTAAAAGAGATGTAAATGATTTAAGAGCGCAATAGCAGACGACCGTGGTCGCGACAGCTGTGGGTTCGATTACCACTAGGGTGAATGAAATATTTAATATCTTCAATTCTTCGCATTTTTAAAGAGAAAAGAATCTAATGTGTAAAAAAAATAAGTATGGTATCCAAAAGATTAACATACATTTTTTGTTTCTAAGGAGAGGATAAGCATTGTAGTGTTTGGTGCGTCCGGCTTCACTGGTAAACACGTGGTGAAGGAAATGAGCAAGATAGGCAGAAGCTATCCCGAGATCACGTGGGCTGTCGCGGGGAGGGACCGGGATAAGTTGGAGGCTGTTTTACAAGATGTTTCTAACAAAACTGGTAAGGTTTATTTTTATTTAATTTACTATACTTAAACGTAAATATTACAGCTTAACACTTTTTTGATCGTCCATTTAGGATGGATTGATGGATTTTTTAATTTTTTATAGCTTCACGCTGTATCCCGTACATAGCATGATAGGTAGAGAGAAACTAGTAATCTAGTGTTATCACACTCCGTTCCTATTAAGACACTTCCATTCTCGACTATCCGTCGAATTCGGTATTACGTTTTGATTGGCGGAACGCCACGCTGCGTTTTGCTTCGACATGAAAGCAAAGCGAAGAAATGAAAATATTAAATATGTAATTTCCTCGAGTAGGAATTTAGCCTACAACCTGTCGTCTTTCCAACTACCGACTCTACGCTATGTGCGGGATACAGCATGAAAAATTAAAAGTAATATAAATTCTGTCTTGGTCCACTTTTTTCTAGTCATCTCAGTTAAGAGGCGTCCGTCAGCATCTAGGCAACCTTGGTCATGCTCAATTAACTGACTAATTATACTATTAATCTCATCACGCAAGAAAATAAGAAAAAATACATTTTGTTATCTTATCGGTTTATATCTAAACGTGTATTAATTTATAAAATCTCAGTTTAGAATAATGAGTTACAAGTTTTTCTTAATTTCTTAATTAAAGTAGGTTTTACATGTGGTTTTGTTATGTTTGTATGGAAATAACTAGGAGTTTTACATTGTTTGTCAAGAAATAATAAAATATAATAAAGCTGAAGCATTTGTTGGGATGATAACGCTAATCTCTAGAACTACTGGCTTTCATTCACAACTCCGCCGTTTTCATTCATAATTCATATATAAGAATACCGTCATAGCGGAGCGGCACTGTGTTTGACTGTATAGTTGTGTGTTTGACATTTCCTCGCTCAGGTAAGAAGAACTGATCCATTGGCACAACAAGAGAGCCCCTCAATACAGAATGTCTCGAATATTTAACGGAAAGTAATGAAGGGAGTGTCTTAGCACTAATTTCCAGCCTAACCAGCTGCAAGATACAACATGTAACTAAATAAGAAATGAAGTTATAATAATTTATTTATTATTGCAGGTGCAGATTTATCTAAAACGAAAATAATAATAGCTGATGTGAATGACAAGGAGTCTTTAAAAAGTATGTGCAATCAGGCAGAGGTGTTAATAAATTGCTGCGGACCGTTCGTGAAGTACGGAGAGAGTGTAGTGTCCAGCGCTATAGAGTGTCAGACACACTACGTCGATGTCAGCGGAGAGACACAGGTGAGAATAGAGAGAACGTGGCAGGTAAGAATAGAATTTAAATATCATCCTAATAAATACTAGGTAATAATCTATTTTGTATAGTACTTAATATACTTTAGTTGATTAAAAATAGTTTAAATTGTTCTTATTTTTTTTTCACCGTCTTAAAGCAGCGGCATATCGATTGATTGTAAACGCAACGGTTGAGGTGAGTTTGATTCCCACTCGGATTTATTTTCATTTCTACATGTAATATTTTGAAAATGATATAGCAGTGGAGTGTCATTATTTTGTTTTTTCTATCGCTATATGCGGTAGAAGCTAAAATATATATGAATATACATCATATAAGTAATGTGTTATATTATTTTTAGTTTATAGAATGCTTAGAGCAATATTATGATCAAAAAGCAAAAGAAGCTAACATTTTTATAATAAATGCTTGCGGCCTGAGCAGTGTTCCCGCTGACTTGGGAGTGCTGTATTTGGAAGAACATTTTAATGGTATGTTTTACTTAAACTTTAAGCTACATACCTACACTTAATTATTTGCGGAACTCAACGTCGCGCTTTGTTTTGTAAAAGGAGAAAGAAAAAAATACATTTAATATATCTCGTATTGTTTAACAAATCAATCTAAATTCATTTGAGGTTCGGATTCATAATTGAACAGAATCGGGCGTGTATGATGTAGGTACTTCATAATTGTGTCATAATTAGTATATTTATTAATTTCGACGCGCCAAAAAAGTCCAATATTTCATTGAAATTTGAAGTTACAAAGTAAATCTTGTATGATTTTTTTATTATATTTACCTAAAGGTACATTACATTTGGTGGAATCATACCTAATAACCCACTTTCCTCCCAAAATGGTGGCGGAGAGTCGGCGCAACGGCATCGTGCGGTACAGCAGCTGGGAGTCCGTTATAAATAGGTAGTTTCCTTTCATATTTTTTAATATGTGTAAGGAAATCAAAGTGGGGAACGTAGTATCTTAATACTAGGTTCCATCTGCCTACCCTGCTGTGGGCGCGTGAAGCGTGAAAACAGCGTGAAGCTGTTTTAATATCTGTATGTTCATAAAATAGCGTTATAAGAAGAAGGAACCTAGAGATATATTAATTGCATTGTTTATATTACAAATGGTGTAATATTTAGCACTGCTTAATATTTTTTTTCTTCTCACTGTATCCCGCAGAGTATACAGAGGTAAAAATAGTGTGAAATCACTAAATTCCCTATAATTCAACGGTAAGTGGGGAACAGCGTCGCTCTCAGCTGAAATCTCGAGAAATTGCATGTTGAGTGGCGGAACTTAATGCCACACTTTCTCTTGTAATAAGAAAAAATGTTGATTAATAAAATTTGACTCCTACAAATGAGTAACCTACAATCGTTGCACTGCAACACGACAGTTTTAACAGATTAATATAGGTTTTTGAAAACTATTTCAGCATGGCTTACATTTCATTAAGTAAGGTGCGGCAAAATTCGATCAAAATGGAACCAGAAATAAAGCAAAGGTAAAAATTATCAAGTCTCTGCTATTTTTCTTCAAATTTACATTTTGTATCAACTATTAATGTAATTAATTTCCAGATGCATAATTCACAAAAATCTTAACAAGTGGTGTATTCCATTCCCTGGCGCAGATTCCTCAGTAGTGTCTCGAACACGTCGCCACCTTGCCTCAACCGGGAAGAGAACCTTGCAGTACCGACCGTACATCACTTTCCCATCAATTTTTACAGCTACAGGAGCTATTATTGGTGCATTCTTATTATTTGTTCTTAGTAAAATGTCGTGGACTAGAAATTTTATGCTCAAGTATCCGAGGTATTTCTTTTCATTTTTTGTATTTTTTTTATTTTTTGCCGATGTGCTATGTTTTTATATCCCACATAGCAGGGTAGGTAGACAGACCTTGTGTTCCTCAGACACTCTGTTCCTTACTTTGCGCCGAATTTTCGAGGCCTTGCACGGTGAGTTGCGGAACTTTACGCCGCGCTTTGCCTCGTTACTAGAGGGAGGAAATGAAAGTATTAAATATATCATTTTCTCGATGAGAATCGCACATAACGTTGCAAGCGAATGCTTTTGCTCCACGACTCAAACAACAATTCTTTTTATTATCTTATTTTTATTCTTAATTAGGATTAATAGTTATGAGGACAGCTATGATTTTTTTAAATTTTTAAACGACCCAGCTTCTTTTTTGACTTTATGCTTATTTCGAGACAAATTTAAAAAGACTAGTAAATCATAAGTGTATTTTAATAGTTTTTCCCCATCACAAGTGTATGTAAAACCCTTTTAAAAGCGTAAAAAAAATAATTTAACAATACTGGTTTAAGAACAATATTTATCCAATGAAATGACGTCACAACACAGTCTGCAAGCGGTATTTTTAGATACACGTGAACCATTGGGTTCATGGAGACAAAAAATGTTTTTTTATTAGTTTTATCCCGCACACAGCAGTGTAGGCAAAGGGAACCTAGTGTTAAGACACTGTGTTCCCCACTGGCGGAACTCAACGCCGGCTATAGGCCGAAAACAAAAAAATGTATCTTTATTAATTAAATTAATTAGAAATTTACAAAAAAGTTAACCAGTCCAAGGTTCAAATCAAAATTTACTTCAAAGCCGTATACTTACCTATTCTTTCATATTTAAGGCTGTGTTCTTTCGGTGTAGTAACATACGGTGATCCTAAAGAAGGAGTAATGGACGATTCTTGTTTCCAATACGAAATGGTTGGGAGTGGATGGGACAAAGATACTGTTATTACTGATAAATTGAATAAGACACTTGTAGCGAGAGTTAGTGTAAGTATTGTTTTTATTATTTCGTTTTTAATTTCTCTCTGCATCTCACGTATAGGACGCGTTAAGACACTCATTCTCCAGGACCAGGACCATTACTTATTATATAAAGTGGTAATACTTCTTCCTAGTTTCTTTCCTCGAGCTGCAAGTGGGGCGTCATCGGAGCCGTCTTTATACATTGTTATCTCGGTTCCAATATTTTTAAGATAAAAGATATGTTATGACTACTACTAGTACTACTAGTAAATATAGCTTCACGCTGTATCCCTAGCGGGGTAGTCAGGGAGAACGGAGCCCTGTGGTGGTGGACGAAGCTACAATTGTATAAATGTTCTTGTTTTTTGCTATTCGACTACTTTAGGTATCCCTTTCATAACTTTGAAAGGTAAAACATGAGTGAAACACTTCACGGCTACAAAGCCCAATTAGAGACTCATTATGTAGGGCTCTTGCACCAGCAGGTGTGGCCATCCATTATACCCACTAAAACCTCACGCTGCTTTTCCTTAACCGCTACTGGCCAAGTTAAGAAGTGCCAAGGGATCCTTCCATGACCCGCCGGATTCAACTGCACCACTGTAATCTAAGCCAAACTTAAAGAAATTTAATAGAATGTGATAGATGCTACAGACCAAGAGATTTTTCTCTAAGCCCGAAGGAGAATACTAATAAAAAATGATTATTTTTTTAGGTTTCAGGCGTGGATCCAGCGTACGCGGGGACTGCAGTCACTGTTATATTATCTGCTATTATGATTTTAAAGGAAAAACACAAAATGCCCAGTGTGTAAGTAGTTTAGGATTTTTTTTATGCTCTCTTCCGCCTAGTAAGATACATACATAGAGATGACATAGTGGCAAAAAATCTTTTCTGCCCATAGTTTTCTTTTTGTTTCATTTTTCAGTTTTATGAGATTTGTATAAATATAGTATTTTTTGTCTTTCATTTTTTTAGCGGTGGAGTATTAACACCGGGAATCGCCTTCAGAAACACAAGCATTTTAAAACATTTGCAAGAAAATAATATAAAATTTGAAATTATTGATAGTAATTGAAAAATATATAACAACTAGCAACCGCCAGCGGCTTCGCCCGCTTGAACTACACAATTATTTATTCAATAAACTGAATTACTTTATGTTGTAATATTTCATGTTTGCAGCGCACTTAGTGATTTGTAATATGAACATTTCAATAACTTTGGTACCATATTGGCATAATTTTTATAAGATTTTTTAATGGTTTAAAAGAATGCAACCTACATTACCTAATATTTAATATCGGTTATAAGTATTTTTTTGTAAATACATATATTAAAGATTTTTTTAGAGCGCTTTGCCATATGGTTATTTTTTTTTTTAACTTTTTTTTACTTTCACTGTATGTTAAAAATAAATATAAATATTAACTTGAACTATTCATATAATTTACAATTGCATAAACAGACTTAAAGGTGAAATAACTGGCCTTGACAGGGATTCATTCCTGATAGGGCTCTTATCATTTTTATGTATTTTTTTGTTATAGAGCATTATTAATTTAAACAAAAAAATGTTATTCTCATATACTCCCAGTATCAACATGTTGGGCTTTAACGTTTCGAGTAACTATCAGTTAGTATCGCGATCATACGGAAAGCAAGAGCAAGTTGGTATCAAAGACACCGGGAGTCTTTTTTCAGCTTTACGCTATATCCCGCACAGAGTATAGGCAAAGGGAACCTAACGTTGAGACACTCCTTTCCCACTTTCCACTAAATTTTTCGAGGCATTGCGTGTTGGGTGGCCGAACTTCACGCCAGCTTTTGAATTGCTGCTAGAGCGAAGAAATAAAAATATTAATGTACAATAATGTATTACCTCGAGTGGAAATCGAACCCACACCCTTCTGCCACTGCGCCACGAAGGCCTATATTTTTCATAGATAGGTAGATAGATAGATAGAAAAACTTTATATATTTTTTGCATGTGCAGAGTTCGCTTTTATATCCTTTAATTATGTATAGAATATGAAATACATTATATAGTTAATAGATGTTATAACTTATATCCCGAAAAACACATCCTTAGGGGTCGAATTTCGACAAAAAATCTTGTTTCAAAATCCATGTCAAAATCCCATGTAGGGTAGCACGTAGACACTAAAATAATTCGTATGCAAAATTTGAGACTTCACCAGCACTTGTTATTACGAAATTGCATATACAATACCAACCCCAAAACTACATGCTTAGGTATCAAACTTAGCAAAATCTCGTCTTAGTTAACAACTACGTCCTATAAGTAACGTCCATAGAAAATTTGAGACTCCTAACACTTATAGTAATGAAGTTTCATATAAACTATCAACCCTAAAAACAACCCTTTAGGGGTGGAATGTTGCAAATTCCCGTCTCTGTATATGCTAATGTCCTATAAGTAACGTTCATAGAAAATTTGAGACTCCTAGCACTTATAGTAACGAAGTTTCATATAAAACTATCAACCCTAAAAACAACCCTTTAGGGGTGGAATATTGGAAATTCCCGTCTCCATGTGTACTTACGTCCCATAAGTAACGTCCATAGAAAATTTGAGACTCCTAGCATTTATAGTAACAAAGTTTCATACAAACTTTCAACCCCAAAAACAACCCCTTAGAAATCGAATATTGCAAATTCCCATCTTAGCGAGCACCTACGTTCTATAAGTAACTCCTATGTAAAATTTGGGATTCCTAGCACTTGTAGTTTCTGAGATTTCGTGATGAGTGAGTGACCTTTCGATTTTATATATATAGATATAGTAAGTGTAAAGCCAGAGAAAATTTAGGAAAGCCGAATTAAAAAACAAAATCAATTCTTAAATATTATGTACTTTTTGTAATGTAAATGTTTGATATAATATATATATATATATATATATTATTTTATTTATTAGAGCTCTGCTCTGTGCTATGCATAATTCCATACATGGCAGCGGCCAAACTATGAAATTCATCAGTTCTCGTGTAATCCGCTTGCGTGCTGTCGATTAATGAAAACAATTACAGTATGCTTCCTCTACTAGATAGCCCACTTTTTAGTCAATAGCCCGTATTCGGAGACTCCCCGAATGTTGTATAATGAAAAAAATTAATTTTAAAATTTTTAGGAGCAAATAATTGGTACTATCTATATTAAATGAAGTAACGCCATCTAACGTTGTTTTAACTAAGCTTAAAGTAAGTATTGCTTAAATAACATCACTTTCTTGCGAGGGCAGCTTTTGGTATAATAGTGACTACTACTTAATAAGAGATGGCGCTAGCTATTACTCTTTATAAATCTGGATATATGTATACATATGTATTATGTATGTAACTATGTACTTTTTTATTTGACCATTATATTAACAGCTATATATTTCTATTTTATAATTTGTAATATGTTAATACGTCATCGAAATTAAACAGTATTTGTAGAATCAAATACTCTTACCACTCATACAATACCCACGTATAGAAATAATTTCAGGTACTTTTTATAATTTAAGGCCTGATTTTACGTTCGATGGCCCGAATTCAATTAACATAAATAATTTAATATTTTATCGTACTATTTTTCAAACAACATAATAAGTAAAACTTTTTTTTACTTAGTATACATACTTTATAAAGCTGCGTTTATAACCCTTATTAATATTCAATATTTGTTAAGATTTAATTTAGATTGCTTAGAATTGTATTTTATTTACAGATTTTTTTCTTACATTAATATTTGACAAAATAGAGGCTGTCGTAATTCTTACTCGGGGAATGAAATTCATTATTTTTATTCAATATTTTCATTTTCTTGCCTCTATCATAGAGAATTGAAGATAACTCAAATATAATAATGCCATCCAGTGGGGGTTGAACCCACAATCATCACGTTTACAGTCTCTTATATTTGTCCAACATACAATTTTTGAATATTTTCATCAACTGAATGAAAAATCTATAAAAAAGGTAAAGAAAATGCAATTTAAAATAGATAAAATTATTTTATTGATAAATTTAAAAGGTACTTGATACAAAAAATTTACACACAAACGTACCCACTGTTATATAATATGTACAATAGTTATAATATACATACGTTATATCATGTAACCTGTACAGCTATACCATTACATAGAGACTACACTACAGGTACTATGACCGGTATTTATAAATCGCTCTCAACTCTGAGATAATATATCTCAGTATACAGATACTCACGCAATGCCTCCAGGTTCCCTCTGCCTACAGTGCTGTGTACAGCGTGAAGCTGATTATTATTATTTACTCTGAGATCAATCTTGAGTTGCCGTTCTCATTCATCGATTATAATTTTCTGAATGAAAACGGCAACTCAAGATTGATCTTAATATCGATCACAAAGTTGAGAGTAGTTTATAAATACAGGCTTTTTTATGTGGTCATTTTCAAATTATTCCATAACTAACGACCCACCTACTGGCTCGCTCGCTTCAAATTATGAATCTTTTATTTTAATTTATCGAGTCTATAAATTATCTATAGATATAATATACTTAATATAAAAACACATGAAATTGTTTCATTATATTAAAACAAAAGCGGATTACTTTATCATTGTATGGTCTGTCTGCATCCCTTGATACCGTGTACGCGTAAAGATAGATATAAAAAAAATATTTTTAAAGTTATTTTTTGCTTTTTTTAATAGGTTCAATAGGTAGAGGGAAATTAATATTAAGACATTCCGTTCCCCGTGCACCGCTCAATTTTGCGTACTGAAAATTGCGTACTGAGACATTGCGTACTGAGAAATTGCGTACTGAAACATTGCGTACTGAGTGGCGGAAATCAAAACCGCGCTTTCAAGCACGAGATATAATATCTGTATAATCTGTACAATCAATAATTTGAAAATGACCCCTATTCTACATGTCGTAGCAGCAAAAAGCGAATTTTCATTTGACTTCCAAGAACTTCTTGCTGTCCGAGCTTAATAAATAAAGAAAATAAGCTTTGGTTTTTAATTACATAGTAAAAAAATACAATGACAAAAAAATAAATCCAAAAATTCTTCTTGTTAAAAAACAAAATAAAAAAAGCAATAAGTTACAAAAATGAGTTCACCTAATATGCGAAAATAGTGAAAAAAAATGTTTATATTATACAACTAACTTAAGCTAATTTTTTTTCTAAGAAAATAGACCTAATTGCTAAGTAATCTCCAAGCAAAAAAAAAATTGCTTTATTATGACTATTAAAGAACACAAACTATTCTGAACACTTTCGTCTAGAAATTTAACATGTTTTAGCATATAAAATGGATATTAAAAAAGTAAATGGAATGGACTGACAAAACTGACATAAAACGTCAGTTATATTACATACGTATTATTATAGATTTTTAGGTTTAGTACATTAAAAATTGTCTTCTTGCCTGTAACAATTCAGCTTAATTAAGTTCTTTAGTTATAGCAAGTCGAGCGTATCTTAGTTTTAACTTTGAAACAATTTAAATTATTCTTTTTACTTTAACAAAAAAAAATATAGTAAAATATATTTAAAATACTCATTTTAAAAATATTTTGCTTCACGTATTTTAACTATTGAGCGCTTGTGATATTTCAGACCCCTTTCAAATTTAAAAATTACTTACATGTGAGTATGGCGGGGATAAAAGGGACAGTGGTCGATTTATCCCCGCCATACTCACATGTAAGTTTAAACGAAACTCTTTACTGGTGACTTGTGGTCAGTGTCCCGTAACTACGGACTTCCACAAAGTATTTGAAACGTAGGCTTTCAAAAATGTGTAATAGTAATTAAAAAGGAACGATTAATTCTGTTCGACTTTCAATAAAAATGTGTTAATTAAAATTGGAACAATCAAAGATCTAATTTGACAACATATTGTTTCTTATTTTATGTTGTAGAGGAAAAAGTTATATTATGATTTTTTATAAAAAAAACAACACTATTAGCGTTTAATTTGAGCACTTAAATATTACACTAGTAACATATACATTATTAATATAGAAATGAATTAATGTATCTTAGTGCATCTAACGTTGGATACAACAACGAAGTCTCATTTGGCAAAATTCATAATATATATATTTTTTCATCATAAAAAATCTTTAATTATATTGATTACGGTTTATACATAATTAAATCAGGATTCTTAAAGTCAAAATTATAAGAAAAACGATAAATATCATATTTATATTTGCGAATAGATTCGTATATATATATTTTTTAACACTGTACTATTGTTCATAGTTGTATCCTACAATAGATAACTAGAAAGATTGTGATTATTTACGATTCAAAAGACATTTTCATAACATTCTATCTAATCATTATCAAGAAATGTACAGTGCTAGGATTGTATTAATGTTACATTCTAAAAGTTTTATCAATTGAGTTTTATTATATTTGCACACAAATAAGCAGACATATTGGAAATATTAAAAAACAGAAACTTGAATTATATAAAAAAACTATTATAAAAACAAAAGAAATAGAAGAAAATATAAAAAAAGAAAAACACGAGTTACACAAAGTAAGGCAAGCCGCCTTACTTTTATTATGTTACTTTCATATATATTTTGAATTAGAAAAGTTTGAAATAACTTAATCCCAACATTAAACAATAACTTCCTCTTATTAACGTCCAAAAACACATTTAAATGGTGATGATATGGAAAATTTATTAAAGTTTACTGTTAATCACTCATTATGCACATAAACTAAATAAGTCCAGTAGTCTAAATTAGTCTTTCTCACTTAGCTCGACTCTCTACTGTTTTCGTTGGAACCTACGTTAGGATGAGAAGTAGAGGGAGCTACGTCCGTCGCGACTATCAAGCCCTCCTTAATTCTCTTTTTCTGTTTCATCCTCCGATTCTGGAACCATATTTTTACTTGAGTCTCGTTTAGTTGTAACGCCGAAGCTATTTCTATTCTTCTAGCGCGAGTCAAGTATTTATTGAAGTGGAATTCTTTTTCCAGTTCTGTCAACTGCTTGTTAGTGAAGTTGGTTCGGCCTGTGTTGTTTAGATTTAGTAGTGGGTTCGATAGTATTTGACTGCCTGTGGGTGTACGTAGACCATCCTGTGGACTTCCCAGCACGCCTTGGTTGACGAAGTCCGAAGGAGGTATCATCAGTTTAGGTGCTGTAACAAAATAACGCAATGTTAGACGTTATATTTAGTATTGTTTTTTTGGACAAATTTGAAATAATCTTAATGTTAAAACATAGGTTATAGGTTCGATCCCTAATCAGGGAATGTACCTACTATATCTTTGAATTATTTTCATTTCTCGTCAAAACAAGATCTTGAGTTGCTCCACTCAACCGGCCACGTGTTAAAAATTGTAAAGAAAGTGGCGAAAAGCCTGAAGTTAAAAAATGAAGGAAAGCTTTGTATTTTATCATATGGTGTACAATAAAAATTCCCTAAAATGTTAAACAAAATAAAATATTTCATTCTATGATACGATCTATTACAGCGTGTAGGTAGTCCTATCGGTGCTACGAAATTGCGTAACTAAAAATTATCACAGGATGTAATTATCTCTAATTTATATGGTGATAATTTAATTTTGTTGAATGAAATGATGATTACAAGTGAAATAGAATTTATATGACATATTTTTAGTTTGTTTAATTTACTACTTACTAGCCACCCCTGTCTACCCTGCTATGTGCGGGATATACCGTGAAGCCGAAAAAAATAGCATTAGTACGGTTTTCAGTTTGGCCACTCATCACGGAATGATTAATTGTAGTAGAGAATAGGTGCCATGACCATAGGTTCTCTCTGCTTACCATAAGCGTGAAGCATTAAGTTTGGGAGTACTACTATAATTTTTTTCTGCAAAATGAATCGAGATATGTATTTTGCGAGGCAAGCAAAGAAAGCTTAATAAGTCATATTGTCTTGTAATTTCCATTTATTTTGATATCTGACAATACTAAGATTAAGGAATAGCCTATACTCGTATTATGAATTGAATCATTCCGGTGATATGAGTGTAATTCTATTTCAAATTTTTAACAGTATTACCAATCTAATAAAAAACTAAAAGAAAGTTAGCAAAAATAGTTGAGGCCGCCCCCGTGGCTTAATAGCACAGCACATGACCGTACACTACGGCTATGGGTTCGATTTCCACTCTTGGAAGTAAATTATTTCATACAAGCGGCCTGCCCGCAGCTTCGCCCGAGGATTTATGTTGTAATAAATTATTAGAATGTTTAAAAGTCCTCCTGACGAAATTAATGCTTAATTCAACAGTATGTTTTATGCGTTATCAAGATACTTTAGTACCTACCATTTGTTGACAATAGATCTCAAATATGATCTTCTTAAAAACTTAAATACTTATTTATTTCTTTTGATATGAAGCGATTACAATGAAATAAAAACTAAAACCTTCTCTGGCTACTTATAATTTTTATGTATAAAAGTTGCTTAAATTTGTTGTGTACTTTTTACGTTATACGTGTTCACATAAACAGACAAACAGACATAAATTCCAAAAATGCTGGAAATGGATTCTGTTAGTTATCCTTTAACACTCTGGCTAATTTTTTTTTAAATATTTTCAATGTACAGAAACGACTTTTCTGCAGATTTATTATAAGTATATAGATTTCATTAACATTAGGTTGCCTCCGCCTGCCCTACTATGCTGCTATAGTTAAAAGGGATAAAAAAACAGGTTAAACTAAAAAAAAAAAACTCCCGTCAAAAGGCCAAACTAACACTCAAAACACGTACAAGTTACAATCCGACGTTACAACCGTGTTTACTTTATACACAATGTGTCAAAGTTTCATATTGAAGCCGGCGCGGCGGTGACCGGCGCTGCCGCGGGGGGCCGTCTCTTTCATCTCTTACGTTTGTATTAGAAAAAATTGACACCTGTCTCGATGTCTCGAAATGCAAAGGATATATCATTGTAATGCCAAGCAATGGTGCCGGGTGAATGTAAGGTGATCTTTGCTAATATTTGTTTAGAGAACCTTAAATGGTTGTTTACAAAAAAAAGTTGGAAGATAATATTTTAAAATTTTTAAAACCAGCTAGTTACTTTGTATGTGTAGATAGAATTGAAATCTTTTGCTCTTAAAAAAATTAGGGGCTAGTCGTGGCGTAGGAGCACAAAGTGTGACTGGTTGTGAGTTCAATCAATATGTTCAATCAATATGAAATTTTTATTTAAATGTATATTTTTATTTCTTCGCTGTGGTTTTGAAGCAAAGCAGCGTTGGGTTCCGCCCCTCAACATGCAATGCCTCCAGAATTCAACGGAAAGTGGGGTACGAAGTGTCTATGCAGGATACAGGATGAACCAGATTTAATTAAAAAAAAAACTTGTTATTAAGTACAAAATATTACATACTCATATAACAAAAAAAAAATGGGATAAAATTCTTTGTTCTCATAGTGACGCATCACTACTTTTGCTCGTCAACCTTAACACATTTATAAGAGATCAAAAAGAAACAATAACAACAATACAAAGTAAAACAAATCATTTCACAAACGGTGAATCCCCCGTAACGGCCACAGTTGTCTAATTACTTAACTAAGGGATTATCTGGACAAGGGACGGTTTTCATTAAGCCTTCTCCTTGTACCGCTAGTTGGCAAGTTGACACTTATTAAATCATGTTGTCTAATATGAACTCTTCCTATTAGATGTATTTTCGTATACCTATGCGGCTTAGGCTTAGGGTTACGTGATAAAATATCTAATGATTTAAACTCTCAAGGCTGCACTTTGCTTCTTCAGCAGAGCTAAAGATTTCTATTTCTTCAGCTTCCCAGAACCTACAACCGCCGCGTTTACAACTGGCGCCTTGTTGTACTCCTCCGCCACGACGGTCTCAGGAATTTAGCGACAGGGTTTTATTATTTAGATATGTTTTAGTTAATCACTGTATGCTACAATTCTATTCAGCAGTAAATGAAATATTAAATGTTTTCATTTCCTCACTCTGGTTACGAGGCAAAGCCGGTCCGCCGGCAGCAGGGTAGGCCTGTGGCGGTCGAGGAGGAGCACCGAGAGGTTTTAGTAGTTGTGATCTGTCTGTATCTGCCGGTCCAAGCGAAACATAACATAACCCACTCGAGTCGAAGGTTTATTCGTAAAAGGACAAGATGAACTAAAAAAAAATAGTTTTCTTCTGTCTATGTCTGGCATCATGCTGAGTCGCGCATGTATAGTACTAGGGTAATAGGGTACTATATATTCGGAATATAGCGTGAAGCTATACACACAATTGCGTAACAACCATTGCATTTGGCCGATCGAAGGCAAAATCCATGGACGGCAAATATTTGTCCACGTAATGGATTAAAGCTGTCGCGTCGGCCTTCTTCTGTTACAACAAATACGCGGCACCTCTGTGGGACTCACCGGCGCGGCGTGGTGTTCTTAACAGTGGAATGTTTTGATTTTAATAGGCTAATATGGGTGAATAATAGGCTGAATAGTGACTTGCAACTTAAATTTATTAAAATACGGTCTATGTTTTATTTGGATATAAGCTAAGTTCAGCAGTTTTTGCGTAAAAATGGAACAAACGTCCATGCTCAATATTTTATAATAATAATAAAAAAAGTAACAAATGTAAGTATAGAGAAACTTTCATTCACTACTTTCCACACTCCGCTCTTGATTTTAAAGAGGTAATCAAAACCGTCGCTTTTGTTTCACCAGGCTACGGAAATAAAATAAACGTTTATGTTTCAGGCTGAAACTTCTAGCTGAGGCCCTTGTGGCGCAGCGGCATAGTGTAGTCCTTCCTTTCTTATTGACTTCTCTTTTTGCTAAATCTACATCCGAAAGGATGTAGATTTACAAAAGTTAAAATTTTACAACCTTTTTAAATGGGAAATTAGATGAAAAATTTAAAAAAAAATCTTTTTAGATGAGGAGAAAAAATGTGGTGCAAATCAAAATACGTTTTTATTACTAGCTAATGTGTAAATGATACTTAAAATACCTATGCAGCTTCTTTAAGTTTTTCCCGCCGAGAATGAGATGATAATAAAGAATGACTGTCAATTACAATTACAATACCCACACGTCACGTTGGTCTTAAAGAAGGTGATAACAATTCTCAATTTAAAATGATTCTATATGTTTTCTGATAATCCTTTTCTATAAATATTAAAACAAATGGTAAAGTTTGTGAGGATGGATGTTAGTTCCAATTTCATCACAAATCTATTGAACGGATTTGGATGAAACTATACAGTAGTATTCCTCATGATTATGTACATCACTACAAAACATCTACAATTTGTGTAAAGATAACATGTAACTTGGCTGTGATTTAGCAATAAATATAAGCAGGCGAAGCCGCGCGTATGTATCTAGTATCATGGACATGTTTCGTAGATTACAATTTCCAGCTAGCACTCACGAGTGATGTGACTCTGGCATTCAGTTTGCATTACATGCGTCTCCGGGCGTCCAGCCACCCGCAAAGCAAATAGCGGCGTGCCCCTCACTAGTCGGTGTTTGCGCAACCCCGAATACTCTCATAAGAAACTAAACGTGCAGTATCTGTTTTCATTCTACGATGAATTATTTAATTATTTATTTCTATTTGATTGTACAAGCGATGGTTGTGGATTAGATTCTCATATAGAGGGAATGAATTATTATTATTTTATTTAGTAGTTAAAAAGGCAAAGGGCGGCGTTGAGTTCCTAAACTCAATACACAATCTCAAAAATTCCATGCCCCTATTTTGCTATATTCGGGACATAGCGTGAAGGTAAATGATGTTTAAATAAAATAGGAGTAAAAATAATAATAATGTAAACTTATAAATGAGAAATTGCCTAAATTGAGTGAGTAATATTCTCGGTTATTGTCACGAAAAAAAAGTAAAATTTTAGTAGATTTTTTTGAATAGATTTCTAAAATATATTGGCCCTGTTGTAATAATCGTATCTGATGATGGAGTCAGAAACTGGATGAACATACTATGGACACGTACACTCCGGCGGCATGCGCATACGCAGCTTAATACAATATTGACTGTGACGCTAACACAAACAAACACACACACACACAAAAGCCTCTTTGCTTTGTCTCTACTTTGCTTTGCTGACGACTATTGTATTAGGTTTCCGTCAAACTTTAATTTTTAAATCAATAATCTGTACCAATATTAGTTATTTGTTTTACGTCCTTTTAGATTTGGATGTTTCATAATCCGTGAAGTATAAAAGGTCAGTTTCAGAATATGTACGAAGGAATATTGAATCCAGAACCACCGCGTATACTATACTATTAATAAACACCTCAACTACATAGACCAATTGTCGGCCTTTTAAAATATTGCAAAATCAACACCCCTATCTATGGATCTTATATTTAAATGCGGGTATCGCCCACAAAGCTATCAATAATCCCGTCAAATCACCCATAATTCAATCAGTTCAATTGTTGAACACGGCTGACCGTGTACGCCGACGCCCCTTCGTGGATAAAAAAAAGTATAAAATTAAATATTTAATCTGTGGCAGAATATTGTTGTGTTAATCTGTTGGTTATTAGGGAGCCAGCAATTTTAGTTTAATATACTGAAAGTATTTATTTTATTTTATTTTTTATATTTTTCTGTAAGAATAGGGTTTTGTAATAGTAGTGAATTGAGAATACTTATTGAATTGTGGCGGAGGATACTGAAATTTGAAATGTTGTTTACTTGGGAAGCTTAAAGAAGCACTAAAAGAGCATTTCAGAGCAGAACGAAACCCCCGCGGCTTCTAACAATAAATAACATTTTTCTTCATAGTTAATTTCAAATACACAACTATTGCTTGAGTTTTGATCGCGCGTCGAAAAAGAAATAATAAAAGAGTCAAAAATATTTTATCTACAACTACATCTTATTTTTAATTTATTTTTATTATAATTGCATTTTAATGAATGCCATTACAAATTTTTCGAGAGGGATAAAAGATAAAAAAACAGTAGCATTTCACTATTTCCATCCCCTTCTTCGGCCGTATAATTTAATACCATTGCGCAGACCCAATTACACGTCAATGGCTATGACAGTTAAGTGACAGCGAGGGGAGCGGGGACGCTTACCATTGGTCGAAAATTGGACAATGAAGCAGATGCGTTGCGTTCATTTTTTTTATGTCACCCGCCATATTTGCCCAAATTCTTTGCTGTACAATAAATAATAATATAACTAATATACATATACAGCTGACATCTTTATAACTTGTCATGAGTTTGACAGATATAGATAAAGGTGTTTCGTTTTTTTTTCTGTTTTTTTATGTGTTCTGTGGAAGGACTTAGTGATACTTTACTCTGTGTCTCATTTTCTCAATTTGGAAGACAACGTGTTCTGGGAAAGTCAATATCACAAATCTTATAGTATTTTGACTTATTCTTATTTTGGTATATATGAGTATATTCCATAATAGTTTTAGAGAAAGTGTTTAGGCTAATATTAGCAAAGACAAATCTAACATATAAGCAAAATATTTTTTTTAATTGTTTAACCTCAATATATATAGAGTATTTTCTATTCTCGATATATATACTATACTAGTGGGCCCGGACGCGGCTACGCTCGCTTGATCTATACGATAATTTATTAAATGTATTTATGAAGTAATTTTCTGTTTTCAATAGAATTTGTAAGAAAATATAAGCCTAAATAATTAAAATAAGTTAAAAAAGAATAATAAGTGGAGATTTATTATTAGAAAAAATATCAGTGTAACCGAAATGAACAAACAAAAAAAGTGAAAGTAACTAAAGGAAATTCTTAATATTAGAAAAAGTACCTAAAGTTCGCCGTGCGCGCGTACTATACATTTTTCTATATTCAATTATTAATAATTTTTGCGAACAATATTAAATAAAATCCCATATAATTAAAATTACGATATTTTAAGTGTATAACATCGATATAGATAACCAAACTGAAATAAATTAATTATAAGCAGAAAAAAATTACATCAAAATTAACACTAATTCGAAAATATATAAAAATTTACAAAACCAACAAAGTCATCCGCCAGTTCGCGTCGGTCATACTATACCACTCGTAGGCTAGGTAATTCCGAATCAGTGACATCTCCTTACTTATTTATTAGAATGTTATACAGTAAACTATAATTTCCATCTAGATGAAATGCTAAAAGTGGCTATTATATTTATTTTAAGGATGAATATTATATTATAGAAATCATCTAATGATAATGACTTGATAATGTATACAAATCTATATCTATAGTATATATAAACGCGGACTTTTTTAAACAATATTTAAGGGATAATATTTTTGTAGAACATTGTTTTTGTGTCTCATAACATCAAATCGGCGCGCGCCATGTATGCGTTTTGGGTGACGCAAGTAGCAAATAGCAAGCTCATTTTTGGTGACGTTTTCTTACAAACTTTGCAAGCCGTTGCCTAGCTACGTCACGTAGCGACGGTTGTTATAAACATGGCGGAATAAATTGCATGTCAAATTAAAAAGTATTTTAATATATTAATATATATCGACAATATTACAAATGTAGGAAAAAAAAGTATCCTATGTTCATCCCGGTACCCTCATGTGTCTCTATATGAGTATTTAATCACAATTAAATTAGCGGTTTGGCCCTGATTGCGTAAAAGACAGACAGACAGACAGAGTTACTTTCGAATTTATAATATAGGTATGGATATTTAAGTCATATTTCATGGTTAAGTCACGCTCAACAAACAACACTTTTTAAAAACATATAATATACCTCTTCAAACGAAAGCAATCAATAACGGCTACTGTATTTTTAATAAACATTAGGATAAAGATAGATAAGTATCCCAAATTGGATGGTGTGCAAACAACCGTGGCAATATCCGTAATCCCGTAATCCCGGCTATCGTGGCGATAACTTTGTACGTTATTCACATATAATGCTTTGTAGAGAACAGAGTATTTATTTATTTAACAAAATGTATGTATGTAATATACCATCTTTGTATTTATATCTGTGTTAAGTAAGAATTTATATATTTTTTAGATTCACTCTGTATCCTGCTTATTAGTGTTGAAACATTCTGTCCCCCACGCACTGTCCAATATTCATTGCGTATTGAGTGGTATAACTCGTGCTGTCTTACTACCATGGCTAGGAAATGAAAAGAATTAATTCCCCCGAGTAGGAATCAAACCCTTGACCGTTGCGTTTACATTCAGTCGGCAGCCTCCACTTTTTTTCTAATATTATATTGTCAAATCTACCTCCAATAATTTCACTCGAGCGCACGAAGTCTCGGGCGAAATATTAATTTGGGTCTATGCATTACGACGCGACAGCGGCCGACAGTATGACGGATCACTCTTACAGAAAAAAATACGCTATTTACTCATGGGGTAGCACTGAGCTTCGCTTGTCTTAGATGTACAAATATCGAGGGATTTTATTCTGTACTAGCGAATCGCTGGCGGCTTCGCCCGCGTAGACTTATATATACATATTATAGCCAAATTATTAAAAATATTTATACGAGTATAAGTGTATTTATCTGTGTGTTACTGTGATGTAATAATATACTGTGATAAAATCGACTGCCGACTGCCTTCGTTTGCGTGGAATTTAAGAAGTTGATACAATGAAAAATCTCGTTTTCTCCCATTCCCGTAAGTATTTAAAGAAATCTTCTCTTATCCATTTCTCTACACTTCTTGAACTACATGACAATCTATAACTTTGTAAGTCCAGTAGTTTCGATTGTACTTTATCTAGTACTAGCGTTCGTCCGCTTCACAGTTATAAAACTTTTATTTATGAACTTATCCAAGTTGAGGTTAATTATTGATTTAGATATATAAATAATGTTTAAGTTAGGCATTTAAAAATATATTTTGAATAGTAATAATCTTCATACAATGTGGTATATAAACACAAGTTATATTTGTGTCAATAGAGCTTAAAGTACTTGGACACTACTTAAGAATAATACCTATACATATGTTCATTAATTATCTGGATACAAGAATGCCCTGAAAGTACATATTAATATTTTATGTCAGAGTACAATTTAATTTGAAATATCTGATGTAATTGCATTTTCTTAGAAATATCGTGTTATACGTTACCGTACCGTGCTACTATGCGTGTTTTGAATAGTGAACGCTTATTCCCATTATTCATCATACGATGAATAATGGGAATATTATGATTAAAGAAACAGAAACAGAGATGAAACTCTGTGGATGCCCCCTGCCCCAACTCGGTGACATAGGAATATAAGTCAAGTAAGTCATTCCCTTTATTACTAATCTTATAAACCGTTATCACCAGTTTTAGAGTTAATTTAATAATATTTTATTAATTTAAATGCCATAAAGAGTAAACTAATCATGAAATGAAAAAATCATGAAATTGTGTATACAAACAAAGAAGTAGACAATAATTAATAATGTATAAACATAGTATTTGTTTGAATAGAAGTAAAAATGAATGAAAACCTCATAAATAAATATAAATTGACATTATGAATTTATATTTTAATGAACACCCTAAACGAGGTTCTAATATAAATTTGCACAGATTCCACGTACGGACGATAAAAAAGGTAAAAGGATACCCTCGTTATGCGATCATCTAACAATGAGAGCCAATATTTGCGGCCAATGTTTGAGTAACGACCAATTTTAGACATCAACGCGTCTTCAACGGACGGATGACTTGTGAATACTGATATTTGTTAAGTAATCTAAATAATTCATGTTTAATTTCTTGAGTTAGTAAAATAAAAAAAATCAAGCTTTGTTATGTTAGAGGTATTTTAGAGTGTATTTTATTAATTATTTGTTTTATCTATTTTTATCTTAATACAGAAGCGTATTTTTTCGTAAACCCCCAATCATATAATAAGATTTAAAAATTTCCTCGTAAAATGTGCTAAATGATAGAATTAGATTAGAAAATTATAATTCTATTCAAGCGAAACCAGGCTACAATAGGTTTGTAGTTTTCCGCGGCTAACAATTTTCCGTAGGATAAAACGAATTTTCCTTTTAAAATAAATATTTACATTAAAAAGCACCATTAAATGAGACGATGATAAAGAAAATATGAATTACTATATATTCGGTTGCGACTTTGCCCGAGTGAATTACGCAATTTTGGTATTTTTTTATTTCTTGTTTGGGTGGACTTGCGCAAACACATATATTTGTACATAATTACATATTTGTTTATCATATTTATTTGTTTTCATTTATTCTTTACTGTTTATCTTCTTTAGTTAGTCGACTTTGCTAAGATAAAGAGAAAAGTCTTTACAATTTTCCAATTTAACTTTATTTAATTATAATTAAATAATTAATTATAACACATACTAACAAAAACAAAGTTGACTAATTAAAGTACAGCGTTGTTTTCTTATTACGAAGATTCTTTGTTATCGTACTTGATGAATTACTAAAATATTTTTTGCACAAAATTATCTAGATGTGACATGACATGAGCGATGAGCTTTTAAGTGGCGAATTGAAGAAACAACTCTAATTATTTAATTAAAAAAAAAACGCAGGAGTCCTGTTTCGAGGGCTCCTCACTCGAGGAAATTAAATTTTAATTTATTTAAATTTATATTTTCATTTCTTCACTCTGGTGTCAAGGAAGCGGCGTTGATTTTCGTCACGTAACACGTAATGACTCCCGCCTTAGGCGGAAAGTAGGGAACGGAGTGGCTTGAGAAGCCACTAGGCTCCCTCTGGCTACTCTGCTGGGCGAGAAGTTGATTTAACTAGTAAAATTAAAATTAATGATTTTAAATATAATAGTAGTCAAATTAATAGTTTTCTTCATAATTCATTTTCATTCTCTAACAGCGACCCGATGGCAAATTATATGGCATTTCCAATTTTACATAGAAGACAATTCATAAAGAATATATGAAAATATCACGTTTTTATTTTTTTATTGTATTTTACTATGTGGCGTGAACGCCACATAGTAAAATACAAAGCGTATAAGCAATCCGGGGCCGGCTCCCGGTCTATTGTCCGTAACGTACGAGTCTCTCCCATAGGAGCGTCAAGCACGATTGATGGCATCTCATGGGGTCTCATCCCCCTTACAACCAGATATGTGCTATTATACACCCTATTGCTTTCATAATAGGGTGCAAATTTGAGTGAAAGTATCCTGTCCACTCTATATTGTTCTCATATACTGGTATTCGTAGTCTGTAGGTACAAGTTACGCTTTATGTTGTTTGGAAATTATAAATTTGTTGTTTTTTTTGTTTTGTTTTTGTTACGTAAAAATAAGATAGCCTTGCTGAATCATTTCAATTGAGTTTTGGTTAATTTTCCACTATAAATATGTGTATTTCATTATAAATATTTTGGGAAATTTTAGTATAATTTGGGCATTTTTATATATTCCATCGGGACAGACAAAATGATGTTGGTTTTAGCAAAGTAACATCTGTTTATAGTGCTGAAATTAAAAAAGTGTGTGCGCGCAAGTGTGAGCGCGCGTAGAACTGTAACGGAAGTCTCTAAGAACGGGAAAAAAATCATGTATCTATATAATATTTGAGCCCTCATAAATATTTATTTTTAGCTGCTTTTAGTATTTATTGTTATAGACTTATATTAGAAACAGAAATATATTATCTTTGAAAATTTCAACTGTCTATCTCAACCGGCTTACGAATTACAGACTTGTGACAGACGTACAGAAAAACAGTGTAATCTTAATAAGAGAATTCCGTTTCACCGTGGGCACGGAACCCTAAAAATGCTCTCTACTACTCTTTGCTTACTCAGCCTAGTCACTGGCCATAGTAAATATTTTTCTACACAAAAATATCTAACGAACAAGGCCTTGTTGCAAGATAAGATAAAATTTTGTACTTTTCCATAATTTTCCGAAAAAAAAATAAATAAATTTGAAACGCGTGTGACGTGCCCAACAAAGAGCAGCGTATCCGCGTATCTGTAAATCTGCGCACTTTATCACCTTATCCTGCGTTACCACTTTAAATTGATAATTTTAACATACCGCTATTATACGTCACAGAGAAAAATAACTAAAAATATATTCGTATATTTAAAACATTGTCCAAATATTTGCACTTGAGATTTTTATCTTTAATCTCGCTATAGAAAATTTGCAAGATTTGGTTTTATTTTGTTATATTTGGGCTAACGAAAGGCCTCGTCCACAAATTTCAAGTCGCTCAGCGCGCCATGGAACGGGCTATGATCGGTGTATCTCTAAAGGATAGAATCCGAAATGAGGAAATCCGGAGGAGATACCAGAGTTACCGAAATAGCTCAAAGAATTGGCAAGCTGAAGTGGCAATGGGCGGGGCATATCTGTCGTAGAGCCGACGGCCACTGGGGCAGACGTGTCTTAGAGTAGAGACCCTGTACAAAACGACCGGTGGGACGACCCCCTGCCAGAGGTTGGCGGGAAGCGGATGGGTCCGAAGAGCTGAGGATCGAGTGTGGTGGCGAGAATTGGGAAGGCCTATGTCCAGCAGTGGACAAAAGATGATTGTTGATGATGATGATGATGATTTGCTTGATACTACAACACAAAATAATTTTAAATCAAGTTTTCTAAACACTTACTTCATATTTATATAAAAATCAATAAATTGAATATAATAATACCAATTTGAGGTAAAAATATATATTTACGTTCGACGAAGTGTCTTCGTGACATTATACCGTCTGTTCAATATTTTTATATCTGAAGCTAAAATAAGATACTTTCAATTGTCTGTAGGTATGAGCTGTAGGCTATATTTAGAAAAAAATATTTTAGTCCTCTTATCGATCGAGAAGTTATTTTGTTGTGCATACTTCTTACGGAGTGGAGTAGGATTTAAATTTGAAGTGAAAAATCACATCTCTTTTCCAAAAACATAGATTTATTATAGTTTTTGTAAACCTTTTTAATGATAAATATAAATTAGAGTTATATTTAAGGAATACAAAACTGTAGCATAATATTTATTTTCTTTTTAATAGTAGAATCATATAGTAGTATAATAAATTTAGTCTAAAACTAAGTTTCTCAAGCCCAAATGGATATACGAGTATTGTTAGTGAATTAGATTTGAGGTCGTCCTGGCTGGCTGGCCTGGTTGTGTGTTTGAATCCCATTCTAGAGAATGAAATATTATTTTATTTCCTCCCTCTGGCAACGAGGCAAAGCACGACGTTGAGTTCCGCTACTGAACAAGCAATGCTTCGAAAATTCTGCAGAAAGTCGAGAATGAAAATGTCTTCCTGGGGAAAGGAATGTTTTACACTAGGTTACCAGGTAGCCTCTACTTAACCTGCTATGAAAAATGTGGGGTAAAGCGTGAATCTTCTTTTATTATATATAGAGTGAATTAAGTTAACAGTAATATAACATTATACGAAAACTTCTGGAATATAAAACATGTTGTTTCGATAGACGTATTATCGTGAAACGTATTAGCCACAAGGCCGGCCGATAATGCCGGTAACATACCTACTTTAGAAGTCAGTTTAAATTCGAAATCAGATTCCATTGATATGGACTGATAAGTGGAAAATATAGTTGTTGATAAACTATTTTTATTAAATATATTGGAAATTGATAAAAAAAATACACTTACACTAATTATCATTTATACTATATCTACATACATCTAATATTCTAAAAGTGCTATTCTCACAAAGAACAAAGATGGGACAATGGATGGTTTTGAGAAGGTGGAGGTTCGAGTGATGTTATGTTATCTTTAACTTCTTTTATACTTTTATAAATATTACTACTGACAAAAAATTACTATATTACGTACTCCGATTTCTGCTTTATTTGCGTTTAAAAGATATCTATCTGAATAGAGCGGAGGAAACTTAATTTAAAACATAAAATCATCTATATACTCGTATATAGACAAAGGCCTGAGTATGAACTGGCACAGGACATGTATCAACTAGGCGAAATGAACTGAGTGAGATACGTTATGGGTATAACACATCATATGTTGCTGATTCGTTTCTCACTCAGGGTATAAAATATTTTCATTTCTTCGCTCCGGTAAGAAGACAAAGCGCAGCGTTGAGTTCCGCCTCACAACATGTAATGTCTGGAAAAGTGGGCGGAAACTTGGTGTACCGCTTGTTTTAGCACTAGGATCCTTCTGCTTACGTCGGTATACGGGAAAAACTACTTTATATCAATCAAATCAATCAAATCAGCCTTTTCTGGTCCTCTGTTGGACATAGGCCTCTCCCAGGGTGCGCCAAAGCTACCGACCCTCCGCCTTCCGCATCCAGTCGAAGCCAGCAACCTTCTTCAGGTCGTCGGTCCATCGAGCTGCAGGGCGCCCTGCGCTACGCTTGCCGATCCCCGGTCTTCACTCAAGGACTCGTCTGCTTCAACGGCCATCGGCTTGGACAGAACTTCCTTTATATAGACAGAACTTTTCGAAATGCTCCATGCGATGACATGCACGAATATTATGTAGATGTTATCAAAAAAAATCTTTTGCCCAGAATGCTAAATCAAGATAAATCTTAAATTTTTACTGGGATTTCCAATTGTAAATAACATATATTATACTAAACATATCAGAATTGATAACTGTATCTGAGATGTCTGCTGATACGAGGGCATTACTGTGAAATCATTTTTAATAGAAATATTAAATATTAAATTGATTACAACGTAGAGTTAGATTTATAGTTTAAATCTGTAATATTAATCGTAAAGAGGACGATTCTTTATTGTTGCTACTTTAAAGTTATCTTTTAATTAGATTACATGTATTTCATAATTTTTATTGTATTTTGCATAAATGTTAAAATTATTAAATATTAGCTTTCAGATGCGGCCTCGCCCGGTTGGTTAAAAGGAAATAACTAAGAATTGTAAATGACACATGACACAATCTTGTAAAGTGTCCGAGGTAACTCTGATCGTAGGTTCAGATACATCAGAACAATTAACCTGATGGAATCCTTTATCCGCGAATAATGGATTATCTAACACAAAAAATATTTTTCAATCCAAACTAGTAGTTCTTGAGATAAGCGCCTTTAACTAAACAAACTCTTCAGATTATCCCGATAATACTAGTATATGCGGGATATAGCGTGAAGACAGTCAGAATATAGCTTTTACGAGTAATACTTATTTAAGAATTGACAGCTAAATTAACGTAAGGAAAGCCCGATATCTCAGTTAGTCGCATAGAACCAGTAGCGACTCTAGCAGTGAGGAGACGAGGTGTATAATATGTGTGCACAGCGATCATCCATCAACGGTTATCAAGGGTAATTTGGTGATAAGCTATCAGTACTGTGGCCACACTGTACCGTGACTTCGACAAAATCGACTTTATTCTCGTCTATCAGTGCTTTCTTAACAATAGCCTTGTTATTTGCCTGTAATGGATTTGAGTCTATGGTTCTGATGTTAAATTAATGTTTATACAGTAAGTGTTGTTTCTGGGTTCGAATTCGATTTGGGGATAAAAATGACTCAGTCTGGTTATAAAGAGTATGACAGTACAGCTCTAACTTAGTTTCTTAATTTTATTTTATTGTATTTTATTAGGTCCTATATCGTCTTATCATAAAATTCCCACATTTTTTTTCTTTTAAACCAGGATAGCAGACAAACCATATGGAAGCGCATAATTTGAATTATTTTGATTTCCCATTCTATTAGACAAAGCTCTGGCAGACAAAACGGGCCGTTTAGTTGTTCCACTAAACATGCAGTATGTCGAAATTTGGCTAGAATAGAAAGATTTCTTCTACCCAGAAAAGAAACGTAAACTTTTACACTTTTCGTCACTTTAAGATAAACTCTTCATTTAATTTTTGAAACGTAGTCGCAGTATTCCGCACCTTGTGTTAAGACACTCCCTTTTCCTTTTTAAAGTTTAGTGACGAAGATCACCGCCGCACTTTGTATCCAAACATATATTTATAGATAAAGTAGTAGTATGATGCTATTTGTTGTATATTGTTAATTGATTTATTGATTGTTGACAGGATACCTGGCAGCATCCGGACTTACTCCAAATATAATAAATTACTCCTTACGACGTAACTTATGATCGATCTGTCTTTATCATATAAAGTCTATCTAGTGGAGGACTGTTCGTGTATTCAATTGAAGGTTGTAAGTTCAGTCTCTGTTAGAGGAAATGTTCATATTTAAAAAAAAAACATAACACTATACTATTTTAGCTCAACCTGCTAGCTACTATGCGAGGTATACTTGAAAATTAAATAACAAATGTATGTAGAGTGACATACAGTTGCAAGGTGGTCGCTTGATGACATTTTTATCACTGTTACTTTGACTATTTTCATGATCTATACATATCTTCTTTTTTTCGAAATTAACGTTACTGCTGTTAGCCCTACTGGCTAGGTAGGGAAGAGAGTACTCTTGTCTCTGAAAAATTTGCAAGCACTATGTTCCTGTTTTTGAGGATGCCGGCGGTGGTAGGGTACCCCCTGCGAGACGCTAGCCTTGGCTTGCTGCCGTCGAACAGACTGAAAATGAATTCTATATATCTATGTATATAAACACTGTTACTCAGTGACTAACAGATAACGTACAAACGGAATTACTGGACTTATACTGGAAATTTGACATGGAGATAGGTTAAGAGGTGTAGGAGAGGAGGAGAGGACTAAGAGAAGAAAGCTCGTAAAATTGAATGAAAAGTGAGAACGGAGTGTCTCAATTCTGGTTACTCTAACGTTGCAAATATTGAATACATCATAAAATAATAACAAAGCAAAGAAAAAGGACCAACTTCTGTTTTTATAAGTTACAATTTCTAACAAAAGAAGAAAAAAATGTGATTTGGAGCTTTTACATAAACTAAATCAAATAAATCATATAAATATTTTTATTGCGGAAATAAAAAAAACTAGTTATACAGTAATCCCGCGCCAGGGTTACGACCGATAGTGATCGTAAATCTGTCCGATAGACACTCGGTCACTACTCGGTAAACATACGACTTATCGAATATCGATATACGGACAAACAAGAATGTAATGTTATAAAAGATTTTTTAATATTTTTGGAGGACATCCTGGCGCAGTGGGCTAGTTGGTATAGCGATGGTTGTGGGTTCGATTCTCGCTCTGGAGGGTAAACTATTTCTCCGCTTTTGACGAGACGGTGGCGACGTGGAGTTCCGCCACTCAGTACGCTATGTCTTGGATATAGGTGGAAAGCAGAGAACGAATTTTCATTTTTTTTCAAGAGTTCACATTAGGTTATATCTGCCTATCGTGTTATATGCGTGGTTAAGCGTGAACCTACAAATGTATATTCCGAATATTATTTTATTTTGAAAATATAAACTTAATATGGTGCTGTTGGATTGACTTTATTAAAATCCGTTTTAAAGTTGTGAGTCAAAATTATTGGTAAAAAAAACTAAAAAGGCTTTAAGTCGTATAAGTTACCTTCCA
The DNA here is from genome assembly GCA_013403645.1 of Heliconius nattereri. Taxonomy (NCBI): domain Eukaryota; kingdom Metazoa; phylum Arthropoda; class Insecta; order Lepidoptera; family Nymphalidae; genus Heliconius; species Heliconius nattereri. Next base: position 10,041,723 of record JAAIXI010000222.1, read on the forward strand.
ATTTGATCATTAGATCTTCCTTTACAAATAAAGCTAGCGTGAAGCTAAAGAACAAAAATAGGTTTTCTTGTACAAAAAAAAACATAATCATTATATAAAAATATATAATAAAAAACCTAAAAAGGCCCTTTGATAAGATATACTTAGTGATTTTTAAAGTACCAACACATATTGATAGGCGATGCCACAGTACCTGTCCAAATTGCGATTATTATGTAGATAACCGATTTCGTTACGTTACGTAGCATTATAATTGTGGCCTAACTCCAATTTTATGAGGTAGCGCTTAGCCGTGATGTTACCTACGTATTGTATTGATATAGAATACTGCTTAAGTAAGTATTGTATTGATATAGAATACTACTTAAGTAAGTATTGTATTGATATAGAATACTACTTAAGTAAGTATTGTATTGGCGACCCTGTCTCGGCAAAAGAAGCACAGGCCGCCCTACAACCAGGTGGACCGACGACCTTAAGAAGACAGCGGGAATCCGCTGGATTCAAAGGGCGCAGGACCGAACGGAGTGTCCAGCAGTGGACATTGAAAGGCTGATGGATGGATGGATGGAAGTCTTGTATATCATCATATCAGCTATATCATGTTATGTATGCTATATCAGCTTCACGCTGTTACGTAGCATTGCTTGTTACGTAGCGGATTTCAACGCCACTATTTGCCTTGACACCAGAGCGAAGAATTTAAAATATAAATGTAAATAAATATATTATTTCCTCGAACCCACAATCGTCGCGTTACACTCACACCCTTGTGCCGCTGCGCTACGATGACATAATAATATGACTTTAAACTAACTGAACCCCTAATTCTATGAAAAGATCAAAAATATTTAACTTATTCATTTTTTAATGTGGAACATTTAAATATTCTTTATGAAAAAAATGTTTTTACGGAATACTGGTTACTAAGTAAAATTATTAAGTATATTTAAATCATTTTATTCAGTAAAATGAAACCATACTTATACCTAATAAAAATGAATAATTTAAAAATTATAAAAATTAATACCACTTTGATAATTCTAGAATACCCGATAATAGACAAACTTGAAAATGCGTTCTAATAATAAAGAAAGATAAATAATTAAAATACATATAATGCTACTAAGATACTTACAAATTTTATTTTTTTATTTTTAATTTTTGCACACCTGCACATTTTGATCTCCCACGTGACAGGTTGGCTGGTAGAAAATGCTTCTTAGCGTTAAGCCCGCCTATTGTACATTTATTTTATTTTTTGTGCAATAAAGAATATAAATAAATTCAATTGATTTTGTAAATCAAAAACTACATCACTTAATTGTATTACTACCATATATGGGTAATTTAGTGTACGGTACTACTATAAACCAAATTATCTCAAAAATTAATCTAAAGTATAAAAAAGTCGTGGATACGTCACTGTCACGTCCATCTATTTTTTGCCTCCATACATCTATTCTAAACCAAACTAGCATAGAATCAGATAGCTGCAGGACAAATAAATGTAAAATAAATGAAAATGTCAGTTTTCTATTCACATTCGAGGATATTAAGCTAAAAAATAATATTACTAGAAAAATTTCTAATGTCAGTCCCATAACAAGTAGGATTGAAGTCGTTCGTATCGCAGGCACAACCACATGTCCCATTTCTGGTAGAAAACAGTACATTAAACTCAGCAAGAATATTATAAGTTCTTCATACATTTGTATAATCGCTACAGATATTGCAGTATATTTTAAAATTCCATTCTTACTGTATAAATCTTCTGCTTTAAGAAAAAGAAAGGTGTGTAGATACATATTCCACGCGGCACACGCTGTCCATACTGGAGTCATCAGATTTAAAAACGTGATCGTTTCGTATAACAGTCCATTGTAACACTCTGTCAGGTTGTAATATAGAGTGAGAAGAGAGAGATGAGTCACTCCACAGTTAATATGCTGCTGGTGTATGAATCTGTTGAGGTTTTTCGATTTCTCCGTACAACATTGCATTGCGAGTCCTGCGACAGCGAATATCCATGTATAGATTGTTCCCAATATTAAAGTATATAAAACATTGTCTTCTATATTTGGGAAGTCTTTGGTTTCGTTTCTAGTGTTATTATTATAGAAACAAAAATCGTCGAAATCGTCCATGTTTTAACAATCCACATCTCTAAATGAATTCATTATTTACAATTAATATTTTTAATGTAGAGTTTTAAGTAGAGCTAATGACGATAGTTAATTAGTGTTGATAGATTAATTTAATTAAATATATTTATGTATGGATAAGGTATTTATAGTTGTAGTTAATATTTGAAAAAAAAATGATAATAGTTTTTTTTTATATTTTTATTTTGTCGCTCTGCCTATGCCTTTACTATATATACTATGCCTATTATATACTATGCCTTTTCACCACTTTAAGGAAATATAAATATTAAACTGTTTCTTTTGTGAGTGGGAATCGTAACCACGACCGACGCGTATACGTACACGCGTAGTAAAAGCTATTGATTAATCTAATCTAAATATAGAATATTGTATCGCTGTACGTAGGTGAATAAGTTTTTATATCAGTTCAGAAATTGTCGTGGTATTATAAGTGGTGGTCAAATAATCCTCTAATAGTATTACTCGATAATTTTTAATTGAATGGTAAAGAATGTTCATTTTTGTGTTATTTGGTTCCGTATATATTTTAATATTTTTTGTAATTTTGTTACACATTTTTTAAAATCGTTTAGGCTGTCGTGTTACAATGGAACAGCGTCTGACTTTCAATGCTATAGTTGTGTGTTCAATTCTTACTCGGGTGAATTATTATGTTTGTTTCTATTTAATCGCTCTGGTAGATAGAAAAATTATTTGCGCGGCGTTGAGTTTCGCCACACAATTCATAAATTAGGAGGTAAGTGAAGAAAGGTGTGTCTTAACACTACCCTCTGTCTACCCTGCTATATGCTCTATATAGGATGAAGCTATACTATAACTATAATACTAATATCATCCCACGAGGATTCCTAAAAATGATTTATTCAACACACATAATCCGCTATTAACTCCTACGCGGTCGCCGTAGGAGACAATGCTACAGGTTTTATATCTAAGAATGTAAGAGCACTTGTATATCGTGGACAAGTGGACTGAATAGATGGAGATAGTCATCTATTCAATTCTGATGAAAATATTTTTGTGATAGTGACATTGTGTTAGTATGATTTGTCTTAATTAGAGGTGTTTTATGTTTTTTTTGAATGAAGGAGTAATTAATTTGGTCAATACTACGAAACTACCTTACTACTAACTTATTACTACGAAACGGAAAATAATTACGAAACGAATAACGTTTCGTAATTATTTTGCTTCGAAGTTTAAATAATATAAATTCACATTCAAACTCAAAATATTCTTTATTCAAATAAGCAATTATTATAAGCACTTTTGAATCGTCGAATGAACATATGAACAAAAAGCTACCACCGGTTCGGAAGGCAGTTCTGCTGAGAAGAGCCGGCAAGAAACTCAACAGTTGCTCTTTTCAAAATCAATGGTACAATCTATAAACATTAGCTGGCAGCTATCCTGCATTACATTCAATAGACATTAATTCCATACATGCTTATCCTCTAAATATTCTTGAACAGTGTAATACGCTTTACTTGTTAGAATTTTTTTTACAGATATTTTAAATTTTGGTAGTGGCAAACTAAGAATACACTGCGGAATTTTATTATATACACGTATACTCAGACCCATAAAGGATTTACTAACTTTTTGGAGGCGAAAACTTGGTGTAACAAGCTTATCTTTATTTCTCGTTCCTATCGTATGACTGTCACTATTTTTGCTATGACAATGTATATTTTGTCGGACAAAGAGAATGTTATAATATACAAATTGGGAAGCAACTGTAATAATACCTGCATCTTTGAAAACATCTCGCAGAGAATCTCGAGCTCTTAGATTATAAATATATCTCACGGCTCTTTTTTGGAGAATAAATATTGAATTGATATCTGCAGCACTGCCCCATAGCAGCATTCCATAAGATAAAATACTATGAAAATAGCTATAGTAGACTAGTCGGGCAGTTTCAACGTCCGTCATTTGTCTTACTTTTTTAATTGCGAACGCGGCAGAGCTGAGTTTATTCGAAAGTGCTTCCAGATGAGTGTTCCACTGGAGTTTGGAATCTATAGTTACACCTAAGAAAATATCTGATTCCGACAAATTGAGAGTTTTTCCTTTTATTAGTAGAATAAAATTTTTAACATTTTGTAAAGCAAACTCAATACATTTAGTTTTATTAGCATTTAACATTAGATTATTAACATCAAACCAACGAAGAATATGCGACAAAGCACTATTCACATCGTCATAGTTTATTTTGTTTCTGTCAACATTAAATATTAAAGAGGTATCATCCGCGAAAAGTACACATAGGTTCTTCACATAAAAAGGTAGATCGTTAATATAAAGAAGAAATAAAAGGGGACTAAGAATGGATCCTTGTGGAACGCCCATCTTTAGAGGAGATCCAGATGATTTTACACTATTTATACTAACCCTCTGGATTCTTCGATTTAGATATGAGGCAATAAGGTCAAGGGCAGTATCCTGTATACCATAATGTTTTAGTTTTAACAACAGAGTTACATGGTCTACGCGCAATCAAAGGCTTTGGATAAGTCACAAAACACTCCAATTGCATTTTGTGACCTCTCCCATACGTCATAAATGTGCTTTAGGAGTGCGGCACACGCATCCGTAGTGGACTTGCCTTTGGTGAAACCATATTGCTCACTATGGAAACAATTGTTAATATTTAAGAAAATTGTGAGCTGGTTGAATATTATTTTTTCAAATATTTTACTTAAGGATGGCAAAACAGAAATCAGTCTGTAACTTCCAGGCTCAGATCTATCTCCACTTTTGTAAAGCGTAAAACTATTTCGCTATATTTCATTAAATCAGGAAAAGTACCGGATTCTACACAATTGTTAAAAATTAAAGCTAATACCTCACGCTGTATCCTGTGTATAGTAGGAGAAATAAAACGAATTAAGAGTTAATACACTCCCTTCTTTACGCATCGCCTTATTTTAAGACTATATGTTGTCTGTTAAGTTGCGGAACTCAACATCGCGCCGCTGTTTATACTTTCTTGTATTTATTTGAAGGATTTAAGTTGCGATCTGAATTAACTATCTAAACTAAATTGTTTATTTATAATTTCTAGTTTAATCCCTTAGTAGGTTGTGACAAACGTTAATGTAATACTTTACGTGTACTTTGACCCTTTTAGGGGTGGCACTACAGCTATAACAATAAAATTAATTTGTCTATCCGTTTCAATTATTTATACTAAAAACTAAAGAGCCAAAAATAAAGTAATGTTGACCGAGTTTAAAATAGCGTGTTGAGTAATAGAACTAAACAGCGCTTTGTATTTCCGTAATTGGGATAATAACCCACAACTAGCGTGCATACAGTCAGATTCTGTCCCGCTGCGCTATCATGGCCTGAACTATTTAGTAAATTAGAAATAAAGTAATTAAGATTGAGAAATTAAAAGTTTATAAAAGTATCAAAGTATGTGGCGTACAATAATACAATAAAAATGTACATACCTTCATCATTAGCTTTAACGTGCGGTCCCGTTAGCTTTTACTTAGTAGAAGGGAAATGACTAAATACCTATAATAACAATATAGAATATGACATTGGCCACTTTTTAAAGCTCGGAAGGTAACACTGACCACAGGTACAATGGGCTCCGATACAAAAAGATGATATAACTTAGAAAAGAAATCAAGAAAACTCATATGCTATTAATAGTTATTTTCTATAAATTAATTCACATTCTGGGGTCATTATCAACGCCGAATGTTCGTGAGGGTGGTCGCGTGAGATCGCCAGATATCGCGCTCCACTCGCCCGTAATCGGTTTACTTGCTACGCTTTGACGTGTGTCACAAGCCTTAAGCGGCGCCTGTGCTATACAGTTGGAACTATTAATAAATGTAGATTTACAACTATCCCGCATAGCAGGGTAGGCAGAGAGAACCTAGTGTTAAAACACTCCAATCCCCCTATCTTCACAAACGTCACGTTTCGCCAAGAGCAACTGAGCTGATTGTGAGGTCGATTTTCATACATATTTTATTTCCATTTCTTTACTCTGTAAGACAAAGCTCGGCGTTAAGTTCCGCCATTGAACACGTATAGAACGCTATCTCGGGCTCTTTTGTTCTGTGTCATACCTATACAATTCTTAGCCATTTCCATTTAACAACGCGACCGAAAACTTAATAATAATGAACGCTGAAAATATGAAAGACTTTTTTAATAATGTTAGCGAATCGCTCGCGGCTTCGCCCGTTTGGACTGCAAAATTATTTATTTACTAATCAGAATCAGAATTATTTTTGTGCTTTTATAATAATGCCATTTTAAAGACAATATCCATACATTGATAACTTAAGTTTGCCAAGTCAATATTTGTAACAGTTAACAAAATAATGTACATCGATATTACTTTTTATTTATGAAACAATTTTAATAATATAAACACTGCACCTATATTAAGAGAAGGTTGCCAAGATACGATAACGGAACCTGAGATTTAAGATTAGCTTGCACAAACGCACATACATTTTAAAAACTATTGGTTTGGGATCTACTGCACGAATACTGCATGCTCCCAATAATAGTGTTTCTTGTATATCTTCCACGTTAGGTACATGGAAGACACCGATCGGGTACTATTTTATTACTTATATCATCAATATGAACATAAAAATACTTATTAAAATTTTTATAATTTTCTTATCAGTAATTGTCCAAATAAAAAAAAATATTCCTTTGTCTCATAATATTTTGTACCACATCCCAGGGGGCGCCTAATGCAGGTGACTTGCAAGGGTTATTAGCTTGCCACTTTACCTATTAATGAGAGGGTCTCTCTATTGCTATTATGTAAATAAAAATATATTCTCTATTTCTCAAATTCTACTTAACTATACAAAATAAATAAAAATGATTATTTTTTTTATATTTCTCAAAAGCGGCTTTACAGATTTATCCGTATAGCAGTATAGGTGGAAGGCATTTAGCGTTAAGACACCCAATGTCTCACTTTCCATCCAATTTTCGAGACATTGCGTATCGATTGGTTCGACCCTACTCAGCGCTGTGTCTACTTGAGAAAGGAAATGAAATATGAACTTTCAATGTATGTGGATTGAACCCATAACCCTCGCATTTAGTCAGATTCCTCTATTCTACTGCGCAACGACCGGTTTTTTGCTGTTCAGGCATTGATATTTTATATTTCATAAAATACAATCGTTTTGCAAAATGCATTCTTTGACATTTTTTTTGCATGTTTTAACCAGAAAATGTCAACGTGGGACATTTTATTATGTCAATTTAAAATAATCCTTCCCTGACTATAAATAAAGTTAAAGTTACTTTAAAATCTAGTTTTAAAATAACGAAACTAAAATTACATTGACGTCCCAAGAGGTTTGAATTGCAAAATAGATAAGATCATCCTTCACGTGTGGTCTTAAATGTACGAGTCATGCATAGTTTGTAGATCTTAGATAGTTAAAAATGGAAACATTTTGACTAATTCCTTGCTAAATACGATGGAGCTTAACGCCGCAGTACATTTGATTTATATAGGATTGAATAGGATTACCTAATTATTTGTTGTATTACCACATTAACTAATTAACTAGTACTGAAGTGTCAAAACTTGATTGGACTTGGATTTGACAAGACTCGAATTCACGCCTCTTATCCAAGTTGTCGGTGTCAAAGAGGAATCGTATCTTATTTTCACTACGCTCTTTTTATAATCCCTCATATTACGAAAAAAGAGTGGGAAGAAAGGTGGAACAGAGTGGAACTATAAACGCTACAATTGTGGGTTCGATCCGGTAACGAGTCAAACTGCAGCGTAGAGTTCTAACACTCAGCACTCAATGCCTCGAGGATGTGGTGAACGAAAATGTCTTAATGGGAATGCAATGTCTTAACATTAGGTTTCCAGTTTTCCACGCCACGTATAAGTTACAATGTGAAGCTAAAAAAATATGAAATTACGAAAATTACACACATTTTAAATATAAAAAAACATACAAAATGTGCTTTTCGATTAAGACGAAATAGTTTTTGAAGTAGGTATATATCTTCCACTGTCTTTTTTTTGTCATTCCTAAATGACATCTATGACTCATAATCATATATCAGCTTACAGAAGGGTAGACAGAGGTAAACTAGTGTTAAGACACTCCATTTTCTACTTTCCGCGCAGTTCTAGAAACAAATCATGTTGAATGGCGGAAAAGAGCGTCAAATTTTGTTTTGTTATTAATTTATAGAGTGGGAAACGAAACCACAGACTTACATTATCAATTTAAAACAGAAATATTTTGCCATTTACATTTCCCTACAAACTAAAACTAACGTTATACCTACAGTTGTAATACAAAAACAGGTCGAAAGCTTATATAATAAATATTGTGTTCAAATGATTTGCAATTTTCTTTTATTGTATCAGATCGGTGCAATAAAATTACAGCAATTTGTCCTGTCGTGTGAGTTGACGCGGCTAATATGGTTTTATTGCCTTCTCTTCTGGTCATGGTGACTTGCAGTCCATGCACGGCGGCTGGCTTTGTGGGTAGCTGGGTAAATATTATACAATTATATACGGTATTTGACGCTATTGTGACGCATTTGGGGACGTGAGCTGGTTGTGGGTTTCAACTTTACGAGGGAAATGATTGGATTTTAATTAATTGTTATTTATTCGATTTGCTTATCAATAAACGCGGTGTTGTGTTCCGTCATTTGTTCCCTCAATTAGGAGGAAATTAGCAAACGATCAGTTAAAAGTATGGGTTAACTGGGAGGGAGCAGTGGGTTCCCTTTGCGTACGCATAATGCAATAGGCTAAGGGAACCCAGTGTAAAGACAGTGCGTTCCCCATATCATGATAAGTGGCGGAACTCGTTACCAGAGTGAAGAAATTAATATATAAAATATTTCATTTGTTCGAGCGGGAATCGACTCCATTACCAGTTACGTTTACAGCTGCTTACTTGTGCCCCTGCGTCACGATCGGCCTTAGCCAACCTTATATTAAAGTGTTTAAATATACTTTACGTACGTGTATAAAGCTAAACCTAATAAGTGTAAAATCGTCCATAAATAACTATTATGTGATTATACTTAATAGAATATTTTATGGTTAACTAAAATCTCGTATATTTTGATGAAGTATTACAGTTTTATAGGATATTGGTTGAACATAATTACAATTTATTATTATGGATTTTTCTCATAATAGGTAACTAATGCAGTTATTACTTCAGTAGCTTCTCACGCCTCCTTGCAAAATTTTTGTTATCATAAATAAGCTACATATATAGATATGTATTTTTCACGAGGTAAAAGTGTTTTTTTTTAAATAACTTAGAAGAAGATGACCATTAGTAGTGGAATATCGCCTGACCGTAAAGTGTAAATGCGACATTTGTGGGCACATAGTGTTAAGACGTTCTGTTCCCTACTCTCCGTCCATTTTTTTAAGACGAAATTTCGCCATTGAGTGGCAGCATGCCTTGAAAAAATCGGGGAACAGAAGCATTTTAATGGGAACGGAGTGTCTTTACAAAAGGTTCCCATGCTACTTCTGCCTACCCTATGTGCAGGATATAGCGTAAAGCAATAAAAAGTATAAAATATTAATTTCATCCGTACTAAAGTAGTGTTGAAATAAAAAAAAAAATTAAAAATGTCGTTCAAATAATAAAAAAAACATTAAAAATATTTTACAGCTAATTTGCAACAAAGTTTTCAATGCAGCATAAGTATGTAATGAGTTTCATCTAATGTATTGGTCGTAAAAGCTTTATGTAATTTATGTTCACGCAAAGTTTTTCAAGTCGATGCGGTCGTGGCGCAGTGGTTATGTGTTCAATTCCAACTAAGGATAATGAAATTTTATTTTTAATTAGGTACTACCCTCAGGTTACAAGAAAGGGAGCGGTCTAGTATTCGGGCGGAGAGCGGAAGACAGAGTATTTCGACATTAGGTTGTATTACCTATAATTAAATGCGAGTAAGACAAAGCTTCGGGTATAAGGAATCTGGTTTGGAGAAATCACGTAATACAAGTAATGGTAAGATATTGGAACAAGTGAATGAAGAGGTATATTTGGGAAGTACGTTCAGTAGAGATAACAAATACGAGATGGATGTGGAAAGGCTTATCGGTACCAGGGTTAACGGAGCCTCATATAGATAATTATATTTGTTAAATTAGATTAAAATTATTGAACAAAAAAAATATGTAAGCTTCAAAGCGCATTTTTTAGATGTCAATTTAAGAATTTGGAAACATTTCAACCCCGTATCATATTATAAGTATGTATTGCGTGTCATTATAGAAGCGAATACAGATAGGCTCAGGATTAGTAAGCTACCGTCGTTGCGTGTACGTGTGTTTTATAGGGGCTCTACATTACCATACACCTTACTTTACGCTGTGCGTTATACAACTGTATAAGTATTGAGACCAAATATTTTAACAGGCCAGAGGAAGGAATATGAAGGGAAAGGGAATAATAGGGTTTACTTCTGTTTCTACAGACTAGCTAGCAACTACAGAGTAGTTTGTGTTTCCGAAAGATATTTTAAAACTATACATTTAAGGTTAAATCCTAAAAAAATATAGTCTCAAAAGGGGGGCAATATTTTATATTAAAGCCACTAGTTCTTCAAGTGAGGTATTAGATGAAAGGGCTTGTGGACTGAATATGAAGTTCAATTTCTTATACCTTCTTCCTCTAACCATCAATCGTAACAATGTCGAGCCTTATTTTTTTTAATTAAAATTATTCTAAGTTACTTTTTTATAAATTATTTAATTATACTTTAGAATTTTAATATTATAACAATATTTCTAAAATTCATCATTTCATTGAATCATTTTATCGCTGTCCTCTTTTTTACATTTACTGTACAACAATCCTTATATGATTGCTCTACATTTGCCCCTGGACGTGTAGAGCGGCCTGTAGTGAGGGGGACTCGTGTTTGGTAATGATAACAAAAAATAAATCTATTTTTAAGTCACTCTATGAAAAGTTTTATATTGTATTATACGTGTACCTATTGGTTTTCGTTTACAACTTCGTTGGAATTTCAGAAAATCCAATCTTAGTGTTTCCAAGTCCAATTTCAGAGAGCTACGCGCTACGCGCTGTGTGTCATTCTCTCAGCAACGGTAGAGTCCTATCTTACTACTTTAGTGCCTAAGCTCGAGTGGTTTACTAGTAACTTCTGAAGAGTTCCACTATTCAGATCCTGGCTCCATCACCAAACCACTTCGTTTTTGTGTTATCATCTAAGCCACATGTAACTGCCAATGATGATATAATTATTTATTATATGTGGGTCAAATTCACTCTTAGTCTTAGTCTTACCTAGTTAAAAATAGACTTAATAAAATCGTGATAATAATTTCGTAAAAATTTTGGAATAACAAGATAAAACATAAAATTTAAATAAAATGCGCGTTCAGTATGAAGAGAAGAAACTTTGTGCTCAATTTCTGTTCTATATTACGTGATTGTATACCGTGAAGTTATATATACATTGCTTCAGGTGTAGTGTATATAGAAGATAACATTTCTAAAGCGCTGTACCGGCAACGACTCAGTGATTGAGTAAGTCAATTCTTAATTCTTAGTTTATTAATTCTTTAATTAAATATAAGAAAAACTTCAAAATCTTATATTTTCTTTAAAAGTTTTTGCCTAAGTTATTGTCTTTGTTTACATGACGGTAGTGGATTTAATTCCTGATATCTAAGTGTTGGTGTTTATTTCCGCCTTTTCCACACGAAATGTTAGAAAACTTGCAATCTGTGGGAAACGGAGTTTAAACTAGGTTCTTTTTTCTTCTGCCTACCCGGACATAATGTGGAGCTACAAAAATAAATAAATAATAATTAATTCCACCGAGTGGGAATCGAATCCGCAACCGCCCCGTTACAGTCACACGAGATGACGAGAAACGGTTGTTCTTCACTACTTTTCTTAATATGTTACAAAATATATTAGACTTCTTGACGTGTGGTGTTGTTTTAACGTCCATTTAACGTACGTCATCTGTTTTGACGTCTTATCTCTACTACGGCGATCATTAAATCGTGAGCCGGTAAGGTCTTTCTCTAAGGGAGTCGCTACATTTATACGTAGATAGTTAAATAAATAACCTGCTTTAATTTTAATTTGTGATTAGAAAACTTAATCGTCTAATGTTCCTTGTGATGGTTAAAGTATGTTGTACGATTATTGCGTGATTTGTGGTGGAACTCAACGCCGTATTTGTCTGGCGTGAGAAAAAAATATGTAATAATTCTTGCGACTACAAAGTATAGAGAAGCCTCTATATGTGATCTTATTTTTTATCGAAAAGCTATTATATTTACTTGTTATATTATTAAATGTTCAGTGATTATATTGTTATTAAGAAATTTTACGGTAGGAAATTTCTGCAGTAACCCATGCAACAGTCTTGATTTCGATTTTACATAGAGGATTTTTTTTATATTGATATAAAGAATTAAATAAATTAAAAAAGTAAATAAATCTAATAAATTAATTTGAGTCTCTTTAATTGTAATATTTTCTATATTAAGTATTACTTGATCAATTATTATCCATTAAATGTTTCATAGAATTTCTACTCGAACAGATAAACTATTAAAAATTTTAATACGTTTTAAAGCGTTTGAACCTGTGTACTCATCTGCTATATAATAACTGTCAGTGAGCGCTGTCTGTATGTACGTTAGTGTCAAAGGTCGCGACTCTCCCGCTGACACGAGGCAAATACCTCGCGTTCCCGTATTTTGACACGCAGACGAACAGACCAACTGTCAAATGAGACTTTAGACAGCAAATAGAGTGAAAAGTTACAATAGTTAATATTAAAGGCCTTTCATATATTTTTTATTAATAAATAAAATCATAAAATAAATAAATAAATAATAGATAGGAAAATTTCGTATAGTTGGTCCTTTCTCTATGTGTCCCTGATCTAGACTAATATTATGAAGCTGATGGGTTTGTTTAGTTGAACGTGCTAATCTCATGCACTACTTGAATTGAAAAATATTTTTTGAGAAACTTCATAGTATTACGGTAAATTGATATACAATATATTTGTATACGTACATGTATTATTGTACCTGTACATGTAATATGATATTTTAGATAGATTTTATATTTAAAAAAGAGCAATGTTTATATTTAAAAACAAGTCTTTCATTTGTCTGGCAGTGTCTCTGGTAGATTAAAAGCTTATTTAGCCTTTGCCATAAGATGAAAGGCTATAATATATTGTTTTAACATTACGTTAAATCCCGTTTACTACTTGGTAAGCAGAAGGAACCTAGTACTAGGAAATCAGCATTTTAACCTAAAAAAAATTACTAGGCGTGAGTGGCAGAAATGAACGCCAGACAAATCTGAAGTGTAAAGAATAATTACACAGTGGGCCATTACAACCAGCTTCCTTATTGTAAAGTGTCAAAAGCACTTTAAAGACATTAATCATTATTCATAATTAATTTGTTTAACCTCTACAAAACAGTTTCACCTTGAACGAGTAAGCTGATTTCAACAATCATTTGATAACAATCTATTTCTATTCTAAGGTTTTTACGAAATAAAATAGGTACATGGGATTTGGTATTTGGCTCGCGGCTTCGCCCGCTTGAAATAAAAAACTTTTTTTATGAATGCATATGAATAAAACAAGTTTTTCAAAATACACAGAAAAACACAGAAAAACAGACAATGATTATTTTTAATTCCACATCTGGAATGTGGGTAAACACTGAAGAACATAATGGCTTACAAGACTCTCTTTCTATTCTTTTCTGTTTTGAATTTATGATGTTTTGAGTGTGCCTAGCGTCAACGATATCAGAGTCATAGTCATACTTAATTCTAAAAGTCCTAATATTTTATTTTAGTGTTTTCTTTGTGTGAGTTCATCCCACCACTGTATAAGAATGGAGAATAGTTTGTGACCGAACAGTATAAAAAAGAGAAACAAAAACGTCGACATAACGCTGTGATGAAATGGAAGGACCCTTTTATCGTAAACAACAGAGATGTACCTTTCATTATTAAATCAAACGACACATTAAAACTATGAGGATGCAACGTCCGGTGTAGAAGAATTAATTTTTTTTTTACGTTTTTATCGTTTACAATTTTTTATCGATTTCTTCATGGCTCTTCTTTGAGTGGCGCTCCACTAATGTAAAAGCCTTGCGAACTCTTTGTTAATGCTTATCAAATCTCAAATGAATTTATTACAGAATTTCTCAGGATTTATTTAAAGTTATAGCGTTATAAAAGCAAATAATTTTCAAGAAATTACTCTTATTTACTTATTGATGTAAATTGATGGAAGAAATATAAAAATAATTTTAATAATTATTTTATAAGGAGTCCAACTATTTTTGTTATTGTTGTTTTATTAATATAATACATATTATGAGATGAGTAGGAATGCTACTATAGTTTAAATTAAAAAACTTAGTGTCTATAAAGTTATAGAGGTTAGTTCGTTTTTTGGTTCTGAAGCAAACAAAGTTGCGGACAGAAAGTAGTTTAATATGTTAATGTTAATATAAATCTTTAATTTATAATCCTAATATAGAAAAATCTAAGCAGAATGTTAATATAATATGGGAACAAAAACTTACCCGTTGGTTTGGGAACATTTCTCTTGACTTGCATCCACTTGTACGTCGGCACAGTGGCGTGGGAGGAGTGCGGTTGGTGACCAACGTGATGGTTCTGCAAGTCCTCTCTGGGGAACTCCCGGAGCCCTCCGAACTCCTCTTTAGGAGAGTAAGGGTCGAAGTCCCCGCAGGGCAACGGCGACCCATGACTATAGTGCATGCTCGATTCATCAACAAAGTGCATATTGTATTTGGTTTCTAAATAATGATTGTCTAATTTATGTTCATGAATATGCATTTCCTCTGGCCGAGGGACATCCTCTCTATGCTTGAAAGCTTCGGGATGCGGTGGGATAGGATGTATAGGATAATTCTGTTGCAATTCACCGTAGTCCAAGTTAGTGTAACACAGCCCTGTGTCAGTGCTGATAACGGGAGTAGCCTCGTGGGTCGGTTGTCCGTGGATAACGGGTTCGTAGTACGGCGTGGGTTCGTAGTAGCTTTCATGGTAACCCTCGTACGGTGGCTGATAAGAAGCACCTTGCTGATAGTATTCCGCGCTGTACCCGCTCTGCTGATTGTTGTACATACCGACGTCCATAGTCATCATGTTTATCATATAAACGTATATATGCAGATGTTATATCACACACATCACTGAACGGAACCCGTGACCGCGGCCGAGTGGAACTGGTGAAGTCGCGAAGTGGCAGAAACCGTCCGCACCTCAGGTGAGCCGGCTGGCACTGATCACGCTCACGTATAGCCAAACTATTTTTCTTGGCCGCACCTAAAATTTTTATACGCTGTCTCTATCTCACTTACATCGAACCGCACTAGCTGAAAGAGACAGCGCAATTAGCTCCTGATAAGGAAATAAAATGTGTTTTAGTGGAAAGACGTTGCGTTTACACTGTAAAGGCCAGTTTAAACATATTGCTACGGACGACTGAGCTCCACGACGCACAGTCAGGTAGACTTTTCAGAAAAATAACCAAGAGGCGTGGTTTGGGAGGAAGGCGGGGTTGGTGGGATCGACTCTACCAATAACAAAACTGGAAATTAATGGTGATTTCGTATTGGCCGGTGCGAGATAATAGTTGCGAATCTGGAGGCTGGATGAGTGTTTTTTATTTACTCCGCGTTGAATGCTCCGGGTGTTTTTACGCGAAACGCTTCAATTTATTCTCGTGACGTAAATCGATTTCGAGGTGTGAACAGTTGCCTTTGCTCCTTTGTTGTCAGTACAGGAGGTAGCGGATCTTGTACATACATACATATATTGTTATTATGTAATCTTTTCAACTGCTCCTTTAAAACGTGACATTTTATGAATAGTATGCATATGTCAGTCTTTTGGTTGTATTATTTTGAAATGGTTGCTTGATTTTTTTTTGATTGGGATTTCAAGTGATTCACAATTTGTAGAGAAATTTGTTATTTTAATACAGATAAGTAGAAAGTAGAGAAATCTTATTTCTGGTCTAGTTATCTTTAATCTTTTTTCTTTCGTAAGAAAAGTTGGTATAAAAAGTTGTATATGTCTCTCAAAATTGCCGAACCTATTATACCTAATACTGTTTAAGTTTTAACTGAACATAACCTATAAGCAAGTTTACTTAAATACAATTTTAATTATTAAAAAGATTTGCAAAATATTGTTGGTCTGAAAATTAAGTGAAATTTGCTAAAGTAATAAAGTCTCTTAACGTTTTTAAAAACTTTGGGCACAATCGATAGAAAGGGGGGAAACAGTAATGTCTTAATGGCGTTCCATTAAGACATAGACATTTTGTTCCCGAGCAGTGGCCTAGCACCTGGTTCGCAGGTTCCC
This sequence comes from Heliconius nattereri, assembly GCA_013403645.1. Taxonomy (NCBI): domain Eukaryota; kingdom Metazoa; phylum Arthropoda; class Insecta; order Lepidoptera; family Nymphalidae; genus Heliconius; species Heliconius nattereri. The sequence continues at coordinate 10,058,335 of JAAIXI010000222.1, forward strand.
TCTGCCTACCGTTTTAAGTGCAGGATACAGCGTGAAGCTAAAGAAAAATTAAAGTGTCATTCCATACTCTCTAAAGAAAATACCTTTTTTAGAAAACGTATAAACTTTGAACGTTGCGGGATTTGAATTTGCGCCTCTTGGGAAGTTCCGTCCAAGTCGGGATATTTTTATACATTTACTAAAAAAAGTAGTAATAAAGTGTATCTAAGTACTTATACTATAATAGTACTTACAATAAATAGTACTTGTATTTAGCAAGTATCTATTATTTAATTTTCAAATAATATTTTATAATTATACTGAAACGCTGTTTTTGTAAAGTGTAGTAAATCACAATTTGGTTAAAATATGTGGCTTGACCGTATAGTAGTTATTGGTTTAGTAGCTTTTATTTACAAAGCAAGATGGGTAGAGGAAACCTGGAAACCTAGTGTTAAGACATTTCCTTCTCATTAAGATATTTCCGTTCCCCGCTTTTCGCCAAATTCTCGAGGCATTGCGTGTTGATTGGCGGAACTCAACTTCACGCTTTACCTCGTTACCAAGACAAGCAAATGAAAATATCAAATATTTTATTACCCTGAGTGGGAACCGAACGCACAACCATCGCGTGTATACTCGCACGTTGATGCCCCTCCAAAGCGACGGCCTACAACTAACTATAGATTAAAATTAAATAAATTAAATGAGCTTCCCGCTGTATCCCGCACACAGAATCTTTTGTTAAGACACTCCATTCCCCACTTCTCGCCAATTCTGAAGGCATTGCTTGTTGAAAGGCGGAACTCAACGCCGTGCTTTGTTTCGACACTAGAGCAAAGAAATGAAAATATAAATTTAAATAAATATTTCCTTTCCTCGAGTGGGAATCGAGCCCCCAAAACAAACTATTTTAAAGCACTGGCCTATACGAGTAGGCCTATAGGTTAATTCTATAAAACTAAATATTAAGAAGACCAACTCCAACTCCAACTCCAACTGCTAAGCTAATTGCTACCTACCAGACACGTTGACACCCAACCACTTCTCCTATCTCAAAAACAATCTGACACGATTGACATTTCATTTTCTATATAATTGTTTCATCTCAGCAGTACCAATTTTCCAAACAATGACAGAAATGGGACGATTGTGATCTCGAAGTCCAATGTAAGCGCACCACCACACAAGCGCTGACAAGATAAACTAAAATCTTGAAATATTTGTACTATACTAGTTCTATATTATTCTTTATGATGAAGCCCATAAGATTTAAATTTACTACAAGTGTCTATACATTGTTTTAAAATTATTAGCACCTTATGTCTTTTGGATAGAGTGTAGAATGGAATTGAAGTAGTGAATAATGGAGGGTATTTTAATGAGGCTGGACGTGTTAATGCTACAGGCGGGACAGATAACGATGTAACTGATGATCGTAGGGATGTTATTTTTTGAGGATAGATATTATTTTTGAATTGGCATTTAAGTAATGAGGAGGATAAATAATTTTCTGAATATATGTATGTATTTATTAATTGTATAAAATAAAGAGGTCCCTTAAATTATTTAAATATATTTATTTTTATCATATCGAAGTCCGTCACTCAATAACTAATGTCTCAAAAGAAAATTGAGAGGTAGGTTGGAAATAGGGGTTTCTTAACACTAAGTTTGCCTACCTTGGCAACTTTGCTATATGTAGGATTAAAGTGTGAGACAAGCTTACTTTTTATAAATACAATACAAATATTACAAAGTAAAAATAATAAACTTAAACAAAAATGTCAAAATTAAAGCTACTCGATAAAAACATCGACTGTTCGTTCCCCTATACTGTATTCAATTAAGTTGTTGAGTGGTGAAATCCATCTTTGTCACACTTCATGCAATACTATCGTTCCATCTCTTTCACACGGCAACGGAAGCACTCGTTGTGAGCCAATGATCATGATAGGGGCAGTGGCAAGGGGTTAAAAAAATTACATATTTTATTTCAATGCTATAAATTAAATGTTTATACCTACTGCAAATGTTTTTCATAAAAAATGGTTTTTAGATAGAGATGGCGGAATATTTGTTTTTGTATGAATACGTTAGCTTCCATTTTGGTTCTTTTTTTAATTTTTAAAACACTACTTTGGGAAGGTAGAAGCTAGTGATGAGTACCTCTGGTTATGATCTTGACACTTATTTTGCTATTAAGTTTAAAGGAGAAAAAGAACAAGTATTTAAGGCTATTATGGCAGAATAACAAACCCAGAAATACAGTCTTAAATATTACATATTGTATTTGCACTTTATTTTTAAAAAGTACTTTGTATATTTATGAAAAATATTTCATATATTTATATAATACAAAACTAATGAGACATGTATAAGTAAATGAATATAAAAAAGCTGTATTAAAATTACAATAGTTATCTTAACACAACGTATACCAGACGCGCGTCGTCGCCAGATTATAAATAAAATATCCATTTTTCCAATCGACTCACATCATCTCAAAGTCATTATAATCTAACAAGAATATCATAATATTTCTGATTCAATGCCATTACCATCCTCCCACTCATTTATCTCGAGAAAAAAAAATCTTAAAGGCATTAAAGAAACGCAACGTTATCGCGACGTACAACCGCCCTGACAGACGTCTCTATACACTAAACAATGGCCTATCATTTTACACGCTATTAAAAATGTTACAACTCTATAAGTTTGGACTATATCGCCAAATATATAGAGTCCAAATTTGTGTGTTTGTACCAAAATTTTCAATGTACAACCTTGATTTAATTTGGGCTTTATTTGATTAAAATACAGTCTATATTTTATTAACAAGTAACAAAGCGTGTGTTATATTAAAAATGTTATAATCGACTCTATATTCTAGAATGTATTGTAGAGTTTAAGTTATAACTTTTAGGGTTGTATATCGTTTGGGTTCTAAATTGAAAGGGTTATTAGTCATTACTCAATAAGCATATCATAGTGTTGTGACGTGCCGTTTGATTAATAATGGAGCGAACATGTTCAGTGAGTTTTTTAAGCAACGCGTAACTCTCTCAACCGATTTCAATGTTGACTTTTTCTTTATCGCATTTTTAAATTATTTTTTACCATTTCTGTCAACATGAAGCGACCTGGTTTTGTATTGGGGACAATTAAAGTTATACTTTTAATATTAATCATAAATTTGTTTTTTTTTTTTAGTTTTTTTTTTAGGTTTATTATAGTTTTAATAAAAGTTTGTATGTTAGTAGCTTCGGCTTCGTGGTCAAATGGAAATTACTAAGAACTATGTATGACACATTTTAAGTAAAATAATTAACGTAATGCCTACAGCCTGACTTTAATAAATGGACTATCCAACACAAAATAAATTCTCCAATTTCGAGTTGTTCTTGAGATAAAGTGAAACTGTACCTTAAAGTAAATGAAAAAAATAAAAAAATAAAGTGAAATTGTAACTGTACCTGTAACTGTACTGTAGAGTTTACAAAGTAAACTCTTCAGTTGACAGTTTCAGTACAATAGTGGTATAGATTAAATAGTTAAAGGATTAGTTTTGTCGTTTTTATATCTATAAAATTAGAAAAAACAGATTGGTATCCATGTATGAATCTATTTAAGAGTCATTGAAATTGAATCTCTCGAATGGAACCTAAGAAAGGTTCTATTTCCAGGAGAACAATATATTTAGAATCATTAAAAGACATTACTGGATGCAAAATTAGTACTATCCATTATTTCGCCTTTATTAGTTATAGCCTTTATAGTTATTATTTGGATCCTCCTAAAAAATATTTGGGCAATGAAATGTATTGACAGTACGTTATTTGTGCTTATTCTCATAAAACTAAAGTAAATAAATTTTAATATAAGTTTATTAAGTTGTAATATAAGTTTGGGTTAACATGTGAATGTTTTACCCTTTAGGGACCCACCTTCAGTACAAGTTGTCTGATTTATCTGCAACCAAGACGGATGAGGATGAAACATATCGCCAGGGAGTTGTAGTTTTCGTAGAGGTATTATCTTACGCTCTCTCACTACCATCTTAAGTCGAGTGAGGATAGGTATGTTGTATCATAAGAAATGAAGGATAGGTATAGGTAGACGCTTGTCGTAGGGAGCCAAAAACGTGTGACGTTCAAGTTCCACTAGAGGAAATGAAATATTTAATATTTTCATTTCCTCTGAGTCTTAGTGTTTTAACACTACTTTCACTTTCCCCGGTTACAGATAGAAGATTTTGAATTGTTTAGAATTGTCCAAACAATAAAAATAAATTCCTCCATTAATTATATCAACTCATTATTGATTTTATTTTCTAGCTAATATACTGCAGTAATAATTCATGAATAAAAACAATTTTGTTGCTAATGTAAATATATTTGAAAATTATTCAAATGAAGCGGCCGTCGGCATTGCTTACACAAACGTACACGTTACAGTTCTTACATATTTATATTATAGTTCGAAACAAAAGAATATAAACGTTACATAATTTTCATAACTTCACACTATATCCCGCATAAATCAGAGTATGTAGAAGGAACCTAGTGTTAAGACACTCTGTTCTTCACTTTCCACTGAATTCTCTAGACATGGAAGGACTGCTGAAGAGTTGGTTGCCTGGTTACAAGGGCGAGGATATGGAAATATTAAATATTTTATTTCCTCGAGTTGGAATCGAACCCACAACCTGTCACATTTCTCTAACTGCTGTCAACAGTACAGAATATTACAGAAGTATATATTATAATACTAAAAAACCTATACAAATAACTAATAATTCATAATTATATAACCATAATATCATGGCTTCCCACGGCCATAAAGCCTAGACTTTACGACGTAACAAAGCGCCGCGGTAAAGATAACGAGGACAAATGTTTATCTATTGATTCCTTCAAAACAATTTAGTGTTTGTATTGCCACCGTGATGGGAGCCCTATCTCTGTTGTAACTAGTGCAGGAAAGATATAGTTAGAAGATTAGTATAGGAACGTATATTGACAAAATTAGCTATATTTTTTTGTTTTCTTATAGCTTCACGCTGTCTTATTCCCTAAAAGATAAAGGATTGAAGAGTGACATATTGGCTACTTTTTACTCTCGCGGGATCGAGATTTCCCATATTTATATCTACCTAGACACATATAAAATTACTAAGCTAATTTTCCCTAAATACCTAAAGCGGCGCGGGGGCCGTTAGTTTACAAAATTAAAAAAAGTTTAAGAAAATGTGAAAAATTGTATAAAAAACTGTGGTTGTAAAAGTGAGTGAAATGTTTCCATAATGCGACGAAAAGTATGGAGTGTCTTAACACTTATCTCTCTCGGCCTACTCTGCTGCATGCATTATCTTCTTCACTGCCACTAAGTGTCTTTGAGGGTAAAAATAAATATCTACATTTAAAATTTTTATCAATTAAATTTTCAGTCATATATTGGTATTTCCCATTATATAAATAAATACATTTCTCCACTTGAGGATTTCTAAGGTTGCGAAAATTGAAGTTGCTAAAAACATTATCAAACTAGTCAAGTTCAAGCCGGACCCGCCCACAGAGGGTGCCGCGCGATTTTCAGGATTGTAGGTCGATCCAAAGTCTAATTTTCAAAAGATGACATGTTAAAATATTTTGGACGTATGCAATTGTATGATAAATATAATATTGTAATTTTTATTTAATTTTTAAGATTGTAATAGGTCAAGAATCAATATACATACAGAACCAAAGTTTTTTTATTTTAATTGTAGTTGTCGTATACATATGTAAGTCTCAAGAAAATAAATTTAATAATATCACAATAGTGTAGATTAATTGATGATTAACGTGTAAATAAACAAATTAGGCTTTCACCCTTGACAGTTAACCTTGAGCTGTCAAAAGTGACAGCTGTCAACGCGACAGCGGCTGTCAAACGGCGAGTGGCGTGATGGAGCGTCGAGTGATTAATTGACGCGGCTAATTGATTTGACGTAATGTTTTAACCCGTTTAAATTAAAGTTTTGTAACTACGAGTTTACTTTAGAGACAGGATCATGGGCTATTTGGAAATGCCTGATTCGTAGTTAGTGTTTCATACATTATAATAATATTTTTTTAAATATACTTTTAGCAGCAGCTTATTTCTTTTCCTGTACATCAGGATTTGTGTTACAAACCATGGTTCTTCATTTTCCGCTGAATTTTCAAGACATTTCGTGTTCTGTGCAATATCATCATCGCCATCATGTTTACTGTCTCTGACTGGAAGGTCCCACTTATAAAGGAGTTTTGTAATTTATTGCATATTTTGGGTCGTATCTAGTTCTCTTCACAAAAATGCAGCAGATTGAAGTTTAAGTCAATGACCTTTGTGAAGCGTCTGTTAAGTGATTTTAAATTGCTTTCGTAACATTTATTACATATTACTTACTAAAATAGTAAGTAAAGCAAATGTCTAAAAACAGTTTTGGCAAACTTGATGTAAAATATGATTCTCCACGCTAAAGTTGAGACACTATCATTACTTTAGTTTCCCCCGCTTACTCGGGATACGCAGGATATAGTGATAGTGACAGGATACAGCATGGAAATAAAAAACCTTAAAAGGTGCTATAAATATATATAAAATAAATTCAATTACAATACGTTCGTTTGAGATTGTAGAATTGTAGATTATTTGAGAGCGATAAAATTGTGATGTTGTAAAAATCACGAAGCTTCATATAATTTCAATGTAGCTATCATTATCGCGCGTTATCTTTCTCAAGTGTTGACTTCCTAAGTATGTTTTTGTATAGCTTTTTACCATGGCTTCGCTTGCTCGCAACGGCATTGCTCGTATCTTTTAATTGCGTTGACTTACAATTTGACTTGATTTTTCGCTCCAAGAGAGCGTTGACCTAAATATTTGATATTAATTTCAACTCGATGGCTTCACGCGATCTAGAGATAAATGCATGAAACAGCAAGGTGATCCTATAGAGGTTCTGTTGTTTTTCTTTCGAGGTACGGAACCCTAACAACACAGAGGAAAGTACAGAGAAATGAGTAGAACTTGATAAACGCTATGTTAAAGAACATTATTAATATGCTTAAACGTAAACAAACAGACTGCTCAATAACAATTGCTTTAGAATAAAACAGATAAGTGAATATCTTTATATTTATACTTGTGTAGTAGATAATAAATTATTACATATAACACTCTGAAATTTTTATAAGGAATTTGTGACGTATTTTTATGAAAGTCACATCAAATGGATTTCGATAGATTTCATAGATTTTTTTTATATGTTATATATAATAATTTTTTGTCTGTATTTACTTGTCTTTCACATTACAGGGGGTGTAAGGAAAGATAATCTAAATGATATCTATACTAATATGACTAAATATTTTTTACCTTTAGCTTTACGCTGTATCCCTCATATATAGCAGATTAGGGTCAGGTAGAGGGAACCTAGTGTTCATACACTCCATTCCCTCTGCTTACACTGACATACGAGGGCTATACTATAGCGTGAAGATAAAAATATGTAGAGTGACCTTGGATGATAAAACCCAATGCTGTATTGAAATGGGCACATTAAGGAAATGATAAAGAGAAAACGACTTGTACCAGTAATCTCTTTAAGAAAGATTTTAAGTGGTTAACACTTGAAATTAGGCGAACCTACTTTAAATACGTAATTTAAATTAATCTTTGAATACATTAGTTTATCTTTTGAGATACGATTGTCGTCATAAGAGGATTAAATAAAGAAAATAATACAGATTCTTTTTCAGCTTTACACTAACTCTAGCGAAGAAGCTAGCGAAAACGGAGAGCAAAGCACTATAGTTATTAATTCTCTTTCGCCTCGTTTATTGTCATAAATCTTTTCATAGCAGAGGTAGTGTCTTAACACCTAGTTCCTATTAAAACACTATCGTTCCTCACTTTCCGAATTCTGAGGCATTGCATAACTCACTGTCGGGTTTAGCCTAACCAGAGTGAGAAAGTGGAAATAATAAATATTTTATTTTTCCGAGTAGGAAGCGTACCTTATAATAATTGTGTCAACAGGCCATGATGGCCTCATGAAAGTAGAAAATAATAATAATAATAATAGATCTAAGAAAAGCCAGATCTAAAACTAGTTATATTAAAAAAGCCTATCGCATCGCAGCTGGGTATTACCAGGTGTTATCACGGCTCTTATCACTTATCTTTTACTTGTAACAAAGAATTAAATTTTAACCTAACTCTATCTCCCTGACGATCACGCTGTTGCGTGTTAATGAACTCAATATTTTAAAATGTTTAATATGTTTTGTTTTTGTATTTAGTGCTTCGTTGAGTTCCGCCACTCAACACGGAATGCCTCGAAAATTCGGCGGCAAGTAGTGAACGGAGTGTCTTAACACTAGGTACTCTCTGCCTACCCTTCTATATGCGGGACACAACGTGAAGCTATAAATATAATATATTAATGTCTATTTGTAACATTTTTAAAGTGTTATTCCACTATTAGGAAAGAAATATACTTATTTAGTACCGCCCTGGTCGGTTTCCAGGAGGCTATCATAAATTATCAAAACGTCTTTAGATAACAAATCTAGAATATTTCAGGCAATTGTTAAAATAAAGGTGAAAATATCAAGATATAATAATTCATTCCGCATGTGGGAATCGAAGTACGACCCACAGTCGTTGCGTTTATATTCACACGTTTGTGTCACTGCGCCATGACGGCATCTAAATTGTAAAGTCTAAATTTAACGCTTTTTCACAGTTTTAGATCCAAGGATTCTTGAAAAGGCTAGTTACAAAACGAATGCAAAGATATATTTGCAACATTTATTAAAAATTATGTTATTAGTGTAATATAGTTAATATTACACTTATTAATATTCTTAAACTGAAGAATTTATTTAATTGTATAACTAGAAACGAATCTAGTTATTTCCATTCCACTATACGAGTGAAGTTGCTGGTAAAAAAGCTAGTATAAAAATAAAAAGATAGCAATCTATCATTTGTCCTGTCAAAGATTCTCTATAAATTCTCTTCTTAGAGATAGTAACTTAAGTTTAATGTTTATAAATGCTTGTAACAATCGCAGTGACCACGCATCTTCCCGTGTTATTGATAAATATAAATCCAGCGCTATCTGCTGGCTAAGCCGGTAAGCCCGTAATCCCTGTGATATCAGTAATATACTAAATGTGACATATATAGAAAAACAATTTTGTTTTTATTTTTGTTTTTCCTTGCTCTACATATCGTTTTTAAGTATTGAAATTCTTACCTTTAAAAGTTATAGTGGGTTTGATAAGCTCGTTCGATAAAAAACGCCATAAGCAATCGATTAATAACTAACGAACAAACGTTACTTATACGGCTAATTACTTACAGGCAAAGGTCTTAAAGATAGCATATCAAAGCTGCTGGCAAAGATAATTTTGTTTATTTATAAATATATTATTGTACAATAATTAACTAAAACTCACTCACTCTCCGAACAAAGAAATCGTATCTGGTCTCACCCGTAAAATGGCAGTGTCACCGAAAAATAATTTTTCAAAAATTCCACCGACAGCCTTCATAAAAAATTATGAAAAAAGTTATAAGATTATGAGCTCTACCTTCTTTTATGTAGAGTCCTAAATGATTCGAACCATTTCGAGAAGCTTACTCAATTAATATGAAAAAAAAGCATCATTCTTGTCTTTCTAATTATGTAGTGATGGAGGCGGATGACAAGCGCGGAGATAAACAAATAAGAATACGATATTTTCCGGCCTGGAATAAAAACTCGTGTAAAAAACCTGCAATGTCAAAGATTTATCGTGATCGGAGTTATGAGCTTTTGGCGTTCGATACGGCTAATGTGAGATGTGTAGGCATTGTGAAGATGAAGAGTTTGGAATTGCTGATACCAATTGTAAATTATTTTCTTTTTTTATAATCTACTAGCGGACGCGCGCAGCTTCGCTTGCTTATTTAGGGGTGAATTCTAATAAACTATGAAACATGTGTTCAATAATATGTTTTTAAGAGGCTAAATTTCGAATTTTATAAAAATCGGTGGCGATTTAAAGATTTTTTCCTACAAACTTTCAACCCCTTTTTTGCGCCCTTAGGGGGAGAATTCTAGAAAACCATGAAACACATATTTAATTAAATATTTTTAAGAGTCTGAATTTAAAATTTTATAAAAATTGGTGCCGATTTAAAAAAAATCTATATAAACTTTCAACCCCCATTTGCACCCTAAGGGGGAAAATTCTAGAAAACGATGAAACACGTATTCAATTAAACACTTTTAAAAATCTAAATTTCAAATTTTATCAAAATGGATGCCGATTTAATTTTTTTTCCATACAAACTTTCAACCCCTATTTCACCCCTTTAGGATTAAAATTTTTTAAAATCCCTTCTTAGTGGATGTCCAGATTAGGAAAGTAAACATCTGACCAAATTTCACGTTTCTACCATGAGCGGTTACGGCTGTGCGTGCGTCTTACCTCAGTCAGTGAAGACAAGTCCTTTTATATATATAGATAGATAGATTACATGGAATCTAGCTACAAAATTAAGCAGCCGCCGCAGCAGATACTACTTTGGTCATAAATATCACAAAAGATATTGCCATACATAGACGTAGCAGTGGTTCACTGGTTGTTGAGGATTCGAGTCCCGATAAGGGTAATATTTATATTATTAAATGTAGATATTAGACGTAAGGGAGCAGTGGTGCGTTACATTTTACGCGATGATTGTGGGTTCGATTTGTACTCAAGAAATTATTATCTTTATTGTTTTTTTATGTAATATCAATAGTTGCAAAAGGAGGAAATATATTCTTTTAAGGAAATGTTCTATATATCATGTAAAAGTATAGGCATTTTCATGAAGTATACAGTATTTTTTAAATCGAAGTAGGAATAGTTTGTTTTTTTACATTATAATTTTTAGTCAAATAGGTTTTATTATATTTATTCACAACTAATAATAAAGAAAATTTACGTCTCTATATTATAGGGAAAATATTTATTTTATCTTCAGGCTGTATTCCGGATAGTAGCGTAAGGCTAATATTAAGACATCCCGTTCTTCAACTTTATTTGAGTAACATGAGGGATGCAGCGTGAAACTGAAAAATTATATATTATATTGAAAAATTATATATCTAGCTTTTGGGTACAAAATATAAGTATACGTGTAGGTATCCAAGGTATTTGAGCGCTTTTCGGTTAATTTAGGTTGTAGACGAAATCATAATAACATCAAGTATAATTAAACAGAAGACTGACTCGAAGCGTTAATTTGAATACGTGTATACTTAAGGCAGGTTACCTTTAGGGATCGATATAAAATTAGTATTTTTATTTTTGTCAACGGATATGTAACTTAGGAAAATCATATATTGGCGGTAGTAAGTTCCTATCCCATTCGTTCCTTAGTTATTTTAATTGTTGATGGCTATATTAAAATACGGAATGTAAATGTTAAGAAAGAGGTGATTTATTCTTTCGTACCTATTATGGCCGTTATTATAATCACAAACAATTATAATCAACAGTATAATACTAATATAGAAACATGTTACACTTACAAAATTAGCCAACATATTTTCCTTTTTGAATAAACGGACGGTGAGGTCTTAATGGCGCAGGGTTAAAAGCGTGCGAGTGTCTTCGTGACGGTTGTGGGTTCGGTTCCAGCTCAAGGGAATGATGTTTAACGTTTTCTTTTCTTCACTCTGGTAAAGAGGCAAAGCACTGCGTTGAGTTCCGTCACTCAATGCGCCTTAAAGAGTTCGGTGAAAAGTGGGGAATGGAAATGTCTGAATGGAGAACGGAATATTTAATATTAGATTTCCAGGGTCCTTCTGTCTACCCTTCTATGTGCGCGGTAGAACGTGAAGGGTAAGCAAAAAAATGGCAATAAGCTTCTAACTGTAAACGCGACAATTGTAGGTTCAATTCATAGATACTCAGGGGAATAATTATATTTAATTTATTTACTACTCTCTGCTCTGCGAGAAAAGCCGCTTTTTTATGTAAATATTTGGGTACATACAGAACCAATAAATTTAATGTATAATAAAGTGTAATACTGTATTTTTTGTGATGTAACCAAATACGGCTCATTTACGAGTTCCATACATTGGTGTTGTAGGCACTGAGGCGAGCGGACACGCGCTGAAGTATCAGGTCACTTACAAAAGAGGAAAAAAATGTCGAAAAAATACTACTAATTTAAAATTTGCTGTAAAATTATGTTTATAGATTCTTTGAGATATTTTGAGATAAGAATTTATTTGGATTGAATTGAATACATTGAATACAAAAAAAAATATTTAATTTTTTAAGCTTTACTGGTAGGGTAGGTAAAGGTAACTTAGTGTTAAGACATTAGATACTCCGTTCCCCACGCGTCGCACCCTTTTCAAGATATTAAGTGGTGGAACTCATCGCTGCGCTTTGTCCTGTTTCCTGAGCGAGAAAATAAAAATAATTCGTTCCTCCAAATGTAAATAGAAATATAGCCGCTGTATAGTACCTACATTATACATGTATCTATTATATATAGTACACAATTATAATAATAAAAGTTTTAAGGTTTTCCATAATATTAAAAGTTTAAAGGTTTTTATCACGTATCTACAGTCCTAAACGTCAGAATTTGAATGACTTTCATTTATATCTGGACGTGACATTCTTTATTGATACATCTTAAAGATATTCGCGAGTGATGCGTATTCCTTAAGGAATTAAGCTATTTTGGGAAATAATTATACAATTTTAGCCCCTTTTACCCTAATTTTAGGGTAGAAATTAGCCATTTTACTCTTTTCTTTTGTAGAAGGGGCTGTTAAGAATTCGCCACGCGCTGACGGTTGGGGGTAAGATTAAGTATTTAGTGGTTAAAGTTATTGTTAGCTCAGAAGTTTGTTTCCACCTACCGGTTAACGGAAACAGTTGAGTATAAGCCTTTGTTTATTATTAGAGAGCTGTGCCCATTGAAAGAGGAGTTTTTGTTTATTTATTCATTTATTGTGTAAACTACAATGGATGAGATTTTTGTATATATTTTTTTATTTAGATTGTGTATACATATATATATATGACATAAATAAAAATAATACTCGTATAATAATGTAAATATGTTGGTAAAAATCGTATTAGTATGGATTAAGCCGTTTTGAAGATTAATTTGGAAAGAAAGATAATGTTTAAATTTACTTGTTATTTTTTTATCTTCACGCTCTATCCCGCGCATAGCAGGGAAGGCTGAGGGAACCTGGTAACGTAGCTTTAAGACTGTCTCTATTCTATATACCTATACAGACACGTTCGTTACCCATTTTCTGTCATCAAGGCTTCTTCACCGTTCATCATCATTATCAATCTGTCAAACCATAAATTAGTGACATCTTTACTTAGAGTGATGTACTTTTTTAACAGTTTCACCTACAGCCACAGGTCTACCTTACCTGACTGAGATAACCTAGTGTTAGGAAACTCCGTTCCCCAGTTTCCGTCAAATTTTTCGAGGCGTTTCGTGATGAGTGGTGGAACTCAATGCAGGGCCTTCGTACCAGAGTGAAATGGGGTACTCCAGTGGGGATCGAACCCACAACCATCGCGTTAAAGTTCCCCTTCCCCTTGTACCCCTGCGCCACAATGGCCTCGGAATCTAGAGTTAAGTCACTCAACTTGCGAGATTTTCACTCAATTTTAGAGACATTACATTTTTGCTCAAAGGCGTGCTCTAGATAGTCTACTAAAGTAAGAAAATGAAAATAAAATACTTCAGGTTAGATATCCATATTGTAATTATGTAGGTGTTAAAGTTACAGATAAAACTGTAAAACAACTGACACTTCAGGAAATTACTTTGTACCGCCTTCACGCATAAGCTTAAAGCCTCTTTGAGTAGGACTTATTACATTCCATTACATTACATTCAGCCTGTTATCCTGAGCTTTATATTCAGTNTTCGTCCCCATTTAGACAATTGCGTTCTCCACTTTCGGCCGAAATTTCGAGGTGCTTTGCTTTTTGTGATGAAATAAAAATATTAAAGACTTTATTCCCCCGAATGGGAAGTCGCGTTTTCAGTCACACTTGTGCTTCCAGGCCACGATGGCCCCAATTATGTTGTTGTATTTTTATTCCATGAACTAAATATATATTATAGCATTGTATTTTTCGAATATTTTAAATGAGTTTAGTACTCTTTATTTTTTTATAGAGATAGAGCTATCTCATATATGAAAATGCAAACAAAATAATTTGAGTCTGTAGTTTCTAATTTTATGGTGTTTAATGAAATTTTGTATTTCCAGAAAATACGATAACTACAACGACAATATATCGACTGCAGATATCCTGTACCATACACACATCCATATATTTTGTATTATTTATTATTTATCAACAGTTTGACGGACAGTTTTAGTCAGTCAGTCGGTTCTACGCGACGCGACGTGAGATAACGAGCGTCGGTCAGGTATAACCTGACATTGGCGGGACATTGAGCAAAAAACCTCCTTTCCGAATCAATGAACGCTTCATGATAGTGCGCTTCTCAAACTTTTGTGGATAATTCATAATATTTTATATGTAGCAAGTCGTCGCCCGCAGATTTATGGAACGTCTGGTGGTTTCCTATTTTCTTATTCTGTGCTCCCCACTAAGAGAATGTCTCCACTACAGTCCCTAATCTACTTACATGTCGATTTTAAAACTTCTACGTCCTGCAGTCTATTCTCTGCATTCTGTAACAGTCATTAAGTAACGGAAGAGTTACTTAGTACTAGTTACTTAAGTAACTAGACAAAGTTACTTTGAGTTGAGTGCCGCTATTCAACTTTTAAATTACTATATAATATATTAAATAATTGACTATTATCAAATAAAATAAATGTTACTTTAAAAAGACAAAGTTTAAGCAGCACTGTACATCCGTTGATCCGCGCGACAGGTTGTGCTGTTGTGACAGCTCGCCGGGACGCCATCTTTACAATATTACAATATAAATAAACTAAGCTAACTATAAATAATACTATTGTGTACCTGCCCGGCGTGCCCGGCGTACTCCCGGTCCCCCACATCCCACGCCTCTAAAGAGTAAACTAATTGTTCTTCCTCTGAATGCGGATTAGTATTATTTGAGTCTAGTCCCAGCGGCCAGCGCGTGCCTGCACGTCAGTCAAAACCTGATCATGTGGATGCCAAATGATCTAGTACAAGTTCACTAAACATAATAAACTACCGTTTTCCACTCTCCACATTGCGTGTTGAGTAATTCAACGCCGTGCAATGTCTCATTACGACAGTGAAAATAGTCGAGTGGGAGTCGAACACACAACCTGTCGCGTTTACGGTCCCACGCTTGCGCTCTTCGGCGATAATTGGCTTCATAATTATAATTGCCAAAAACTTCATAAATATAATTGCCAAATTAATTTCAGTCTTACAATATATTAGACCAAGTCAATTTAGTGTAAAGACTCCATTCTAAACTTTTCTCCCGTATTGACTGCTGCATAGGATTACGAACTGTCGTAATCCTCTTTCCGCCCAATTTTCGAGACATTGCGTGGTATGGCGGTATTCAACGCCGCAATTTGAGTTCTTTACCAGCGCGATTAAATAATCCATTCCTTTGAGTGGGTTACTGAACCTAAAACCGTCGCGTCTACAGTAAAAACAAACATTTATTTGTTTTCATTCTTACTTACTCGTTAACAAATTAATATTTACTGAAAGGTTTCCATTTCGTTCTCTTATTGGACGAAATACTCTCTCCTTTCTATTAAATATATTTTTGATTTTATCTTTCAGTGAAAACAAAAGTAGATTTTAATTTATTTAGGTATCTATCCCGCACAAACCAAAGGGGACCTGGGAACCTAATGTTAAGACACTGCTGTTCCCCACTTTCCGCCGAATTCCGGAGGTTTTGCCTGTTTAGTTAGACCTTTATGTGTATTTGATATTATATAACAAGGCTAAGGCAAATAGTTTACAGCATCTATGGGCAGAAGCCTTATCTACGCTTCTTACTGGAACTTATTCATAAGAGCGATGGAATTGCCATATAGATTATTTTAGGCGTTCACTAAAATTTATTTTATATTTGAGCCTAATTTCACAGTTATTTCCATTTCTTATGATCCGATGCGCGGCGTAGATTCCCACAATTGACTTGGCGTTGATAAAGACGAGACCAGTTTTAAGTTCATATTTTCGTGTACACGTTTTTCTTTTATTTTCAAGCTTAATTTTTTGTTAGTAAAAAATCTGGGGTGGGGACCAGACTATACTGGCGTGGGCATGAGAGAACAGCCTCCCCTTTCCTATTTCTACGCCCATGGTCACTAGGTTATCTCCGTTTACCCTGCTATCTAGGAAAAGAGAATCTACTAAATATTCCTTAAAGTTAGGTACGATTTATATACATATACGTATATAAATGAACATTTTCAATAAATAACAATTAATAATGATAATAGTGACAGGTCGATTGAAATCACAAATGATAAGGAGCTTATTGTAACACAATAGATAAATTAAAATTAAGATTTTTATTTTGTGCCAGGGTTGATAAAGTGATAACTATCTGTTACGCAAACTTCACTTTGTACTGATTTGCGCGCTATTTTGTAAGAAGTTTAGTTACTTTGTGTAAGAAATACATTTTTTCGCCTTATTCTGCATATAGTAGAAGGCAAAGTATAGTATATACTATACTATATAGTATGGTAGAAGTTCGTTCTTCGCATTTTGCCCCCATTCGTTTTTTGTTACTTTTTGTAGGGTAAAAATTAATTATACAATATCACTTTGTTGCCTTTTTCTGATGTAAAAAGCTTAGTAAGTCAAAATAGATCGAATTAAATTTGTAGAATTCTATTTACAAACATAAACATAAATGGCGCAGGAACATATACGTACGTCTGTAAGCGCGACATATTATGGGTTCGATGCCCACTACAGGAAAAGAAATATTATATAATATCTCTAGCTCTGTTCTATATGTGCTCTAATAATGAGACAAAACGCGGCGTAGACAGCCGCTTGACACACAATGCCGTCAAAATTTGGCGGCCAGTGGGTAACGGAAGTGTCCTAATGGGAACCGAGTGTCTGCCTACCCTGCTATGTGCAGGTTCTAGCGTAAAGCTAAAATAAAGAATTGTTTTTATTTATGGCGTTCTAAAAAATAAAGAATTAAGAACCATTCTATACGATCAGGGGTTTTTTAACTGCATAAAATGTCATTTTAGCTAAAATATTTTATTTGTAAAAATCGTGTCAGTGTCAAAATCGTTAAGTGCATAATGCGATAAACATCATCACAAAGGGACAAGCAAATCGATCTGACGCTATTGTTGTATGACGAATGAACCGTTTATATATTTGTATAAAAATAAAATATTATGTATTGTAAGGAATATGTGGCCAAATTCCTGAGTACTTACTAATATGTCCAAAAACGTTATGTAAAGTATTGCGCATTTAGGAGATTTATGAAAAGTTTTTATGATTTTTATAAGTTGGAATATTCTAAAAAAATATCACAGCGCGGTATTGAGTTCTGTCACTCAACACGCAATGCCCCCAGAATTTAGCGGAAAGCAGGGAACGGATGTGTCCTAATAGTAACGGAGTGTCTTGGCACAAGGTTCTTAGGTTTCTTTTGCCTATTCTGCTAGTTGTCAGTAAGCTAAAATTTAATATTATAATATTGTTAGAAATCGGAAGTGGTTAACTTTTTTTTGTTTTAACAAAATAAAACCCATATCATCAGAGGTAACCTAGTGAGTAGACACTCTATTTCCCCCTTTTGTCCAATATTAATTTAACGCCGCGTTTTGCATTAATCTTAGTGTTTAAATATTATTCATAATTTTAATTTAAAACATAATTATTTTTATTTTGAAGTTGGTCCGTTACATCTTAATGGATCTTTGCAGTAATACAGTTTTCTTATAAATTTAGAGATGTTGTTACTAACATGTATTTTTTTTAATAGCAATGTTGCTTTTATATAAAATTGTTTTCATATAACTAGTGGCTTATTTGGTTTTGTAGTATACATTTTTCGTATTTAATAATTTGAGATGTTGTGGGAAAAGTGTGATGTGAGAAAAAAATATTCTTTCAGTAGTCTGCATGGAATTAGTGCAGTAATGCGTAATGTACCTACTGACTCGTGGAGGTAAAATTGTGCCTTCCCGTTTTTATACAAAATCGGTGATTAGTAAAGTATTTTAAGGCGTACGTGGCGTAGGGGCAAAGGCGTCTATAACTGCAACGGTTATGGGTCAATTCCTCGATGGAATAAAGTATTTAATATGTTCATTTTCTCGCTCTAATAAAAAATGCTAACGGCAGCGTTGTGCTGTTTTCCGTGACCTTTCTCCGAACGTATCCCCTGACGTACCCATAAAAGACGAAAGGAAAAAAAATACACTAAATATTTTCATTTATTTATTTAAAGAATAAAAAATAAGTTACAATAACGAGTATTTTATTATTTACAAAGTATTTCATACCCACCTACTTCAACAAAGTTATAGAAAAAAAATTTTGTAGGTTTGGTGTACACTAAGAGAAGGACATACAACAAATATAATACCTAATTACATAGAAAAAACAAGATATAAACAGGAAATTATATAAAATGAACATACAAATATATTGAGCAACAAAAATCTGGAATGTGAATTTTATTTTAAATAATTTAAAGTTTTACTAAAGATTTTTTTTCCAATTGGGTGTATTCTATTTTAGACTTCATATTAAAAAAACAATACTAAAATATACTGAGACACCGAAAATTAAGTGTTTATTGTGAAAAACTTATAAAACAGATATTATCACCATTTTAAAATATGAACTAAATTGTAATATAATATAATTTATTGCATTCAAAAAAAAAACATGTAGAAAAATATTTTTACTAAAATAATTCCTTCAGTAAATATAATAAAGATGGAAGAAAAGAGACTACCGTGGTTGTAGGTTCAAACGTCTTCTAGTGGGGGGACTTTCGTTAAATCGCGCTGGTAACAAACAAATTCGAAAATTAAGTAAAATGCCCCAAAACCGGGCCTCCTTTGCCTACCCATGCGAAGCATAGCGAGGAGCTAAGATCGAAACAACAAAATATTCTATTAACAACACAATGTTCCATAATCTTTTCATACAAAAATTTTTACTGTAAACCACATATTTGTAGGTACATTTTCATGTTAGTTACATAAATTCTAATGTGACCGATGCACAGTAGCGCGGAAGCCAAGTTTGTCATCAGCTGTGTAATGCACAGTGCGCCGTTTGCCGTCTGGGTCCATGAAGGTGTAGAAACCTTTTACAGAACCCCCTTCACGCACCTCTTGATGAGATTTTGAATCACCCGTGCTTTTATCCTGAAAATTAGAAAAAATAACGTTATGTTTTTATTGGAACATGTTGAAAGAACCCAAGGTAAATGATGTACATTTAAGTTCGTCATGGTACAGCGACAACTTGCAACTGTAGATTGGACGGTTGTACGTTCCAATTTCGTTCGGGCGTGAGAACTATTTTAATTTTCTTACGCGCTCTTGTGACAAGCGGGTCGCTCCTGCAATAAGGAAATTGGGAAAGTTCCCTCTTTTACCCTGCGTTACCCGCATTTTGCAGTTTTCTACTAATTGTGAAATAAGACGTATATTTCCCGTAAAAGTATATTTCCCAATACGAGGAAATGAAAATAACTTATATATAATCATTCTCCTGAATGGAATCGAACAGACAACTAATGTGCTTATAGTTAGACGCTGTACCACTGCGATGCAATTGTAGAGAAATTTAATTTAATTTAAAAACGTGTTTTTAAATTGTTTTTTATTGTTTAATCGATACTAACAGCTATATTCATTCTGAAATAGTAAAAAACGCCTTATATTATAGTCTTGACGTATTTTACATTCATTGTTGCTCCACCCGTTAAAGGCAAAGACGTCATATAACCAAAATAAGTATTGAATAACAAAAACAACATCGTTTATCCTCACACTGATAACTATCTTTCGCAATAGCTTGCAGAAATTTAAACAACGTATACAATTGGGAAATCAATGCGAGGTCGATTAAAAAGTGTTTCCGAAACATATCATAATTTATATACGAATTGACCTTACAGTGCAGATATTAGTGAATCTAAATATTCAAGTTCAATTCAAGAAGGTCGTGAATTCAGTTCCCGGAATAGATTTTTGTATGATAAGAAAAAAAAGGTTCACGCTTTACCCCGTAAAGCAGAGTAGGGAAAAGGAACCTAGTATTAAGACACTATGTGCACCCTGCACCACTCAGTTTTGACGAAACTCAACACTGTGCTTGGTAATAGAGCAAGACAATAAAAACGTTATTTGCCAAAGTGGAAATCGAAGAAGAAATAAAAGAAGAAGAAGATAGAGACGTAGAGTTCCGCCACACAACATCCTATATCTGCAAATTTTGACGTAAATTAATTATTTGAAGCTAAAAAAATATTATACATGTATAAGGGAATTTCTTTACTAATCTTCTTCACGCTCCGATCGTTATAACGAAACGAATTAACCAGTAATAACATTACACACGAACTGGGTGATTATTATAATAATAATTGATAATAATTATAATATTGCTTAAGAGTTTTTTTTCTATTCTCATTTTTTAGCAGGGTAGACAGGGAAAACCTAAGGGGAAAACCAGGGAAGACACTCCGTTCCCATTATGACACTTCCGTTCACCTCTTTTTTTTATGAATTTGGTTTAAATAATTAAATAATTTTGTAACAGATGTCGGTAAAACCATATTCTACTCGCCAACATGAATGAAATAACAAAATATCTACAACTGTGTACTTTGCGCGTTCGGAGCTGCGAGCGGAACATTAGTTGGTAATTATTTGAAAAAGACTAACTATTAGTCTTTATTAATTTATCTTTTAGCAAAAGGAATCGGTGCGACGGAAGGATGCGTGGCGTTCAATTCCGCCAAGCAAATTAGGCCGAAAGTTGGGAACCCAGTGTACCAGTATGTTGGGAACCCATAACATTAGGTTCCCACTGCCAGCGTGAAAAAAAAGAGCGTGTAAAGTTTCAATTAGTTCCCTGTTCTATACGCCTAATTTATTTAACATTGTATGTTACAATTTATAATAGCTATTGTTAACCAATTTTTGATTTAAACTTTATTGCAAGTGAATAGTGACTAAATTATAAAAACAAGTTATTTCGTACGTGTTGTGTAATAACCACACCTTTATTACTTCCTACCTTGATCATGAATATGCAGAGTTTTTTAACTATACGCTGTATCAGCATCTATTAGCGTAATGTTAAGACACTCCGTATTCTTTAAAATACTCGCGTCTTACTTTCCGTAGATTTCTAGAGGCATTATGTGTTGAGTGGTGGAACTCAATGCTGCCGCTTTTGCCTAGTTACCAGAGTTAGGAAATTAAAACATTAAATATTTCATTTCTTCGAGTGGGAATCGTACTTGCAACCTGTTGCATTTACAGTCATGTAATGTTACGAGGATATTGTATATATTTTAATCTTTTGCATAAGAAGCCTTTAATCGAGATGGTTGTATGTGCCCAATACATGTGAATCATTATGGATATTTCTTTTCATTAACCCTCTTTGGTANCACATGCGCGAAAGTGTCTCAACGGGTAGGACTTTATACACATTTATCGTATTTATGTTAATTTACATAAGAATGTACAAATATATAAACCTTCTACGAAAAATACTCGACCTAATGGTGAAAACCGCAAAAAAATCCGTTGGGTGGTTTAGAAGAAGAGTTAGAAACAACAGACAGACACGAAAAGCGACTTTGTTTTATAAGATATAGGAAGACTAACTATTAGTCTTTATTAATTTATCTTTTAGCAAAAGGAATCGGCGCGACGGAAGGATGCGTGGCGTTGAATTCCGCCAAGCAAATTAGGCCGAAAGCTTGGGCACCCAGTGTACCAGTATGTTGGGAACCCATAACATTAGGTTCCCACTGCCAGCGTGAAAAAAAAGAGCGTGTAAAGTTTCAATTAGTTTCCTGTTCTCTACGCCTAATTTATTTAACATTGTATGTTACAATTTATAATAGCTATTGTTACACAATTTTTGATTTAACCTTTATTGCAAGTGAATAGTGACTAAATTATAAAAACAAGTTATTTCGTACGTGTTGTGTAATAACCACACCTTTATTACTTCCTACCTTGATCATGAATATGCAGAGTTTTTTAACTATACGCTGTATCAGCATCTATTAGCGTAATGTTAAGACACTCCGTATTCTTTAAAATACTCGCGTCTTACTTTCCGTAGATTTCTAGAGGCATTATGTGTTGAGTGGTGGAACTCAATGCTGCCGCTTTTGCCTAGTTACCAGAGTTAGGAAATTAAAACATTAAATATTTCATTTCTTCGAGTGGGAATCGTACTTGCAACCTGTTGCATTTACAGTCATGTAATGTTACGAGGATATTGTATATATTTTAATCTTTTGCATAAGAAGCCTTTAATCGAGATGGTTGTATGTGCCCAATACATGTGAATCATTATGGATATTTCTTTTCATTAACCCTCTTTGGTAAACAAAGAGCGGCGTAGAGTTCTGCCACATGTCTTAACTATTGCGGAATAACAATATATTACAAAAACTCTATATCTATTCATCCTCGCGCACTTGGGTGTAATTTTTGGCACATTCTTCATAAATTGTATACATTGCTCTTTTAATAATATTGTATTTTTTTATTATGGTCAGTATAAACTGATCTGATTAAAAGCATCGGCTTTTAATAATAAAAGCCTTTTAATAAACTGACCATAATAAAAAAATTAATACGATGAAAAAAAAACAAGATACGTTGACGAATTTCTCAATGCTCAACATTTTATATAGAATTTTAATATAATTTACTAGATTATTTTTAATCTTTTATTAGCCGTTCATGTTGGAATTTCGGAAAAACTTCTTTTAGTGTTTACCTAAATTCTCCTAGACTCACCCTTCTTTCCTAGAAAGCTAAATTACTAATATCAGCGTTCCATGCCGCGTAATACCTTCCGTGTGATGTCTGTCTTTCAGTTTTATATATATGAATAACGATATAGATTGTAACGATATGCAAAACAAGTAATGTACAAAAAAAGAAACGACCTTGAAATTAAAACCATTGTTTTGAACTAACATAAAAAATAAAATTAAGTAATTCTTGACATTGATCCAGTTTCTTTTAAATTTTGCAATTGAAACTAAATTTAAATCTTCGGTAAATTAGTGGAAGGTCATCGCGATAGCGTTATGCGTAACGCAATATGACTATTACGATTCTTAAGTTAAACGATGAGTTAGAAAATTAAATTTATATTTATAGGTATCATTATAATAAATAGCCGTTGTGGCCCAGTACGACAGCGTCTGACTGTGAACGTGACGTTCGTGGGTTCGAAGCCCAGTCGGGGGATAGCAGCATACAGCAGAGTAGGCATTAGAGGTAATGTTAAAACACTGCAGTTGGGGAAAGTGTCCTCGAATTATCGAGTTAGAAATTTCAGTCGCACGTTGTGCCTCTGAGCTATTACAGCTATCAGTTATCATTCTGATATTCTGAGATATCATTTAAATACAGCTAAATTATTAGTTTTTAATATTAGTTTTACAGCTAAATTTTTAAAAATAATAAACAGACTGTATTTATTTAGTAACATTAAATTATTATCTATCTCTCAAATTAATAAGTAACTAATTTAGAATTATTTTATTTACTCAAGCTACAGTGTGTGTACAAGATTATTTTTCGCTTTATGCTTTATCGGGGGATACCGTCGATAGCAGAGTATGCAAAAGGAACCTTTTTCTTTTCGCTAGGAAATGCATTTACACAGACCGCTCATACGGAAGGCCAGTGCTTTACGGATAAGCGGTACTGTGGAACTCACCGGTGAAATCGATACTACCCACTAAAACCCAGCGGAAACCCTCTCCACCAAAATGAGACGACGCAGGATTGCTCGCGTATACTACTACGACGCCTCGGTAGAAATACAAATGGAAGCTAAGTGTTAAGGCTCTCCATTCGCCACTTTTCTCGTAATTTTCGTATCATTTTCGACATTGCGTATTCAATGGCGGAACTTAACGCCAATTTAAATATTTCCCCCAGTTTAACCTTCGCGGAGCTCAATCAGTTAGAGGATCGTGTAAAAAGTTTGAACGTGCCAAAAGACAGTAAAAAATTGCAATGAAATGTATTTTAGTTATAATTTTGGTTATTTGTTACTTATAAGTAACTAGGAATAAGGAAATTAATAATTAGTTTTGATTCGTTTTTTTTCTGTAAAGGTATAGCAATTAGTAATAAACAAGAAAACGTATAATTTAATATACTTTTATTTTTATATAGAACTAAATATTTTTCTTAAATTAGATTACGCTCAAGATATAAAAAAATATTATTTTAATTTTTTTTATTAACATATCAACGTCCCACGGTCACAGATACCAGATACAGATACAGGGCCTTTTTAAGTGATTTTTGTATTTTTTTTACATTTACCAATTTTATTAGTTTTCAAGATCATAAATGATCTTAATGAATATGAAGATAAGATTGATTGAACTACGCAAGAGAACTTATAAAGTAAAAATGAAGTCCATCGCGAAATCATTATATATTTCACGGTGATGATTAAATATTGAATATTTTCATTTCCTCACTTTGGTTACGATACAAAACGCGGCGTTGAGTTACTTCACTCAACTCTCTCACACACACACACGCTTTCAGAATTCGATAGAAAGTGAGGAACGAAAGTGTCTTAACAATAGGCTGTCTCTCCCTATCGCAGTGTATTTTAGTGTTGAGACACTACATGAGTGATATAGCGTGAAGCTAAAAAAATAATTGGTTTAATCGACAAGTATCAATAACACGACGATACGACGGTCGTATTAATTTCTCTCTCATTTAATTATAAGTTACATAAACCAATTTGGTAGAGCATGCACTAAGTACTGTTGTTACAATTATTGTTGGCACTTTCACGACAACGAACCATACAGTAAAAACCTCTTAGAAGTGATAGAGCTACAAAATCTAAGAAACTAAAATTTAACACTTGTAATTATATCCTCATAAGACTTGGTAGTAAAACGTAGATTAGGTGACAATACAATTATACTTAATATCAATGAGCTGGTGTTGATGATGGAGCCAGGACTTGAATATTGGTTACATTATCACACCCTTGTGCCCATGCGCCAAACGGCCTTAAACTATATATTATATATGTACATTGTATAGATGATGGATACCACTTCCGTATACTCGTCTCTAGTAACATAGTAGCTTTCACCTTACAACCGTGCTCGCGCGGCCTCACGGACCAAACGTGAATGAATAACAGTTCAAGGCGACTTTGGACATGCCTCTTAGAACTGTTTATATTAAGCACAAAGAAATATTTCATTTATTTGTAAGAATAAAATATCTTTAGATATATAAATAATAATTATTTAGAAAAACTATAAAAATTTGAACGTAGCGGGATTTGAACACGTGTCTCGTGGAAACGCTCAAATCCCGCTGTGTTCAAATTTTAGCTAAATATTTTTTTTTCATAGTGTGAAATACCACTTTAAAAATGTCAAAAATATACAAAAAAAATATTAACCATGCAAGGCCAGAATATAATGTGATAGTCATAAGAAAAAAATAGAGAAATAATATTTTAGCGATGTACTAAAATGTTTCTAATGTCTAGATGTTAATATTCAAGACATTTTAGGAGAAATCCATTTCGAAATGCATTAAGACGCACGTGATTTTGTTATAAATAGTTTTCTTGTACTAACTTCGATAGTAGATTTTATTCTTGGGTTTTACGTTGTATCTTTCGTATAGCAGGGTAGGTACAGGAAACAGGGTAAGTGAAGAATATCGTTAAGTAACACGATTCTCCATCAATTTTTGGAGACATTGCGTGTAGAGTGGCAGAACTGAATGCCTTTTGATGTATTACTAATCCATAATCTTAAGATGTATTTCACAGCGGGAAAAAATTATATAATTTATTCCCCGGATGGAAATCGAACCCACAGCCGTTGCGTTTACATTCAGCAAGTATTAAATTATACTAATAAATTTACTTCTTTATATCTACGACAAATTTAAAAATTCTTTGTATTCTAAAATAAAACATAAATATTACAAAATTGTTGTCTCTGATTTAGCAATGAACAAGTTATGCCGAAAATATCGCAACTGATATAAAGTGTTATCACATGATACGTTTCAAGGACTCGCAATTGCACAGTGGAGAATGTTTGAATAACATTATTTTTATAGACGGTTGCTGCGGGTTCGAATCCTTAAATGGGTGTTGGAAGGTAATTGTAAGTCAGGAAATGTACAATTGGAAATAACTAAGTTGCATTGGAACATGATCACGTTAATGTGATGTAACGTGATGTTAGCCTAAAACCGTCCGCGAGGAGTGAACGATCCAAAACATATAAATAAATATATATTGTATTAGCTTTTGTATTAAAAATATAGTAGTTATGAATTTACAGTCCAGCCATTGAGGCGCGCAGGGATACAAGTGTAAGCTGTAAGCTTGACAGCTTACAGCTGGTGGGTTCGATTTCTTCTCGAGGAAACGAAATATTTCATATCTTCATTTCCTCGCTCCGGTAACGAAGGTGGTAAGGTGTCGATGTCCCCGTCCCGCTCTGTCGACTGCTCTAAACGGTCTATTATACTTAGAACAAACAAATCTGATTAAAACCGTACAGTGTTCACTTTCTGAATGACTGACAATTACCTTGATAGCTCTGATAATATCGCGAATAGTTTGTATTCATAATAAGCGCACATATTGTAAATTATTATAACTTATTTTGTATAGTACAAGGCAAGGTTTAATAAATTTAACGTGGAGGGATTTGAACCCGCGTCGTGCGATTTTGTTACAACTTAAGTCTTTAATAAGCCCGAAAATATATACATTTTTACATGATTTTTACAAGAAAAGTGGTTATTCTCAACCGACTTCTGTAAGAAAAGGAGGTTATCTATTCGACTGTATTTTTTTTCAAAACAAATAGAGAGCGAGTCGTTGTAGCGCAGTGGCATAGGGTGAGACTGTAAATGCAACGGTGGTGAGCTCGACTTCGACTCGGGGGAAGTCAGCTACTTTCTTTTCTAACTGTGGTAACTCTCGTCAACAAGCAATGTTTGCAAATTACATAGTGTTCAGACACTCTGTTCTATATTTTACGCCCAATTATTGAAATATTGCGTGTTGGGAATTCAACGCCGCAGTGTGTCTTGTTACCAACTCGCTCTGGTAACAAGACTTATGAAAATAGTTCATTCTCTCAAGCAGGAATTGAACGTACTACCGTCTCGTTCGCAGTCTGAGTCAATTAAATATTGAATGCGGAAGCTTTTACTAAAGTTAATGTCGAGGTCATGATTAAAAAAAAGTGGTTGAAAGAAAAACTATGTATATACAATATACATACACCCATTCAAAAAACACCTTTCCTTCCTATGTAATTAATACTTTTTATGCTTGTTCTAATAATTTTATGTGCATTCTAACAGACTTTGTATTGTTTACTCTATGTTAAAATTAAAAACAAAATATTCTTTATTTAATAAGGCGATTACAACGTTTTGAAAGTTAAAGAGTAAAAATAAAATGAAAATAAAAAAAAATATATTTATTTAATTTCTTTTTATAGTTAATAAGTAAACGTATTTAAATTCTCTTGAAACGCGTGTTTTCCACTTTTTTATTTCTTTAGATAGTAAGGTTGGCAGAGGGAATCTGGGAACCTAGTACTAAGAAAATCTCATTAAGATACTAAGTCACCCACTTCCCGCGGAAATGCCGAGACATTGCAAGCCTCTATAACTTATTTGAAAAATGAACACATTTTGTTGTACGGATAGTTAGTTACTAGTATGGATATTGTCATCTATAATGACTGGAATCCATGGAAAATGAAGAACTTAATCACGAGGTTCAAGATTCCGGAAGTGTGCGTAGCTAAAAAACTTTCCTTCAAAGTAATTTGTCCCTGGACTAAGAAACTCGATAATAAATTACTTGGTAGCAATTAGGTAAAAGATATAATCATCAAGAGCACAAGCTATTTTACCACCTTTCTATTTTTACAAGTAGGTAATTATAAAATTTCTTGTCTACAAAAAGTTTATCATTTTATTGTTAACGCAGAATGATTGTTGGCAATTTGTGCTATTATAAGAATATTAAGTTATTTTTTCTACTTCGCGCTGTTGCAGGGTATATGCAGGGTAAGCAGAGAGAACCTAGTTGGCTATAACACTCCGTTCCTCATTTTCCCTCAATTTGTGGTAATCCCCAAATGGCAATCAAGACTGCAACAGACTCACACGCTTGTGCCACTCAGTCAAGATGTTTCTAAACTACAATTTAGATTGTTTATTCTTCTTCTTGTTGTATTCTTGATATTAAAAATATTTAATAAATACTCACATGTACTCCATAAGAGAAGCTGTATTTTGGGTGAGGATCGAACTGATCATGGGCTGCGCTCAAATCATAATTATTGATATACGACGATGCAGTTGGACTTTGAACTGATTGTAAGTTGTAGAAATTGTCTTCGTTCACTTTATTCTCATAATCCTTTTGTGCTAGATTATTTTCATAGCCTCTCAAATCTGTGTATTTATAATTTGTTTTAGGATCATATAAAACCTGTTCGCCATAATTAAATTGGTTGATGGGATTTGGTCTTTCAGTGTATCCTGTATACTCTTCTACGGTCTTGGGCAGCTGACGAGGAGGCGGTGTGTAGGGGTTGCCTTGTAAAACTGAAATGGCTCTTTCCCTTTCATATTCGGGCAATTTAGTATCAGCGTCGTCTAAGTAACTGATAAGAGCGTCATCCACATTTTTGTAAGTGTGATAAGCATATTCGGGCTGCTTAGCTCCTGGGCCGGTATTGTCGTAACTGTTCTCAATGGCGAACCTAATTTGAGCTGCAGATGCTGCTGAGTACGGTTCCGATATGGGCCTCGGTATGATGGATGAGACACCCGCGATCAGCGCTAATGTTGGTACCTGAAAAAAAATATAATAAATTTAATATTTTTTAATGTGATGATACAAAAATAATATAAATTATAAAATTGTATCAATATACTAAACTGCTAATTTATTTTGAACATGTAAATAACATTTTAATTAGGTTGGGACAATTACATTATACTCCGAAGAAGGTAAAAAAAAAATTTAATAGTATCTATATTTTAATACCTAGAATGCAAGTTTAAAAACAAATACGTACGATATGAAATTACTTTAAGTTGATATTTAAGCTTTTGTATGACTTTTGCAATTGTATTAATTAGTTGTATTAGTTATACTATCTCATCTGGCTCAATTGACATCTATTAAATCCATATATTATTACTCTTTAAATAATCCTATTAAACTTAAAACTTGTAAGAATTGTTTTTATTGTACTTAGAATACTGTCGAAACTTAATTATAGACAGAAAAGGTTAAATAGCTTTTTGGAGGCGATAGCTTGTCGAAATAAATTTGTAAGGTTCGTCTTTAAATCTTATCTTCTAAATATTAAGAATATTATTATTTTAAACATTATGCAACATAGATTCATGTATTTAATACTCAAGTACTAACTCAGTCATAAAATTTCAACTGCCAGTCATAAAATTTGGCATTTCAAATGCCATTCATCTTAAAAAGATTTGCCTATAAGTGGCTGTAAATATTTTATAGAAGTACGTCGCGTCGTCGTGGTGTTAGCTAAGCAAAAGAAAGTTTATTGAGTATCTATAGGCTTATTAGCATATCGGTGGCGATCTTGATTTACATAATTATAGAGTACTCGTTAAATAATTTTGTTATTTAACTTTATGTTATTTAATACTCTTGGGAAGATATTAACGAAAGAGGACGATCGGGATACAGTGGACCAGCAACTGCCTGTAATAGCTATGGTTAATACATTAGGTTCCCTCTGCCTACCCACACCTGCCTGATGTGTGGATCCCCTACACATCCAGATAAAAAAAATAAACAAACATTTATACTTCTCTTAATATGAACATAAACTAAATATTTTTACGCGTTTACTCCATATACCTAATGGCAGCAGTATCAAGACCAGTTCGTATGCCCCAGTAACCGATGATATGTGCACTTGTGTAACTTACATTTTTGTAAACTATGCTAATGGTTGCGCGTTGCAGCGTCTATGTTAGTGTAGGTGAAGATAATGATGTGTGTGGGTTCTATTCTTTTAGGTAACATAATTATGTAGAATAATTGGTAGGCCGTTTGAATGGACTATAAAGTGAAATTTCCTGCTTTTCCCGTCCCGTTCCCCGTAAAAATTTTGGAAAATCTTCTAATCTTAGAGACCAGACGCGGCGCAGACGCACAAAGTGTGCCTGTAGAAGCGACTGGTTGTGAGTTCGATCCCTACTTGGCGAAATGAAATATTTGTTTAAATTTATAAGAACATTTATGAAGCTGAAAAGAAGTGCTATATTATATATTATTAATAACTCCCTATTGTCACGTTAAACATATTTTATATATTTAAAATGTTAAAATAAATCTATATATTACCATAATTAAATAAGTCGAGAAAACAAGTCCGCCAGTTTAAAAGTAACTGAACATTACTTGAACTTTTAATTATATATCATTTGTGCAAAATTCTTAAGAGATACATTTTCTTATATTTAAATGGTCAATTTTTATTATAGGTATTTAATACTACGAACTATGAACAAGTTGTTATGTAAAGTTACGTTTGCATTTACTTATTATATTAGTTAACTATTTAAACAGATATTTAAACCGAGGTAGTGGTTATCGGTTCATGCCCGGGTGAGGTAATATTATTTCTATACGTATTTAAAAATTAAAGTGATTAGCAACTTCGATTTATATTTTCCATGCTATGAAACATACAGCATGAAGTATATAAATGCCAAGTTGAAATTATATTTACAATCATAAAATGTAATGATTATATAAAAGAGAGACCTGTTTAAATTGTATTCGAGCTTTTTATATAATTATAACGCTATATTCAAAAGTCATCATCATTGTGCCATCAAATTAAGACATTTTATTTATTCTTAACACGTTCACTAAGAGAAAGCAATGGAACAGCTTGATTGTATACACGACGTTTGTGGCCTCAACCCTTCACTCAGGAAAAATAATTCTTTTATATATTCCGCTGTAGGAAGACAGCGGAGAAAATGAATTGGCGTTTAAGGCAGCGTCTCCACACAGTCTCTCGAACTCACGCGGAAAGTACAGAACGAAGTGTCTTGACACCAAGTGCTCTCTGTCTACCCTGCTTCTTAAAATTTGTTGTTTTTTAAACCTTAAAAACTGTTGCTTCAATGTCAAAGTCAATCTGTAAAACTGTTGTTTTTCAAAGTCAATCTGAAAAACTGTTGGTTTTCAAAGTCAAATAATTTTATTCAAAATAAGTTGTACATGTTCCATTTGTTACATCCCACCCACCACTCAATCCGGCCGCACCATTTTTTCTTAGCAATGCATGTTTGTACAATATTCTTATAGGTTTTATATAACGACATTTATTTAATAGGTTTAATTTTATTTAATTTGTAACTGATTGGCATTTCATTTAATATGTACACATTTTTATAGATAAAAGTAATTATTTAATGACTTTTTGTAATTATTAGAAAAAGAAAAATAATTATTATTAATAGTAACATACATTTTATATATTAACATTTTTGTAACGGTAAGGCTCGGACGGTTAACCATTCGAATTCCACTATATTTATACTTTTATTCCCATTTGTATGGAATAATATTTTAAAAATATTAAAAAAATATATACTTAATTCTATTCTTAATTCTTAAATACTGACTTAACAAATCAAAACAAAAAATACTCACTAAAAATCGCCACATTTTCAATTACCGACTCATAAAAACACAACCACAGATAAAAAATACTAAATAACAACTAAAAAGAAAATAAAAATTAAAACAAAATAAAGCCGCCTATAAACGCGACGATCAACTATTATATTACACAACTATACAAGACGAACGTTTGTTATCGAATGACTTCGACCACAGACTGCTGGTCAACTTTTGTTCAGTACGACAACTTATGAATAAAAGCCTTATATAATGAAGGACTTTTAATAAATTTTGCGTATTTTGCGGAAATTGATTATGTATTGAGTTAATTTCAGGTTATGTAATAATATGTCAATGTTAAATTCTTTAAAGTAAAGGTATCATTATGAATGAAGTAGTCGCGGGATTTATGAGTGATTTGTTCTAGTTAGATAAGGGACGGTATTGAGTTCCTCATAGGACATTGTTTCATTTTATTTTAACTTCATTCTGTATATGGCATATAGCATGGTGATACAGTGAACCTGGTGTAAAGACTCTTGCTCTACCCCATTTTCGAGGCATTGGGTGTTGAGTGACGGAACTCAACGCTGCGTTTTGTCTTGTTACTACAGCAAGGAAATGGAAACAATTCATTCACCCAAGTCGACCCACGAGGCGCAGTCAGACGCTGGTTCAAAATTGCAAAATTCTCTTAATTTACAACATAAAAAAAATTGAAAAACTATTGTATAGAGTCAATTCTAATTCTCAAAAACTACAAAAAAATATTCACAAAAAATTACAACTATTTTTTTTAAATATCGAGTCATACACACGAAAACACAAGTACAAAATAACAACTAAAAAGAAAATAAGAATTAAAACAAACTACAGAGTAAAGATTAAAAAAAAAAGTGCACGATTAAATACTTGCGTAAGTCGTAAAACTTAGTCTATTTTCGTTCAGACGGAGACTTCAATTACATTAAAAGAAATATGATAATGATAATTAATAAAGGTATTATGCGTGACCCAAATACTAAATAGGTCTCACACCTGACCCCGACATATGTACTGTCGCGTTACGGCCGCTGCGGTTTTCTTTGAGCAATATTCAAACTATTCTTATGTTACTGTAATAATAGAACTGAATATGTTACAAAGTTATTATTTTATTATTTTTTGTAATTCTATAAATTAATTTTCGTGGAAGTATGAACGTCTGATTACAAATAGGTAAACGTGACGATTGCGGCTTCGATTGCAGCTCGGGGAAATGAATTATTTTTGTTTCCTCGTTCTGATATTTAGACAAAATGCAGCGTTGGATTCGGCCACTCGACAAGCTTTTTTCGAAAATGTAGCAGAAAGTAGAGAATAAAGTGTCTCAACACTAGCCGCAACACTTTCCTCTTAAGGTTCCACACGATTATATAAAAGACAGTTATATATGTAATGTACTATAATAATATATGTTAAAAAAAAAATTGTCGGTAGGGGTCTCATCCAACCCCTCTAGTATAAGCTCTAGATATAAGTACAGTTTAAATTGTCCCAAAATTAAGTACGCCACATTAAAAGAACTTTCATAAAATAAAAAAAGGCACGGGCAACTATGCGCCCGTGGATGTAGCTTTAAAAAAAAAATCACTTTCCTCTGCCTACCCTCTACCATGAAAGAGACTATGATAAAAGTATATTCAATTACCATCATTCACAGTTCTTCTAATAGAAGTTGTAGGCTTCTAATAATGTACTAAACATTATTTCTGAAATGGACTGGACTGTTGCCATACTTGGGGACGTATCAGCTAAATAGTTAATCAATTTGCAGTAGATATAAGGTGGGTATATATATGTGCTATATAATTTCAACTTAAGTAGGCAAGAAAGATATTTTCATTAGCATCTTTGACTCTACAACCATCACGTATGATCACGAAAAACTGTGTTATATAATACATACTTTGTTCTCCATTATCCACATATTTTTTAGTTAACGAGCGTTGATTCAAAAACCCAACGCCGCGATTTTTTCCTGCCAGAGCGGGGAAAAGAAAGAATAACAACCCTGACTAGGATCGACTCCACAGCTGTCGCGGTCACAGCCAAACGCTGTCCCACTTCGCCTCGATGCCATCTAACTAATATAGAAATTAAATTAATATATTCTATACGAACACTTAGTGATCTATTAGTTGTCGCCCGCAGCTTCGTTACGTAGACTTTAAGATGTAAATTGAAAAAAAAACCCATTTTTGTTACAATTTCCAAAAATCTCTCAATACTCCTAGAGTTCATACTCAACCTTCACGCCAAATTTCAACATATTTAGTCCAGTAGTGACTAGTAACGTCTGTCAGTCACTCGGTAACAGAAGAGTTGTACACGTATAGATTACAATATAAGTAGAGGTCTACTGGACAATTAGAGCAAACATATTTCATACTCTACGAAAGTCAATGAATAAATCATAATTCAACAGTATCGAAACACTTGTTACTTAACTTAAAACAAGTTAAATAAAATTTAAAAATAGAGTACGAAACTCCCACATAGCAGGGTAGACAGAGGAAACGGGGGAGTCTGGTAGTATTAAATATATCATTCTTCGACTGGAAATCAACCCCATAACCGTCACGTCAAGTCGCATGCTTGTGCGCCTGCGCCGCGAAAGCCTCGATATACAAAGTACCGTGAATTAACGGTTTTATCTAAGCTATCATTAGAGTAATTCAAACCATGTCATTATTATTGTTAAGACAAGGTGTACATATTTTGTAGAGGTGATTGTAATAAGGTGACCTCAAGCCGAGCTACAGATATTTCATTCACTTTTGTTTATGGCGGCCAATGACGGCTGAGTGGTGTAAAATAGTGCTTTCCAGCGTGATAGGAGGTTCAATTTGGAGATTTATAATATATTCGTAGATGTTAGTATTGTTTTCTAACATTGTTAAAATGTTATTTCACATTTTGGTAATGGAAGTACTTTTCGAAGCTCAGGGTGTAAGTACTTTTCGAGGCTTAGTACAAAAACTATACTTGTAATGACATATTCTAAGTATCCAATGTATTTTAAATACAGTGGTTACAAATTAATGTGAAGTAATATTTTTGGAAAGCAGAGGGCACCTAGTGAAAAGACACTCCGTTTCTCCAAAGAAATCAGAATATTAACATTCACTCCTCCGAGTCAAAATCGAACACTCAACAGACGCGTTTACCGCCACACGCCTGTGTCCCTGCGCCATGACGACTCCATAAATGTAAATGGATTATATCACTTTCCGCCGAATTCTGGAAGCATTGAGTGGCGGAACTCAACGCCGCGCTTTTTGCAAAAGAGAGATATGCAAAAGACAACCAAAAATATTAAAAAAATAATGGTAGAATTAGAATAAGTCTTCAAGTCCTCATATTAGAAGTTCATCACATTAGTAATAGCCATTATAAATTTGTAAGCCCATTGTTCTAACATAAATTATGATCGATTTATATCCACTTATATTTGTATAATTCAAACTATCTGTCAGTTTTAAACAAAATACTATCTGTTCAAGTTTTGGATACTTATGTCTTAATGCGGTGCTTTATGCGAAGCCCAATCTTATTGATATTTAAAATTTTGAGTAAACGAGACGTCATGGTGCAGTGGTCGACGTGACGACAGTTGTATGTTCGATTTTAACTCGTGGGAATGAATATATTTCATAATTATTTATATTTTCCGCGTTCTGATCGACTAAGTATGCTGTTAGAATTCGCCAATCAAAACACAATGCCTCGAAAGTTATAGCCTTCCTCGGCAGAAAGTGAGGAGCCGAGTGTCTTAACAAAGGGTTCCCTCTGCCTACCCTGCTATGCTTCAAAAAGCTCGAAGTTTTTTTTTAACTTAACGCTGTATCCCGTTAATAGCAGTTTAGACAAAGAGAACCTGAAAACGTAGTGTTAAGACACTCCGTTCCCCACGTAACGGGGTATTCCGCAGGCGTTGAAAATATGTTTTTTTTTAAGAAAGACTCACTTTACTAGAAAATTCTTTCCCCGAGTGGAAATCAAACCTACAACTGTCGCGTTTAGGAACGGACGCTTTGGTTGTGCACCACGACACCCTCGGAAATGCTGTTTTTGTGTTAAAAAAGATATTTAACCAAAGTTATAGTAAAACATTAGTTAAATATATCCGGAACAGTAGACGGACGCGAAACGTATCAATCACCACCTTAAATCGGTTCAAGGCTGCACTCACGATTGGCCTTTGTTATCTTTGCAATTCTGTCTTGGTGGCAGATCTTAATACAGAAAAAATTAAATCAGCTTCACGCTGTATCCCGCACACAGCAGGGTAGGCAGGCTAGTGTAATTTGTCCCCACTTTCCGCCGATTTCTGGAACTATAGTGTGTTTGTGGCGGAATCCAACGTCGTTAATCAATTAAGTTTATACTATTTAATTTTTTTATCAGCTAACCACAAATAACAGAGTAGGCAGAGCGAGAGTGTTAAGACACTCGGTTCCCTACTTTCCGCCAAATTTTCAAGGCGTTGCGTGTTGAGTGGCGGAACTTTGTCTTGTTACTACAAAAAAAATCCTTTTTTTATTTAAAAATGTCGGAAAAAGGGAATTTAAATCTATTACCATCACGTTAAACCTGCCAGCGCGACACCCGGATGTACACTCAGATCTCCTTAATCTTGCGTAACTTCCTGGACTATTAATTAGGTTGGAAATTAGTATGTAGATTTGTAACTATACACTAGCGTCAATAGGAAGTGGTCACTGAGGACATAACAAGTTTCTTTGAAAAATATTCGAAGTAAACAATTTGGGCGTAGGACGGAATTTCCAGTTATTACTTTTTTTAGTTTCGTGCCTATAGAAAGATAGCCTAGTGTTAAGTCACTCTGTTCACCAATTTCCGCCGAATATTTGTGACATTGCATTTCTAGTGGCGGCACTTAAGACCGCTGAGTCGATAACTTTTACCAAAGCGACGAAATAAGATAATTGATTTCCATAAGTGGGAATCGTATCTTTTTAAGAAAACGTATAAAAATTTGAACGTAACTATTTGTAATTCCGTCCTTCACTTCCCTCCATTCCCGACATGGCGTGTTGGGTGACGGTCACCAGCGTCGCCTTCGTCCCCACTTAATATACCCGCGGGGACGCCTAGTACACCTCGTCAAGGGGAAAGCATTTTAAAAGCATGAGGACGAGGTATGCAGAGACCGTAGCGTTTGACACTCTGTTCCCTCTGGCTAACCCACTAGGGATACAGCATTAAGCTATGTCAATTTAAAAAGTGTCTACTATAAAGCTTTAACTTTTTAAAAATACTTTTTCGAGTTTTATTCTTTCGTAACTGTGCGTTACATATTACGTAATTAGCTTCACGCATTTTAAGTGAGCAATTGTCTTTTACTTGGCAGACAGTTTTAGTTTAGTTTAATAAATATTTTCTAGATTAATACATATTTTTTGCCAGTCTTTTGTCACTCATTCTCTCAATGTGCCCACACCAGCTCAGCAAGTTCATCTTCACTAAATTACAATTAAGGATAAAAACCTGTCATTCTACAGCGGAAAACTATTAAGTAATAAAAATCTATATAATATTATGATCAATTTGCAAATATAAGTTCCGGTGTGATATATTCACATAATTATCGACTTTTGTTTCTAAGCCAGTGTCAGTGGCAAGGAAAAATTAAATAATTTGGTCACGCGGCTCCAAGGCAATGCTGTAGTAGCAAAAAATATAACGCGTTAATTACTATCTTCTCACGTTAGTATAGTGACCATCATTCTTATATTTAGTTTTTTGTCTCTTGGTAGTTTCACGCTGTGTCAGAATGGTAGGTAGATATACCTGGGGACCTAAGTACCCCAAATATTTCAAAAAATAAATATTCATTCCCCGGTCGGAAATCGAACCCAAAACCTTCGCGCTTACAGTCGCACCGTAGAGCCCCGGCTCCATGACGTCCTCTTTGTGGTAAATTTATATTATTTTTTTCGGCTTCACACTTTATATAGATAGGCAGAGAGAAGAAAGTTTTAAGCTACTCGGTTGCGTAATTCTCGTCTCCTCAAATTCAACGTAGTGTTTTTGTTAACAGAGCGGGAATATTAAAATTATATAATCTCCTGAGGGGATTATAATAACTGTAAAAGGAGGCCGATTTTTTAAAATAAAACATTGAAGAAAGACACAGTTAATCTATATATCTATGTATATAAAACTCTACCTTTACTGAGTGTTTGATAGACAGACACAGATGAAACTACTGGATTAAAAAATTGGTCTTAAAAGAAGCGATATTGGTAAAACACGAAAAACTGGATTTTCAAAAAAAAAAATCAAATTATTTAAATGTAAACATATTTTCAAATAGTCTTCTAAAGGATTTCACATAATCATATTTCATTTATATTTATTAGTAAATAAATGGATATTATCCATTACATTATCAAAATAAATAGCGTTTCTTAATTGAGTAAGATTATAATTTCCAAACATGTATATATTTTACTATCAGCTTTGCTTTAGCTTCTTGTGTGTCACGTATTCTTATGTTCAATTGATTTTTTTTAGGTTCACGCTCTATCCCGCAAATACTGGAGTAGACAGAGAGAACCTATTGTTCTCTTCTCTCCGCTCATTCAAGACAATGTGTGCTGAGTTGCAAAACTCAACGCCGCTGTCTACTAAAGCGGGGAAATGAAAATAATTTATTCCACCAAGTAGGCATCGAATCCACAACGCCACGATTAAGGTTTTTGAATATGTAAATTACGCAACGAGTAAATGACCCTAATTGGAATGTGGAAGTAAGTTTTATGATTATTTGCATACAGAAGTGTTTTTATTTGTATAAATTATAAAGAAAATGTATTTTTTATTTGTTTATATTTAAGCGTATTATATATACGAGCAAAATCTAGTGATGAGGCGTTTTCTATTTTTTACTAACTAAAGACGATATGATGAATTGCGGAATCCAACACCGCGGTTTTGGTTGAATGTAATATTTTTTTTAAATGAAAATATTACATATTTCCTTGCTCCATATGGGAATTGAACCAACAATTGGCCTTTAAAACTTGGTCACCCTACACAAAGTGGGCTGTACACGATCCAATATGTATCCGCTTTCATTACGTACAAACGTAATAATGTAATTATTGTTTGTTTAAGTCCATTAATCATATATTTAGTGCAGTGAGTTAGTTCAATTGTTAATGATTTGTAGATTTGAGCCTTCGGGGCCACAATGCACTAGTGGGTTCAAATCCCATCACGACCACGCGTTCACTAGGTCATGGTGAAATGTTCGTCATTAAAATTGTTTTGTTATTTTTTCGAGTTGTATTTTATTTGAGAAATGTTTTAATTTCTGATATTCTAAACATCATTTTTCTAATACCATTTTAATGTGGTACTTAAATCAGCTATTATTATTTTTACAAAGTATAAACACATTATAAGCATATATTTTCCCTCTCAATCGTGTCAATCTCAATTACGCTAAATTGCTAATTTTTAGGTTTCTCATTGTATCCTGTATACAGCAGGATAGGCAGAGGGAACCTACAAACAACTAGACAAATCAGTTCTAAGTAAATAAGCAAACATCCTTAAATTTTCTTAAAACCAACACAATATTATACCTCCACAGCCATAAATATGGGAAATAAACAAATATTTTATTCTGGAAATCGAATTTCATCTACAATTTTCGCCCCATCCGTGCTCCTGGTGATCCATCTTACTGTCACATGCCATTAGCGAGGCCTAAGCGGTACACGGGCTGCGTCTCTACGGTGGGTACCTATAGCAATTACTTGTATTAACCGTAGGCCGTGGCTTTGCTTGCTTGAAGAAATTGTTATTTACTTTTCGGAAGGGGATTTGAAGCTGTGACCTGTTAGACTTTCACCGTAAAAGTAGATTATTTGCAGAAATTTTGTACTGCATATGGGTAGGGTAGGAACAGGGAACTTTTGGGAAAGTCTAATTTTAATATATTCTTTTGCGTGACAATTGCCGAACTCAACGAATGTATTTAATAATTTTAATCAACTACTTAATTTTTACAAAACTTAATTACATTAGGCATAGGTAGTAGTGATATATCTTAATTCTATTTTACTTTATTTTTAGAGAGTGTTCAGTGTCGGGCTTATCTAAGTACCTATACGGTAAACCTATAAAATAGGTTAGATTAATGGAAAAATAAAAATAATTTAAAGACATAACTCTCTCGATTGGGATATATTCTATATGTTGTAAAATTTTAATTTAGAGATAAAATCATTTTTAACAATTTACATACATATCATAACTATGTAAAAATAACTAATACAATAAAAAATATAATTAATTCTCACCAAAATTGTGTAATTTTGGTGACATATTTTTTTACATTTTTAATATTTGCCTCAGGGCGAAATAGAACCTGAGACTTCCTGCTTAATAGATAAAGCCCAAATTACGGAAATATACATAAATAAATGGTTGAATGTAATCTTATATGGGTGTCCTTGAATTTGTCCAAAATTACAGGATACTCTTACTTTTGAGCGTTGAATTGTAAAATATGTATTAAATTCTTCGATTTTATTATCTAGATATTATAATATATACGGATGTCTGCGTGGTCTAATGGAAATATCTAATTGTGTGTGGGTCTTGTGGACACCACAGACAAGTAGTAAAAACTAACAAAAAAATTGTCCTAAAAATCTCTGTGTATTACAAAATGTTTATTGTTAGGATCTTATTTGTTCTTTGCAAGGACAAGCAAGAGGCCCCTCCGTCTTCCATTATATACTTATACATGTACAGAGAATTTACTCTCTTTACATACAGCGTTCCTTTTTTATGACACCCGTCGGATGTCTATAATTAATTGACAGCCACGTCGAAGGAATGAAAAAGTTAATACATGTGAAGATAATAGTAATGTAAGATTAATAACTATAAAACAAAGAAAATTGGATAAAAATAACAGATAAAAGATAGAGACGAATAATTAAATTTAATTGTCGTTTCTCTTATTTACAAGTAATTTGCAACGTTTGTACATAATATTGTAATTATGCTTTTAATAATATTTATTATAATATCCTACGAGTATATACAGATAAAAAAAAATAGTTATTTTATTCGCACTCAACCCTGATTTATATCACATTATATACAATTGAGAAAAGTTTAGCTGTCTGAGAAACTAAGGTAAATTTGAACTATTTTATATTTAATTTAAATTTAGCTAAGATTTGCATAATTGTACTGCAGTTATATGAATATCAACTTTGACTTTGGCATACGCAATACTTGGTATAAGAAAATCTATTAAAATCAACCTCCTTAATAGATTAATAATTATAAGAATATTATTTATCGGCGTCGAGATTCTTAGTGGGTACTCGGTACAAATTAATCTAAAATGTAATGATTGGTACTATAAATAAGATTTTAGAAATGGCGTTTGATAAACAAACAATTTTAATAAGCTTAACTTAACACTTCTTCAGCTTAACGCTGTATCTCACATATAGTAAAAAGGGAATCTTGGAACCCAGTATTAAGACACTAATATTAAGACACCCATTAAGATATTTTCAATTCCTATTGAAAATATCTTAATGGGTGTTATTAAATTAACGCCGCGCTTTTCTTAGTTACCAGTGCGAAAGAATAAAAGTACCTACCTATTATTTTTTTCATTTCATCGAGTGGGAAGAAAACCCACAATCCTCGCGTTTATAGTTGCACTTGTGTCCTGCGCTACGAAGTCCTCATTTAACTCATTTTTTTTTCTTCAAGTTTATTATTGATAGCGGGGTAGCCAGAGGTCCACTCGTACGTACTTTTATCGCATCGTCCACTGTCGTCAGCCTCCCCATAAGTGCTCTCGTGGGGATCCTCATGCTTTTTACATTATCATCTCAGGCATCATCTAAGATTCGCTTCTTTTACTCTTGCTTCATAAGTAGTTCTTTTATGAGGCTAACTCAGCATGAAATAAGCTAAAATGGGCTAAAACGTGACCAAGTAAAAAATAAATATTACAAACATAATGAAAACATTGCACTATTTTATTATAATAAAGTATTAAAACG
This sequence comes from Heliconius nattereri, assembly GCA_013403645.1. Taxonomy (NCBI): domain Eukaryota; kingdom Metazoa; phylum Arthropoda; class Insecta; order Lepidoptera; family Nymphalidae; genus Heliconius; species Heliconius nattereri. The sequence continues at coordinate 10,100,444 of JAAIXI010000222.1, forward strand.
TAAAATCGGGTGTGTTTTTGACATTACAAGTTATAATGGCGAATCTGACTTTCAAGTAAAGTGGGACGCCCGAGGATGCTATTAGCCTGAATTTAAATGTCATATTTATTAAAGTACGTAGTAGCGCAGTAGTTGTAAGCGCGAGCGATGGTCCCCCATTCGTAACAATGATTATTATATTGAAATAATTTTTATTCTCCAATTGTAAAAGGCAAACCGCGGCTTAGGATTGAATGTCTCAAAAATTGGACAAAAAGAGATAAACGGAGTGTATTATCACTAGGTGCCTCTGCCTTCCTCGGCACACAGCAGGGATAAACAGTAAAGTTGTCCCGTATATCATTTTGTATATTTGTATTTTATTTTAGTGCGTGCTGTAGACAATAATATTTCTCCTTTGGTAATTTTTTAAAATTTTGTCATTAATTTAAGCATCAGCGCCAAGTTGTGTAAATAATCTTTAATATAATGTATCGAGTGGCAGAATACCGAAACAGACAAAAGAAAATACTTCTGCGATAAAGTAAGACTTTATAAAAATCGCAATATGACTGAAAGTAAATGTTGGCTGGAATATTTAGCAACAGTACCCGCGTGGGTTGCTCTATATTTTGTATGGAATTTAATATTAATAACGTGATCACACTATCGTTATTGCAGTAATGTGTCTGGTTAACCTTTGCTTCCTACGTCATACGCAGCCGTGACCATCTTAAATTGGACTAATGGAAATAAGAATGGAACTGGGGAATGTCAATGCCAGCATATTATGGCATAACGTGGTGTTTTGCCATTTTTATATTTTTAGTTTTTACTCTGTATCCCGCACACAGCAGGGTACGCAGAGAAAACCTGGGAACCTAGTGTTAAAACACTCCGTTCCCATTAAGACTCTTCCTTTCTTCATTTTCCGTTGAATTCTGGAGGCATTGCGTTTTAAGTGGCGGAGATCAACGCCGCGCTTTATTTTACAACCAGAGCGGAAATTAAAATATTAAATAGTTTTCATCGACGTAGCTCGATGAAAAAGTATGGCAAAGTTAGTCAGAGGGCTTGGGCGGTTTTCCAGAAGAGCGGGTTCTAATTCCACACTACGTTCAAATTAAATTATGTTTTCTAAATAGTAAGAGCATATTAATTATTTAATTTTCCCCGAATAGGACTCGAACCCACACCCTCCCGTTTACAGTGTACCTCTGCGCCACTACTGGCCACTAAACTCAAGACCTTATGCATAATGCCATATTAACTACCCACTGAACTATCGAGGTACTTTTATTATTACTAAAATATAAATGTCGCAAACGACATTGAATTAAAATGCTAAAAATAAACATTAAATTCTTTTAAGATTTTAACAAGAAAGCAGTTCACGCTTTCAACCCATATAAGGTAAAGAAACGATCAAAAATAACTTTTTAATATATATTATAAAATCTGACCTCAGATTTATTGCGAATTTTATGTTTTGATGAAATAATGTAATTAATTTGTTTGTAATTTTTGTTATCTTTATATTTTAAAAGTATTTAGTTTCTTTTAATTAAAGTTGAGGCCGTGCCGTGGCCGGCCGATTCGATTCCTACTCGGGGGAATAAGTTGTTTTCATATCCTCGCTCCAGTAAGAAGTCAAAGCGCGGCGTTGAGTACCATCACCTAACAAAATTGGACAATTTTTTTCATGAAACTTCTATATAAATATATTTATTTTATTAATCCAAAATAAATATCTCTTTTACCGAAAGAGGCTTTAGAAAATATGAAAAATGTTTTTATGCATAAAATCGACATACACAGCTATCAAAATCGCGGCGGTAGTTTTAATATATTTTAATTACTGTGTCGTTCGTATTAACTGAGAATTGAGTAATTTCATTTTCATATTATAATAGGTAGGTACTTACTTATTTTGCAAACTTATTGACTAAGAATTTTTATTTAAGCATTGCCTAAAATGTAGCAACACTTCTACATTGTATTATGGCCTAATGTTTCACTTCTACTAGGAGTGAAAATCTAACTAAGGATTATCTAACTTTAGTTAGGTAGGTTCAAAAGTATTGTATGTCTATAAAGACATAGACATATCTCTCAACTTTCAATCTACTATTCTGTATTAAAATTATAATGTAAACTACATTATCATTTTAATACGTTTGGTTGAACGCGCCAATCTTAGGAACTATTGGAATAGATTTTTTTCATTGTATTGGATATCTCTTTTACAGAGGAAGGCTATGGGCTATATTACATCGTTAATCGTTTCACTGTACCAGACGCCAGTGTTACTTATTTATTTTCAACCGAAGCGGCCAGTGAAAACTAATTAATTATTAAAAGATTTGTTTTCAAGTTACCGGGGAGATTTACACAGCGGGTGATGCTTCATTGAATTACAACCCTCCTTTTCAAATTGACTTTAAAATTTATTAGGGTTGAACCCTGTCACTCCACTTTCATCACCGTATAATAGATGGTTAGAATTGTATCATAGAGATTTTATGACGATAAAGTAATATTAAGTATAATGTGAATTGATCAGTGTCTGATTGAAACCATGGTGGTTGTAGGTTGGAGCACCTGTCGAGGAATTTAACTACTTTCATTTCCTGTTCTGGCAATACAAAGTGTCTTTTTCATTTTCTCTGCCTGCCCTGACGGGAAAAGACGGAAAGCTGTTTTCATAAATTAGTAGTATTTTTAGAGAAATGTTCTATATAAATATATACAGTCTCTATGGTAGGTACCCAGTGATCCATCACGAGTAAAGTCCGTACTAAAGTTGGACGTCGCGTCGAACATCGGTAGCTGCCAAAAACTTTTTCTTACCGTTTTAACTGTTAAATATTTTGTTTGTGTTTATTTTTTGATATTTAACGCTTAAATAGGTAAATAATAAGATTAACAAAAATATAATTTTATGAATAACAAAATTTATGACCTTCGTTTATTTATATAATATAAGTTAAGTTAAAGAAATTCTTCCATTTTTGGTCGAAAAATCATTAAAACGAAAAAAAAATAGTACCTACCTATATTACGCTTATACCAAGTGTGAAGACACTCCGTTTTTCATTTTCCGCCCAATTTTCGAGACATTGTCATTTGTATCGCGGAACTCATAGTCGCGTTATGTATTATTACCCGATTGAGGAAATGAAAATAATTCATTTCGACGAGCATGAATCGAATTCACAACCGCGATGACTCTTAATTTATTTTTTTAAATATGTATCAAGAAACTAAAGCTTAACTTAATATTGAACAAGCGACGTTACATGAAGTTTTTTTTTCATTTGCCCAAGCGGGTATTGAACCCAGAACTACATAAGACACTTCTTATATACTTAAGCCTACCAACACCCTACCACATCACATTGAAATGATCTATTGTAATTTGTAATACAAAATTTACAGAAAACTATCCACAAGCGCTACCAAAATTCCACGCATCGCTTTCACGAAATATAACATATCAATACAAAATTGGCGTTGACATAAAAAAAATTCAAAGGCCCGAAGCCCCGAAGCCAACGAAAATGTCAATCTTCTATACTTATAAATAAAAATATATAATAATCCTCTCTTTCCCAGTATTAGTAATGTGGTGATCGATCAGTGGCGGACAGATTTTGAGCGCACGTGCTCATTTCTGAACGAAATTGGGATTCTTATAAAAATAATCATTTTTAAGGTTATTATGTCGTTTTGGTAATTTCTCTTTGGCTTCACGCTGATCCCGGATATAGCTGGGTGAGAGACGGGAACCTACTGTGTTCTCCTTCCGTTTCTCACGCATCGCCCAAGATTCAAAGATTGCGTGTTGAGTGAAGAAAGTGGCCACTGTGCCACGACGGCTTCAGTGATAATATTACTATTGTAAATCTAGATTTAAAAAAATATATCAGATAAGTGCATTGAGAGTACAAGTGGATTTTCTGTTACCCTATTGCTGTATAGAACAGGTTAGGCAGAGAGAACATAGTGTCAAGGCACTTCATTCCGTCCTCGTAATCTTACATTACTTGTTCACTGGCGGCACTATTCGCCGCATAGTTAGAATATGACCCCTATAAATAGACAAGTAACACGTTTAACAATAAAAGAAACACTAATTCCTCATGATAGAGAATGATGGTAGTGATAAATAACCCAAACATACGCTGCGGAACTCTAAAGTTGTTTAATCAATAAGAACCAAAAAGCTTTTTTTCAATTTGATATTGTACGCTGCAAGTAGCATGGTAGGCAGAAGAAACTTAGCATTAGAACACTCCGTTCTTTACTTCATGCCGAATTCTGGAAGCATTGCTTTTTGAGTGATGGAATTCAACGCCGCGGTTTTCCTCGACACCAGAGTGAGAAATAATAAATAAATATTTCATTTTCCCGAATGGTGTCTCTCACACGTTGTGTCCATGCGCTACGCCAGGCTTCAAAAAAGTAAAAAAAATATTAATTATTCTATCGACAGTAAACTCTTGAATTCACTAATCGTGTATAAGATGAGGTACTGTTCTACTGCGCCATAATGGCTTATACGTTCATATTATTATATGAATATATAGGACTTGAACAGACAACCCAAACTAAATCAGATGTTACAACTAGTAAGTATAATTAGACAATAAGCTGTAATTCATCCATGCTCCCAGTGTATGTATGTACTTTAGATTTTGACAATAGCTCCTGACTATCGATCAAACTGTCAACGGGGAACTTGTATACGCTCTACGTGTAACTAACGAACTTTTGTATTTTATTTAACTGACTTTTGTGTGAAATATATGAGCGAAGTTAGTCATGGCGCAGGGGCACATTCGTGCGACTGTAAACGCGATAGGTTGCGGGGTCGATTCTTACTCGAGGGAATGAAGTATAATATTTTTATGTTTTCGCTCTGGTAACGAGGCAATGGGCAGTAGTGTGTCATTATTCAACACGCAATGCCTCCATAATTCGGTGGAAAGTGGGGAACGGAAGTGTATTAGGGGGAAAAGAATGTTTTAACACTAGGTTCCCAGGTTCCTTCTGCCTACTCTGCTATATGCGGGAGACAGTGTGAAGCTGATAAACCATATGTAGGCGCGGCCCTTGTGGTATATTGGGACATTGTTTTAAGGAAAACATGATGGTTGTGGCAAATGTCTCTGCCAATTTTTCGTCTTTTAATAAGCTGTATTCGAGCCAAAAACGTAGAACGAAATGTCTCATGGCTAGGTTCCCTCTACCTTTCATGCTATTTATGCGGTTTACATGAAGCGTGCAACACATCGAAAGTATTAAGTGTTATTTAGATAAAACCCGTTTTTTGTGAATATTCAACGGAATTAGCGAAAATATTTTAAATACATATGAACACTATTATACTAGGAATGATTGAACCCACAACTCTATCGTTCAGTAATTATTTTAAAAAAGTTGTGACTACCGCCATCTATTAGACATTTATCGAACTTGCTCAAACTCCATGTCGCTACTTATTACGACCGTTAGTAGTATTGTTAAGCAAAGATGGCGTAACTAAAAAAAATATGAGAGTGGTTCTCACATATTTTTAAAATTTTTGATATCTTGCAATTACGATATATTGCTTTTAGGATTAAATGCATCCTATTCTTGCACTTACATTTTTTTTGTATTATCATACTTAGCAAATCAAATTCAAATTCAAATTCAAAATATTCTTTATTCAAATAGGCAATTATTATAAGCACTTTTGAATCGTCGAATGAACATATGAACAAAAAGCTACCACCGGTTCGGAAGGCAGTTCTGCTGAGAAGAGCCGGCAAGAAACTCAACAGTTGCTCTTTTCANGGAACCTACAACTGAACAACCACAGCTATGTTTATTTGTTAGTGATTCAAATCTCTCCATGTTGTAATTGCAAAGGTCAACCAAATCACCTGCAGCTAAAATATGTTCTTTAATTTGATTTTGTGAGGATTCATATTTCTCACTTAGTGCTCTGAGGGAGCTATTTAAGTTATTCATTTCATCTTGCATATATGCATTATATGTAGATTTGATGACAATACAATATTATGATGAAATTGGAAGATGGCTGATTGAACCTTGGACCGCCTTCTACGAAACACATCGAGTTTGTGCTTATTACATTCGAATTATTAATGTGTAAAGTGTGTTTTAACTTTTTTAAACTACTATTGTTTATATTTTAACTAGTACTATTATTTAATTTATTGTTCTAAAATTTATACATATTTTCTATTATTATTTAGGTAAATGAATGAAATATTAACTAGATTAGTTCTAGATAGGATCCCATTCGTGAGGTCGATTACATTGAAATTATTTTAATTTCCCCCCTCTGGTCATACAAAGCTCGGAGTTAAGTTCCATCATACATATTTATATCAGGTACATATAAAGATACAAAGAAAACAAAATGATATTAATAAATTCTTTAATAATAACAATGCATTCCCGACGCTGACGGAGTACCGAACAATACAATCCTGTTTCACAATAAATATAATATCATAAATATTTACAATTTATTTAAAAGGCGTTTCACTAGAGATTCTAAATTATCTAATTTGCCGCTTCAGCGATCCTGGAAACACAGAAAAACAATATAATTAATAAAAATCCAATACTACACTATGAGTCTTGCATATATATAATTTATTTTATGTTGTATTGCACGTTATATCCCTCATATAGTATGGTAGCCATTTTCAAGCCTCCCCCCAATTTTCAAGATATTGGCGGCGGCGGCGTTTTGTCTTGTTACAGTTTCATTTCCGAAATTATTGATTCCCCTGTGCGGGAATCGATCCCACATCTGTCTCATAGGCACGCCAGCCAGCGTTCGTGTGGAATATTTAAACAATATTTTATTTAATTTACGCTTATTCTTAGTACATTGTAGTATTTTAAAGTATTTTTAAGTACATACAGTACATCTTATAAAATAAGTATTTATCTTTCTCTATATGAAATGTATGTAAGGATATAGGGACATTACACTCCTTCTCATATCTCTGTCTCACTCACTCGTTGCCGAGCGCGACCGCACATATCTCTATCTCGCTCGCACTCCGAGCGCCACTCTCTCTCTCTCCCGCTCGCTCACCTGTTGCCGAGCACAGCGGCGGCGGCGGTCACGACGTCGGGCGGGCGGGGCAGCGCGAGCGCCTCGAGGGAGCGCGCGTAGGGCATGGGCACGTCGGCACCGGTGACGCGCCAGGCGGGCGCGTCCAGCTCGAAGAATGACGGGGACTCCATCACGCGGGCGCATATCTCCGCTCCTATGCCTGTGGGGTGATATTTGTTGGTTAGTTATGTTTGCCTGGTACTTTTTGTTGTGAAACATGTAAAGTTGCGGTAAAACCAACAGCAGACATCGTCATCGCGACAAACGTCGCCACATGCAATTACTATTGATCGGCGAATTGTCACCGTAATATCGTCGGGGACAACTATTTATTACAAAAGGAACTGATTGGAAGAATTGAGTTGAACAAGTAGATTTCTTTGGTATTTATTAAATGTCATTAAGTTGACATACAACACGCGACAGGTTGTGGGTTCAATTCCCATTTGAGGAAATTTAATATTTTCATTTCTTCAGTCTCGTAACGAGCATTGAGTTCCATCACTTAATGCACAATGCTTTCGGAATTCAGCGGAAAGTGAGGAACGAGCACCCCCCATATCTCCATCCCGCTCACTCACCCGACTGAGGCCAGCCCTGCTCCACGGTGATCAGATGGTGCGTCTTCGCAATGGAGCGCGCGATAGTGTCGAAGTCCAATGGACGGAGGGTCCGCAGGTTGATTACTTCGCATTCAATACCTGAAATATATAAGGGATATAAATTATTATTTTAGAACAAGTGTTATTAACACATATCTGCGGCTGCGCATGTGTGGTCAAATACATTGAATCAATTAACATAATATACGATACATGGAATAAAACGATAAATGGAATTCAAAAAATTGCCAGTACTTCTTCAGATTATCGCGATTAACCTAAGAGATACTTTCCAGCTTCCAGCAATATTTGTATAAAAGTTTTAGGAAATAGAGAATTAAAATCCTATTTAAGGAAAAAACTATTTTTTATTTTTCCACTATGATAAGACTAAGAATGCCACGAATTGGAACAGAAAGTAGGAAACGGAGTGTTTTGACACTAAATTATATAATATATCTTTGCTTACTATGATATGCAGGGAAAAGTGTAAAGCTAGATAGAAAGAATATAGAAGAAGAATAAAGAAAGAAGAATTGTATATATATTTTCTCACCTTTTCCCGCAAGTTCGTTGGCAGCTTGAAGCGCCGTGTCAGTCGCCTTTCCAGCACATACTAAAGTTATGTGTTTACCTTCTCTTTCTATTTTAGCTTTTCCTGAAATATATAAATTACGTATTGTAAAGAAATGTTCTCTAAATTAAAAAGGCTAGTTACGTCGCAGGGGCACAAGCGTGTGACTGTGAATGCAACCAGTGGCGGAAATTAAATATTTAGTATTTTCATTTCTTCGCTTTGGTGTCGAAGTAAAGCGCGGCGGTGAGTTCCGCCATTCAACACGCAATGTCTCTAACCGCGATTCGGCGGAAAGTCAGCAGTCTTAGCACTAGGCTCCCTCTGCATATCCTTCTTCATGCGAGATACAGCGTGAAGCTAAAATAAGATATTGTTAGCTATATTTCTATATGCGAGGTATTGATATCCATCACTACTATTCCCACGCATATAAAATAAGCGCTCAGTCGTGTACAACCTAATTTGTATAAATAAATAATTATATAAATAATTTTATAAATAATTATATTAAACTTGGACCATCTTATATTGTTTTACTTTTTTATCAACCATTTATGATTTCCAATAATATTATATACAATCTTACCAATAGGTAGTACAAAGTCAGGTGAAAGAGCTTCATCAGACATCGGGAATGGTAAACCATAGAGGATTTCATCTTCCAAGAACACTACTGGATCGTCATCACGGATGGCCGCTTTAAGGAGACCTGGAATTATTTTTTTGCAAACATTATAAACAATGTTTTATGATTATATTGGATATCACACTTTCAAACTTATTTTTCAATTCCTAGCTTTGGCTGTAAAAGCTTAGCATTGAGTTCCATCACTTAACAAGCATCATAAAAATTGGTTCGGTTAGTGGAGAAAGTAATGTCTAACTACTAGATTTTTAGATATACCATTTTCCATTAAGGGATTATCCTATATCTTATAAAACTAAGTCGCTTTTCGTGTCTGTCTGAACTTTCTAACTCTTCTTCTTCTAAACCACCCAACTGATTTTGATGCAGTTTTCACCATCGAGTATTTCTGTCGAGTATTTCTCAGGGAAGGTTTATATATAGTTTATTATTTGTACATTCTTATGTAAGTTAACATAAATAAGATAAATGTGTATAAAGTCCTACCCGTTGGTACACTTTCGCGCATGCGCTGCTTTAATGGTAAGTACTACATGAAAATAATGTACTGGAGTATTATTTCTCTTAATAAGATCTACAAAAAAGTCCGCGACAGCATATTCGTATCTTTTAAGGATAACGTGTAGTGATCATATTTCTGTCTAAAAAATAATAATTTCAATATATTTTTTAATGTGAGGGATATTTTTCCATAATGGTATTAATCTTTATCCTTTAAAATACTTTATTATTTTTTAACGTTAAACGAAGATACAATTTGCTTTTTACACTATTTCGAAGCTGCGAATAGTTTTAGAGAAATGCTCTCAGCATATAAATAAGTATATTAGTTACGTTGGCCATTTAATGTAGATCAAAACTGTCTTTTACTGTTTTTCATTTTAATAAGTACTTTAGAAGTTGTTACAATATCAAAAAATCCTTGCTGCGAAACGGCTCGCCACTCGCCATTCGTCCCTCCGCCCCCCGCGACGTTTTGCGTCCGCCGCGCCCGCCTACCTTACACGCATCGGTGGTTCAGTGGTAGAATGCTCGACTGCCACGCGGGCGGCCCGGGTTCGATTCCTAGCCGATGCATTCTATTTAATTTTCCTCACAGGCAGCCACGTAGTGCTTGCTTTTCATCAGGGACAGAGTAGCCTCTTCCCTACCCAACCGGTGTCGCTGTAAAAGCCAATAGGGCTAACAGCATTAACCGTCAGAGAACCAAGGCCCTGATGTCGTTCGGAGCTACTACTGGCAAAGTAAATTTAGAAATGATTGCACGTACGTTGGAGTTATACAATAATTATAATGTATTTCCTCGCGACATAGTTGGTTACATCTTTCGTTTAAGTATTTTTGGGTAAGAGAATAGTAGGTAGTCTGTTGCTTATAATTTCTTTCCTGTAAGTTTTCTGTTGTTTGTGTTATTTATTTGTATTTATTTTAAAACAACAATGCTTATTGGAACTACGAAAATGCGGGTTGCATTAGGGTTTAATTAATTTTTACATTATCTTAAGTGCTTTGCAAACATACATTATATGAATAATTAAGTAGTTAAAGCGGGCGAGGCCGCGAGGGGGTCGCTAGTCTAATATACGATAATCTTTTTATTTTTTATTCTATGCTCACAAATTGTTACGATATCAAGATTTTTTATAATAGAAAAGTAATGAAAATCCGAAATTGATAATATATAATTAACAATTTATGTAATATGTGGCAAAAGTATGTATATTATGAAACTATATTATAGTATATATTTTTTTAACTAAATTGTAAGTTCATTGAACTTATGATTTACTTTAAATTTCACAAAGATCAATATATAGAGTGAGAAAGTAGTCTTTTTTGTTAAGCTTGACCCCATAATTCCTTTTCTTTAAATCCATAATATTATATAATGTGATATGACTATTTTGGATAACAAAAGCAATACAATCACGATAAAAACAGTTCATTAGAAGCCAGTACAATATACCTATACTTATCTGGGCTAGATCCTTAAAATAAACAATATAAAAATTACAAACATCTCACCCTTAGCATCTTCAGCTGAATAAGGCATAATAACCTTTAAGCCGGGACAATGGCTGTACCAGGCTCCAAAGCACTGCGAGTGTTGTGCCGCCACGCCCGCTGCCGCACCGTTGGGGCCTCGAAACACTATGGGTACGGGCACTGTACCAGCTGACATGTAGAAAGTTTTTGCTGCTGAATTTATTATCTGCGGAATTAAGTGTTAATATTTTTGTAGATTCACAATCTATCCCTCATATAGCATGTAGGACAGGGGGTACCCAGTGTTACGGGATTACACATGCACACTTGTTATAAATTTACTTATTATAAATCCATACATGTATTTACACATCCACACATATAAGTATGGTCTTAAGTTCCTCAGTTTTCTCACCTGTTTTAAGATTAAAATTTATAATGATTTAAAATGCTTTAAATCTTTTTACAATTACATTTTTTATTTAAATAACTTTTCAACTTTCCCCATGATTTACACATTAGATATTAATTCCAAATTAACTTAATCATTTCTCAAGAACTGGGACTCAACATACCTGATCAATGGCTTGCATAGAGAAGTTAAAAGTCATGAATTCACATATAGGCCTCAGTCCTGCGAATGCAGCACCCACAGCTATACCAGCAAAGCCTATTTCTGTGATGGGCGTGTCTATTACTCGTCTGTCTCCATATTTCTTCCAGAGACCCCTGGAATTAAGATTTTTTGGTTTTGATAGTTTTATCTCTTTTTGATTTGATGATCTATTTTTTGACTTGTAAATATACGGCTTTATATAAACGTGACATTGGCCAGGCTACAAAGCCATGGGCAGAAATTAGTTTGCTAGAGAAATAAATAATAATAGCTATTATCTAAGGCTTCACCCACAAATCAAATGCATTAGTGCCTTTGTAAGTCTCGGAGACTCTGAGACAGAGCTTTATGGGCTGTATACCTAAAAAAGCAAAAAAGGTGAAGCCCTTAAGCTTTCATAAATAGACCATAATAATTAATTGATGTGATTCTTTCTTTTCGTACTTCTTTTTTAAACAAATTCTTTAACTTTAAAATATTAGTTTAGATTAATATTAATCATAACTATCCTTGGCCAGTGTAGATTTTTGTCCAAGCAATATAGCTAAATAACAACAATGGTCATAGTTCAAAACAAACTATCAAAGTTAAAAATCTGTATAAAAATGCCTTATAATACTAATATAATTGGGGCCGTTATGGCATTATGTAAATGTATATGCATTAGTTGTGGATTTTTTTAAGATCTAGAGGAATGAATTATTTCCATTTCTTTGCTTTGGCAAAAAGACAAAGCATAGTGTTAAGTTCTGCTACCCCACATGCAATTTGTGGAGAATGGAGTGTCTTAATACTAGGTTGCCTATGCCTACTCTACTATGTGTGGAATAAAGCAAAGTAAAGTAATGCAATAAGTTCAGCCACTCATCACACCTTGCACAAGCCTGCCCCCTGTGTCTATATGTGTGATACAGTGCCAAGCTGAATCCAAAAAAAAGGGTAGTATTTAAACTATTCAATGAGATATTCATATCAGCTCAACATATTATTTTTGAAATATTGAACAAAAAGCTTTTTTCTTATTTAATTTTGTGTTAAGTACATCTTGATATGAACCACTTTTGCTACATCAATGAATTAAACAAACAATCTTATCAGTCAAGAAACGAACTATCTTATCTGAGATAATAAGACTAAATCATAGAAATATATTTACAGATTCATCTCTTCAAAATTAATTTACATAATATAAAAATATACAACATCCATTCTTATAACTAATAGAAAAAAAACAGTGTAATTTATTAATAATGAAATAACTAAAAATTGTATTTTTGAAAAATGTAGCTGTACGAGACCCTCTTAACTTGAGAACTGTCAACATATTTGTGTTATATAACTCTTAATTAGCCAAACCTTTTAACTGTAAATATTTTTAAAATAGCCTTAACTCAAAATAGTAAGCATTGCAATAAAACAATTATAAGATTTAAACTCCATTTAAAATTGGGTACAGGTTAAAATAACTAACCTGGTAATTTTATAAGCACCATCATATTGAGCTACTTCTTCACCCAACACGAATACTTTCTCATTCCTCTCCATTTCTTCATCAATAGCTTGGTTTAAAGCATCCCTTACTGTCACAGGCTTTGAAGCCAACGCTTTAGAAGTAGAAAAAGATCTTTGAGATATACGGGAGAGGAGACCAAATAGACCCGGTGATGATTTTAACGCCATTTTCACAATAACACAGTTTAATTACACTTATAAACTAATTTGAATGCACTTGGTGGGTTATGTTATAAGATCTAAATGTAATTAATGATTATTTATGTGAGAAATGATGTTAAAATCACTTATCGGTACGACAGAGGATGAATGGAGGTCGCAATCGACAGATGTGAAGTTCGTTCACGTCAAATGGTGACGTTTATGATGTATCGTTCAAAAATGACATTTAGATAATGTAACATATTATTATTATATTGAAAAACGTTAAATAAAAAAGAAATAATAAACATTGTTATAAATTATCATATTAGCTTATTATATCCAAATGTGTAATAGCTTGTTTTAATTTTATTTTTCAGCTTTAAGCTGTAGCCTGTATGAAGCAGTTTAATATATATACTATATATATACTTTAATATATATAATAGTGTAGACATATGGACGATATGTGTTTTTATGTTATTTTTTAAATTCTTGCGGTATTCAAGTTCAATAATATTTGAAATTTGTGTTAAAAATATATTTTTAATGCAAAAAAAAAAACGCTATTTTTACTTCTAGTCTATGTTAAAGAACAGCTTTACAAACTACACATGTGAAAGAAACTACTTAGTATTCCGGTAAATGAATCACCAAGTCCATCGTTTCGCAGGATGAGAAGCTTAGAGCAACCCCTAAAACTAGTGGTGTAGGTCTAAGGGACTTTAGAAATGTGCATTCAAAGTCAAAGTCAAAGTCAAAATGTCTTTATTCCATAAAAATGCTTAACATTTACTTGGACATGTCATAAAAGTAGAAAAAAAAATACAAAACAAAATAACCAAAAAAAATGTGCAATTTTGACTTGAAAAAAGCCCGTTCAAATGGTTGAGCTCATGAGAAGATACAGGCAAAGAAACTCATGGCCACTCTTTTTAAATGCCAACATTTGTTACAAATTACAATTAACAATTTTAACTTAGAAATAGAGCAACTCATTTCCAAACATCTTTATCACGAACATAATCTTTAACAGAGTAATATGCTTTTTGGCAGAGCCTGTGCTTTACCACTTTTTTAAATTTGTTCAGTGATAAATTAACCACGTCGTTTGGAAGTTTGTTATAAAAGTGTATACTTTGACCTACGAATGAGTGAGACACTTTATGGAGCCTAGAGAAGGGCACAGCAAGCTTATTTTTATTTCTTAAATTATGTTGATGGAGGTCACTGTTTTTATTAAATTTATTAATATTTTTATGCACATATACTAAGTTGTCGTAAATATATTGGGAGTGTAGTGTGAGGATGTTAAAGTCTTTGAATTTATTCCTTAGTGACTCCCGTGGACCCATTTTATAGACTGCTCGGACAGCCCGTTTTTGGAGCACAAAAATGGTATCTATGTCAGCGGCACTGCCCCAAAGTAATAGGCCGTAAGACATAATGCTATGAAAATAGCTGAAGTATACTAAACGCGCGGTGTCAACATCGGTCAGTTGACGAATCTTACGGACAGCATACGCTGCCGAACTAAGTCTACCAGATAAAGTTTCTATATGCGGACCCCATTGTAACTTAGCATCTAATGTTATACCTAAGAAAACAGTTTCATTAACTACTTTTAGTTCCTCATTGTTCATCAAAACCCTGGTTTCTACTTGTTGCACATTCTTAGTAAAGAACCTGATACATTTAGTTTTACTACTATTTAAAAGCAAGTTATTGGCACTAAACCAGTGTAATATCCTAGAAAGAGCATTGTTTACATCGTCAATTTCCAATTGCCGTCTATTAACCTTAAAAACTAAAGATGTATCATCTGCAAACAACACTATTTCACAGATATCTCTCATAAGGTGAGGTAAGTCATTAATGTACAAAAGGAACAAAAACGGACCCAGAATAGATCCTTGTGGCACCCCCAATGCTACAGGTGACCCGTGTGATAGTTTCCCGTTGACATTTACTTTTTGAATCCTATCACTTAAATAAGAAGTGAGAAGATCCAAAGCAATGCCTCTTATACCGTAGTGGTGTAGCTTCCTGATAAGAGTCTTATGCTGCACACAATCAAATGCTTTGGACAAGTCACAAAACACCCCAAAGGCATCACGTGACTCCTCCCAAGCCGCGAATACACTCTCTAATAATTTGACCCCAGCATCAGATGTTGACCTTCCACGAGTGAAACCAAATTGACCTGTGTGCAGTAATTTATTTTTATTAAAATAGGTAAGAAGCTGACTGAGTATCAGCTTTTCAAAAATTTTACTAAACGTAGGTAGTACTGAAATCGGTCTGAAATTTGTGGGGTCTTGCGTACTACCTGATTTAAACAATGGAGTTATTTTACTATATTTCATCAAATCAGGAAACACTCCACAATCAATACATCTATTAAAAATTGTAACTAAATCAGGAATCAAAATGTCAATTAAAGAATTTATGATATTAACTGAGACACCCCACAAGTCGGCTGTCTTCTTCATACTAATTGATTTGAAAGCTACACTAATGTCTGAATGATTTACATGACGGAAAACGAAACCATTATAAAATTCGGGAACATTGTCTTTAATTAACGATTCTGCAATAGTGGTGGAAGAACCTAAATCGTTTGTTAGACTGACTGGGAAAGTAGAGAAAAACTTTTCAAATGCAATGGTTTTCTAAACATCAAAGCAAAAATAACTTATGATATTGACGACAGCCGTGGCGCAGTGGCACAGGCATGCTAATGTTAAAGCCACAGCATGTGGGTTCGATTCTCACTCGAGAAAATTAAATAGTTATTTGAATTTCACTGCTCTCGCTCTCTCTTTCCGCGTTGAGATCCGTAGCTAAACACGCAATTCCGGAGTGTCTTAAAACAAGGCTGTCAAGTTGTCTCTACCTACCCTGCTATGTGCGGGATGCAGCGTGAAGTTTATCTAAATAATAAATTAAGCTATATGAAAAATTGTCATCACAAAACATTTTATTCAATTCCACCCAAAAAACTCTTCACAATCGAATTGAAATCAGCTGAATACCGACCATGCACCCTTTACAGGCCTCTCGTCCTTGACCCACATAATATACAAGACGAGCCATTTTATTAGGCCCGCAAAATTAAACAAGCAACGTTTATTTTACATCCCCGAGGTAAAGTCGGGGAAAAATACAATGTTTGAATATATCTCATGTCGGGTAATTGCTTAAATGAATTTTGACTGTTTTTATGGTTCGTTGAATTATGTTATGAGTTTAAGCTAAATTTTGTTATTATGTGTTAAAATAAACATTATAAGCACATATTTTTTCTTATATATATATTTTTTATTTATGTTTAGTACTAATTAAATTAGATCTAACGTATGGAACGATGTTTAGTTGCTTTATATTGTAAGTAGTCGGACGGCCTAGTGTTGAAATCTTTTGTTTTCCACTCTCCGCCCAATGTCTCTGAAACTCCATCGGAACAGTGAAATAATTTTAATATAACCCATATCGTGAGTGGGGAATGGAACCCATAATTATTATACTTACGCATAGATAGATACTTATATTAGCAATGATATATTATCTTTACATTAATATCTAACGTTATTCGACTACACAGAAGGAAATTGCGACACCATACGAGCGGGTTGATGTGTTGACTGATGCGCTGTTTCTAGTACAGGAGGCGGTAGCTGTCACATAAACATTTAGCATTTTGCAACTACATTTTGTGGCGACCCATTTCCACCGGGGAGAATGAAACATTTTATATATTCATTTATTCGCTCTGAAGTTCCGCCATTCAACACGCAAGGCTTAAGAATTCAGCTGAAAACTTAGAATGGAGTGTATTAACATTACTTAGATCCCTAGTTCTCCCGGTCTAGTGTTATGTCTGTCTAATCTTAAATTTAGTCTCATAGGTAGTTAGGAATTTAGTACTAGATTGAGGACAGTCTTTTACTGCCATTTTTAAGTTGTTCTATACGACACTTCTCTACACTGCCTCCATCGCGTTTGGCTAATGGATGTTTATTCCACCCTCACGCAAAATGTACTGAACTTGAAGTTATTTTTAATTTAATTGTAGCCTCCTGGGCTATTTCGATTTGTGTGAGTGGTGATAAATCAACGTGCAGTGTTAACGACCTCGTCCCTACGAAACCTAATATAACAAATATTTTTGCTCGTCGTTTAATACAAAATCTTTGTTTGCTTGTGAAATATAGATTTTGCTTTATTAATTTTTTGATATTGTCATGCATTTTTCATGTTTTTTCTCTGAAGAGAATGTTTCTATTATATGCCAGCTTTTTGTAGCTTCACATTGTATAATACAGTAGGCCGAGAAAATGTGTATTATGTGGCGGAACTCTACGCTGCGGTCTCTGTCTTGTTACCAGAGCGAGGAAATGAAAATACTACATTCTCTCAAGTGGGAATTGAACTGCATCTCGTACTACGATATGCATACTATCTATTTTTAATAATGACATATGAATATAATAGCTTCGTGGTAGTATAAACTACCACGAAGCTTTGGTTAATCTCAATACCCAGACTTATACTGCATCAAATAGAATTAAATCAAATTGTTTCTTTGACGGAACTCAAATTATATTATAAACACTTTGCTCAGTGCGAACCCTATTTAGAATTAGAGACCACTTCGGTTTTAACCCCCATTATCTGTTGCAGACTGTCTATTTTATAACTCTATGTGTAGCAGCACGTTGACATTTCTTGTTAATGAAATATTGGGCTTGTTTTCTTTTTAATCTTATGCAGACGGGTTATTTGTTTTTGATCAGCTTCACGCTGTATCCCGCGCACAGCAAGGTAGACGGAGGAAACCTAGTGTTACGTACTTTCTGCCAAATTCTGGGGCATTGCTTGTTGAGTGGAGTCATTGCGAAAAATATACGGTGAAGCTAAATAGTAGATAATAATAAACAGTAATTATCAGTCAACCATTAATTTATCCCAGTTTCGATCTGAGCGTAGTAAAGGTGTTTACGTTAAACGAGTAGATCTATACGTTACAACGAGTACCTCGCAAGTCACGATCACAGCCACGGTGTTTTACGCAACCCGCACTTTGCTCTTGTGAAAGTGGAAAATTGGTTTTTTGTTAATCGAAACTGTTGTGTTGCTCAGTGAAATATTTTTCTTAAGATTGATTTATAGGTTACAGATTTGGGCTGTCGTCGCGTAGTTTCATAGGGTTTCAATGTAAATGCGACGTTTGCAGTTCCCCCACTATTTTTGAAGCATTACGTGTTGAGTTGCGTGATGACCCAGTGCGGAGAAATGAAAATAATTAAAATATAAAATTAAGTATTTTTATATAAACTTAAATATTAATTACGCAAGGGAGTTTCAAATCAAGAATTTTCACTTTTAAATTGCGCGCAGTAAGTTCGGAACGACAATTTTATTCAGTACAAATAAACTAAGGTTTATTTCTTTTGATCATAATGTTTCTACTGGTTTATTTACGCACTGCCTGCTGTCGTCTAACTTGGGTTCTTATATTTACATTTATATAATAGAGCTCCTCGTGATATAAAAGCGACAGTTGTGGGTTCATTAATTAATTATGTCGTATTTAACATTTTTAAAGAATGATTCCTTAGGAAAAAACAAAAATGATTAAGAAAGCATAAAATAATTTGAACGTATCGGAATTTGAACCCGCGCCTCATGCAAGCCGTCCAAGAGTCGCAGGTTCGTAATAAGTAGTGCCTCGTCATTAGTCTGCCATTCGACAACATCTTGATATTTGTGCGGAGTGTGGGGAACAGAGTGTCTTATACCTAATTTCCCTCTTCCTACTTTGCTTTGTGCGGTATATCTATCGTTCGAAAAAAGTGTCCGTCTGTTAATTTCAAATGTAATATTCTCAGTTATATTATTTACAAGTTCAACGAATGATCTCGTAAACACTGCTAATATGTAAAGAAATGTCATTGACACGACGACAAAATTTTTGATGCGCGTTTCCTCCTCAATAAATTACTCTTTCATTTTAAATGTTTCTAATGGTTAAAAAGATTTTTTATTTTTAACCAGTTGCACCCACCGAACGGTAGGCAGAAGGGGAAGGGGGCTAGACTTCGGGGTTTTGGGTTTGTTATTAATTTTCTCATGTGAGAATTGAACCTACAACTATAGTACGTTCAGTTGAACTTTGCATGGCTTACATTTTGTTATCTTTGTTCTGTATTCTACATATAGCAAAGTAGGCAAAGGGTAACTGGGAAACTAGTGTTGAGACCCGTTCACACTGCCGTACCCGTTCACACGGCGCTTTGTATCGTTATCAGGGCGATGTAAATTAAATAAAATATTAGATATTTCATTTCCTCGATTGGGAATCGAACCCATAACTTGCTACGGGCCTATTGCTATTGGGCTCATTCTCCGCATTCCCCACAAAACATTGACAAAAGAATGTTATGCTAAAATAAAGCGTTTTGTTTGTGAGTGTACGTATGAAAATGTATAATAGAGCCTACTACGACAGTGCACTGACCTGTGCTTACAAATACATTGTATTGAATTTTGAACTTTGATCTTTATAAACTTTACACAAGGAGATCAAATGTATTTTTATCCTTATTATTTTAACATTAAATTAGTACTCATGTATATTAAATTAGACGAAACATTTTTTTAACCGAAAGATAGGTATATTATTATTTATAATGTAATCTAATAACGTGGTATGTTCTATACGTATCGCTCACTACAAAGGTATATAATCTGTAAATCATATTTACGGCGGAACGTGGGGAATGGAAATGTCTTAATGGGAACAATGTGTCCTATCACAAAATTCTTAGGTTTCCTGACTATCCTGTTATGTGCGGGATATAGAGTAAGGATACAAAAAAATATTTCATGTAGTGGCAGACTACCTTTAAGTGTGAGTGAAAACTTACTAACTTAATAGTGTTATAATCAAACCTCTTTCGTTGGCATAATTCTATAGTTATGACACTCCATTTTCTTCAAGACACTTCCGCCCCCTAATTGTCGCTGAATTCTGGAGTTAAGCCTCTGCGTGTTAAGTGGCGGTACTCAACGCCGCAAAATGGATGATGCATAAACAAATAAAACCTTGATTTTACCGATTCCTTATGTAAATAACACCTATATGTAATGCGACCTTAAATGTATTTTATTGCATCCTTGGTTCTAGGACGAAATCGGGGTAGTTTCACTTATTAGAACAACATTATCGTTCAATTATAAACTTTATTACTAAGGAAATAAGAGTTAATAGTATAGAGCGTAGGTCATTTAGTACACTAATCAAGACGTCAGCAAGGCCGAGAAACCTTTTGGTCCTTAATATAAAAGTAGCTAATATATTAACTCCTATCGATTGATTTCCATATGAAAGTTGTTTGTTTATTTGGGAGACAATATAGCGGTGGTGGATTCAAATTTAGTTTGGATGTAATGTTTTTATTTGATAGATATTCTCGTCACCTTGTGACATAGGGCGTTAATAGGTCTTGCTATTTTCGTATAAATGCGCCCTTGAAATGAGCCGAAAAATATGGAACGGAGCTAGGTTCCTTTTGCTTACTTTATGGAGTATGGATGGAGGAGGAACTAAAAAAAATATTAAAGATAGATAATGGAATGCTTATTCAAAAAAACAGTTATTAAACGATTAAAATACAATCATTATTTTTAAAAAGGTTAATCGGTCTTTTGCTCATATTTTGAATTCACTTTTTTTTTAAATTAGTTCTTAACAAGCTCCGTGGGGTTTCACTACTAAACGCAAAAAGATTTTAGAATAGGCGTGGGTAACGGGAAGTGGGCATCATAAAGTAATAATGTAGCAAAGCAGGGGCGTTCTACTTAAAATGACTGCCTAATAAAAATCTTAGAAAAGGTTAACCTTTTCATGTAACAGTTTTATTATTCTTTACATTGTTGATTCACTGTCGAATGATAGGCTTAACAACTATTTCATATTAATTAAAAAAACACTTTAAGTATTTATATATTTTTTTAAATTCATGAACAGAAACAAAGTTCATAATTTAAATAATTATATTTTTACCCGTGCACTATTGCTTAGTTTTAGATTCTTAGATATGGCACAGTAGATAGATCCAGATTTCCGAGACATATATGTTGACTAGCAGATCTCAACGCCGCACTGTTTTGCTACCAAAGCAAGGAAATTAAAATAATTCCTTATACCACGTGGGAATCCAACCCACAAAGTAGTTTTTTATCTATTATAAAATGCTAAAATCTGTAGGAATGGATTCGAATCCTGCTACAATCACACATATAAATAAGCATGTCATGTATAACCTTGTATAATTGTTATTAAGTTTCGAAACTCATTTCAATCGTAGCTGCACTGGGGAAGCAATTTGTCTCTTATTGGTGTATTTTCATTTGACGAGTGTTCCGCTACTTACAAAGTAAGTGTGTTGTTTTCCGCGAATTGAAACATCATTTTGTGTTGATTATTATATCTTTTGCTTTATGACTTTTGTGATTAAAATTATTCTGCGTCATGCAGAGTAAATAATTCGTAAACTATATTATTTATGACAGAGTTCATTAATTACCTTATGTTCATTTTTGAGACTCTTGTAGCGCAGGGCCGTACGACTGCGACTGTAACGCGACAGTGGGTTTGTTTTCCACTCGGAGAAACGAATTACTATTTATTCATATTTTCATTTTTTCGCTCAGTACTCACATCTTTTGCCTTGGCGTTGAGTTTAGCCACTCAACATGCAATGCCTCAAAATTTGGTTAAAAAAAGGAAAATAAGCACCTAGCACCAGGTCCTCTAGGCTACCTTAATGCGAGGCAAATGCGAGATATAGCTTGAAGTAAATTGCAAGCAATTCGGAACTCGGCGGCGACAAAGAAGATTGTACAAATTTTTATAAAATATGATTTTTATTGACAAATTATTGATTTTTTTTGCAAAACAATCGCTGCAATGGATACGTGAATACCGCACGCATACCAATAACACGCGAGCAATCGCAATACTCCGCGAAATAAGTCGAAAATTCAATTAAATGGGACTGTAATTAAAATTCATGAAATGCTAACCGTTTCCCGGATGCGTTGTGCTCGACCTTCCCATTTCCCACAACAAATTTGCCTAAAGACAATATATCGTATAATAAATCCTATTTTCTTCATGTTAAGAGTCATTATAGCAGTAGATAAGAGAATCACGATAGGCACCGAAAATGCACATGCGTCGCACAGAGCGAGCCTACTCCATAGAGGCGCTACGCTCAGACGGCGCGCGACCGCCACGCTACACGCGCGTAGACCCGCTACGGCCCTACGCTGCACTACTACGGAACTTTTAATACTTTTTTAACTTTCACGTTTATTTGTGTACGGTGTTTTTATTTTCTAACGTTTGATGTGTAGCTGTTGTAGTATGAATACTTAGACTATGGCCCCGTTAAGAGTGCTCAGTGATCTCGCTGATGACTTTCAGAACTTTTCAACGCACCACCCGGAAGAGCGCCATCATCTGAGGCACAGGAATCATTCGCGGGACCACGCAAGGAGTCATTTCGTCGATGTCATATCTAATTCTATAATGGAGGTGCTTACTACTAAATTTGTGCCAGAGAACAGTGTTTTACTGGACATGGAGCCTCTGTCCACTCACATGGACGGGGAGAGGCATCCATTGAGGATGAATATAACGATGAACAGGTCTGACTTGGGTGTGATAGAAAACGAGTTTATGTACAGACATAGCGGGGCGATGACCGCCGTGTACTGTGTGGCGTACTTGCTGGTCTTCATAGTGGGCCTCGTGGGCAACTGCTTCGTGATAGCAGTGGTGTACCGCTCGCCCCGCATGCGAACAGTTACTAACTTTTTCATAGTGAATCTCGCTGTTGCTGATATATTGGTCATCGTGTTTTGTCTCCCAGCTACGCTTATGTCTAACATTTTTGTCCGTGAGTATTATTTTAAATTTATGTTATTTCATAAAATATTCAATAACAGTAATAAAAGTACGAGTATGTTAAACATTTTCCTATTGCTTTATGACAGTTTTAGGAAATCATCAGTTCTCTTACGTAAATAAATATCATTTTAAACCTATACCTTTGCATAACAAAATAAAAGCCTATTGTCTTATAACTTTTTATTGTTTTCGAACGATACGTAAAAATATAAAGGCGAATGTTCCCTAAACTATTTATTGACTTGTCGCGAGCATAAACAACAAGGGAAATCGATTACGTGTGGATCAATAAATTAAAGTGTTAACCGCTTCCTATGAATCTGGGTAAGAATTTTTTTGAACGCTGACTGCGTATTTTTTGGAGATTGTATATATTCTTTAAAGACATTTAATGGCTTTACTCAAAACGAAATATTTCTAAATGGAGAATTAAGAAAGAAGAGATTTATTATTATTATCTTTCTTAATTGCATGATGTAGGAGTTTACAAAACATGGATGAACATAAAATAAATAATATGTGTAAGAAAAATATTAATTCTTTTATGAAATTTTAAAAGTTTTATGATTTACATAATGACTAGAAAAATAAACAGTCTCGGTAGATATATTTATAATTTTTTCGAAAAGAAAGTTACAAAATTTGTTAAAAGATCATCTGCATATCGGGCTGCAGCAAGAATTTCAAATATCTTACTTTACATATATTTACATGTTATCTGTTACCGCCGCATCTATTTACGACGGAACGTTCCCGAGTTTTATGCACAAAAATAAAATACCATGAATATTTTTGGCATGTTAAAGTTAATGTGTGTGACGAAGACGCATTTGACTGAGAGAGTTATAAAATATGTTTAACGTCCATCAAGTTTATTGTGAAATATTTTACTATATTTGCATGTATATCGATTTTTATTAATAAAATAAATTGTCATTGCTCGTAAAAAGTAGTACGTGGACTTCAAGGAAAATCCTGTTTTTCCCATGCCCGTAGAAATGTAGAGAAATGTTAATTTACGTTTCATTACCCTGGCTTGGGAATGAAGTCACCTTGGCACATAGCGTACAATTACTACTATCATCCCTATGGCGGTATGTTAATATAAAAAAATCATAAAAATATTACGTTTCTCATTTTATTTTATAGGATATCACGGCTCAGAGGCAAAGCGTTTGACTGTAAACGCGACGGTTGTAGGTTCAGTTCCCATTTGTAGGGATTTGGGTGATTGGATGGATAATTTTCATTTCCTCGTTCTGGTAACAAAACTATACTTGGTTTTGAGATCCCAAATGTCTTAAAAATTGAGTTGAAAGTGGAAGCATCTGCTGTTGTAAGCAGTGTATAGAGTTAAACTAAAAGAAATATACAGAAGACGTTCAATTTGGTATAATATTATTATTACATTTGAAACATGTGAACAAAAATTAACTTTATCTCTAACACGTAGACCGGTCGTAATTTCCGTCCTAACACCGAGCGACGCGCGTCCAGCGATTTCCTGCACTTGTCAGCTTCTATTAGTTGCTGGAGTTGTAAGAAAAACTAAATAATTTTATAAAACTATACAGTATTTTTTCACTTCAGTTTATTTTATGAGACAGTTTGATAAGATTTGTTCAGTAAAGTGTATTTTTATTGGAATATATCTTGGGATTTTTTCTTTATTCTGGAATCTTTATTTTTTTTTAAATAGAAGTTACTAAGTTATATCTGCAATGAGATGAGGAATAGAACAAAATGTTTTAATGGGTTTTTTTTGCCATTTCGAGTACCTTTTTATCATTATTTTTTTTAAAAGTCCGCTTTAGAGGAAAGTAAATTTTTATATGTTACTTATCTATATTAAAGTTAAGCAAATTTTAAAATACATAAATATGTATCATAGTAATTGTCAGCATAGAAATATATATATTCTACGAGTAGTTATCCTTAATACTTACGTATTGCTGTCGACATCAAAAACAATTTCACACTGTATCGTGTACGTACATTGGTTCTAAGGACACTCAATTACCATGGAAAAGTGAGATTATTTAATATTTTAATTTCTTGAAAATAAATATTTTGCTACGCCGAGTGGGAATCAGCGTTTAAAGTCACATGGTTTTCACATGGAGGTAAAGTCACAGCGTTAAAGCCCCTACGCCACTACGACGGTCCCAAAAAATAAAAGCATTTATAGCGGGTATTTAATAGTAACTAACGTTTACTGGACCGAGAAGAATACAATACAATCTACGTGAATTTACTTATAATATATGACAAAGCGTGCCACACTTTGCCACGACATCAAAGCGAAATGAAAATATTAAATACTTTATTTCCAAGAATGAGATTCGAACCCACAACTGGTCGCACATTTCTGCCCTTGCCTTGCACCACGAGCCTTGGCTTTAAAAATGCATATTTAATTTAGATTGCACAAACCCTTTCATTTATAAAAAATGAGTTATCCTTTTACTTCCCAGCAGAATGTACAAAAAACGATCTTAACACCATTTCATAAAACAATTTACAATTCTCGTCTCTCAGATCAAAAAGTTCAACAAACTTGCAAAATATTTTTACGGCTCGAAGGACCAACAATGTGGGATACGCTATAGGTGAGAGAGAGTATCCAGGGAACACCTGGTACGTGCCTACTGCGTTACCGAACGTGACGAATACGGACACGCTACTGAACGTGACGAACACGGACATAGTAGCGTGTCGTTGTTGTTCTATATTGATACTTCCATTTAACATTTCATAGCGTGGGCACTGGAACCTGATAACTTTATAATACCAGTTGCCACGTGTATGTTTTAATGGTGTTCTTTACTTAGTTCGTAATTGATTGTATACTGTTATTTATTGAACGTATTGGGTTACGCTATTTTATAACTTTGACTACTATGGGTAAACAATAATTCTCAATAGAAAAAAATTATAGCATCCCCGACTATATTTTCTCTCTTTTCGAGTTAATCCGTTTTTAATATCTACGAAGCCCCTTGTTTGATGAGAGTATATGGCGAAAAATATATTACAGCTTTTTGTTATTATCCTTGCTTAGAACTTTTCTTATCGCGAGGTTGAACATTACAGATTTTTATGAAAGCTACGACGTGACACCACGATTGTTGGTTAAAAACCCGTTCCTGTAGGACTGCCTCTACTGACATATTTCAGATTTACTTGTAAAGTGTATGGCCTTATAAAATATTTTTATTTTAAGATTTAAATTGAAGTCAAATTCACAACCTTCGCGTTAACAACTAGACAGTGTCACACTACTCTGCATCAAAAATAAATGCCTGTAAATAAAGTAACGTAATTTGCAAGTTTTATTAATAGTTTTCTAACTACTTTTTATCTATTAGCGAAATCTACAACAAAATTCGTAGTGATATTATTTTATACTACGTTATTGTTAACAATAGTCACCTAAACTAGAAAAAACATATCATTATAAAAAAATATCTCCATAAAAATACAATAAAGATAGAAAAAATACTAAAGGTTGACTTACAATAACTCTTTAAGCGTATAGCGCTTCCTTTTGTATATACGCTCGTATATACTTCTTATATGAAGATCTTATACAGTTTATGAATCACTAGACAATAAAGAAAGCTATTTGGTAAGACATTTAGCCGCACTTAGGCCTAGAAAAATAGATCTAGAAATATGAATTAGGTTGACAAATTAAGGTACTAGTCTCCGAAAAGATAATTTAAATGTCTGTATAAAGTTATATTTAATAAAAAGGCGTTGGACTGTAAACGCGCCGGATGTGGGTTGGAGTCTCGTTAGGGGAGTGACTTATTTTCATTCTCTACTTCTGCATCAAGACAAAAGCCGACATTGTGTTTCTCTAGGTTCTCTCTTCTTACCCTGCTGTATGCAGGATAAAGCGTGCAACTACTAAAAGGCCATACAAGTAAAAGAGTGGGTAGACCTGGTCAACCTTGCGTGGGACGTGAACTTGAATTTAATATTGCGTTTATTTATGAGTTATTGTTATTTATATACACTTATTAAGATCAATTTCTGAAAGAAAACAAATTAAGTTTATTACATACAGCCATATATCCAGAAAAAAAAGAAAATATTTTTTTAGAAAACAATCGGTCGGTAGATGGTTTCCAAGAAGCACAAACCGTCCTAGCTTTGCCTGAAGCGCGGGTTCCAAACCCCTACGTTTAAAATTAGTTAGATCAGTACGATTTCTACTATTATTATATAACAGGTCTATAACAGTTTTATTATGCAACATTATGGTGTTTTATAAGATATTGAGAAGTTAAATTTGACCTATAAAACGTACCCAAGTTAACAGCGAAGGGACCCAAAGGTCTTTATTAAAAGTTTACCCCAACTTTACGAGGCCGCGGTGTCGAATTAAAAGGCAACAGTTCTAAACAATTTCTAAATCCGGAGGCAAGGTCGTGTCAAAGTTAAACTTGCATAATAATCACGTAGCGTCATTAACATTTTGCTAAGGAATTACCGATTTTGATGTAATTTCTGAGTTTTGTAAGTTACTTTTGTTGTAGTTCCATCTTATATATCTGATTTAGCTGGGTATGCATAGGAAACCTAGTTCCTTATTTTCGATAAATGTTTTGTTTTGACGTGTGTGTGGATGAGTGGAGAAAATAAATCACTCCCTTGAGTAATAATCGAACTTGCAATTGCTGCGTTTATCGCCACTGAGCGATTATTCCACGAATGACCCCGTATTTTTTTCCTTTTCTTTCTCTTCACGTTGTATCCCACACATAGCAAGGTAGGCTAGGTAGAGGAAACCTGGGGAACTAGCGTTAAGATACTCCGTTCCTCACTTTCCGTCTTCCACTTCGTTCTCCTTCTTCTTCCTGGCATTAATCCCGGCTATTACCAGGGTCTGCCTTCCTACTTAGCCTACTCCACTTTGCACGATCTTTTGCGTCCTCGGTGGTTAGACCATTGGCTCTCATGTCCTGCATCACGACATCCAACCAGCGCTTCCTTGGGCGTCCAGGAGGTCGCGCCCCAGGAACTAGTATAGCAAGGCACTTGCGTCCGACATAGTTCTTAGGCCGGCGCGTAACGTGGCCAAACCATCTCAAGCGACGCTCTTGGAGCTTATCCGCTACGTCACGGACCCCAAGACTACCTCGAATGAATGTGTTGCGTATGCGGTCAGACCGCGTTACGCCGCACATCCACCTCAGCATCTTCATTTCCGTGACGTGAAGCTCCTGAGTGTGCCGAGATAGTGCTGGCCAACATTCGCTGCCGTATAAAAGAACCGGTCGGACGATGCTCTTGTATATCAGCCCCTTGAGCTTGGGCGGTATTCTGCGGTCGCAGACCACACCAGTGACCTCCCGCCATTTGGCCCAGGCAGCGCTTATCCGGCC